>VZTU01018322.1:206904-239083 GCA_013400835.1 Zapornia atra
CCCCCTGAAAAAACCCCCACCAAACTAAAACCAACAACCCCAAATGAGAAGTGATTATGATACAATTATGGTTTTCAACATGTATTATTATATGTGCCTACATTTAGATTCCCAAAGGGACCAATTTACTAATATTAAGTATTCTTGCCATAAATGGGATGTAGTAAAGAGAGAGCTGCACATATCCCTTTTTTTTTTAAATAAAACAAAAAACAATTTAAGAGTTGAATTTCAAATAAAAAATAGTAGCACCTGAGTTCCAAATGAGGGGGACTTTCTCCTAAACCTCTTATTAATTAGGAATTATCATAAGGCAAAATATCTGCATTAATTTGCCAAAGGGAGAATAAGGAGTGGTGTATTGCAGTACTCACAAACTTATTCTGGTGGTGCTGCAATGCACAAAACTTCTAATAAATTGGGAAAAATGATGAATTTGACAACAGGCAATTAATGCTAATCTTTCCCTTTGCAGGGGTACATTTTATGCTGGTGTTATAAGAGCAGAATTATTAGCTCTTCTACTTCGCTTTCAGACATACTGCATTCGGCATTCTGCAGTATGTTGTAGTACTCTGTAAAATGCCACCTCAAAACCACATTTGTGGCTCACAAATGGCAAGAAGCTGAATTTGGGGATGATCCTGTAGGCAGCAGACAGACTAAGACTGCTTGGCTACTTCTGCTGTCCCCTTTGTAAACTCCTTGTCTTCAGCAATGAGAAGATGCTTTCAGAATAGGTTGCATTGTATTCTTGAGCAGCTCATTGTTGTGAGCCTGAAATTTGGATGGATGTGATTCATTTACTGAGGAAAAGAGCTTAACACTTACTGAAGCAAATGGCACATTTTATAAAGCTAATTATTCAATTTTTTTCTTCATATATAATTAAAATTGTGATAAACTGTTGCAGAAAAAAAAAAGCAGCCCTATTACCAGCTTGTGGTTATAATGGCGTTCGGTTAGCAAACTTGTTCTGAATACCCAGTGTCTGTAATAGAGCATGGGGCACAGTCAGAGTATTTGTGAAAGTCTCTTGGTGCAGAGCTGACACGAATCATAAATATAAATAGCTTAATGTGTCTGTGTGCATTGTGAGTGAGGATTTCATTTTTTAAAGTCCCCATTGTTCTTATTTTAAATTACTGAGCTGTTTCATATTGCAGCCGTCCTAGGCACATGGGACACTATAATAATATTTAGGCATTGAATATTTGTAACTATGGTTTAATTTCTACTGCCAGTTCATTTCCATTAGAAGGANTCTCCACCTCCCATTGTGTGTGCTCCCTGCCCTGAGAGACACGTGATTACCAGAAGAGAAGAGCCACATTGTGAGAAGTGGAGGTTAAGGAGCTGGTGTAACATTATTGTCATGCTCTATCTTGAAATTAATTTCAAGACTAATTATAATGCTTGTTTCTACTATTCCTTTTCATACTCATGAATCTAGCTGCATCTCTTGTGTGTGTTTATGGGTATGTATAAATTTATATACGCTTTTTTTTCTTCTCCTGTCCCACCAAAAGCCAAGTTCCCAGGAGCTAAGTAGAAGTGTCAATATGCTAAAGGGCAACACTTGTGTATTACTTTCATCTCTGGCTTCATTAGCAGAAACAATAACTATTCACATTTATTTAGGGCAGTGAAGCTGGTGAAGGGTCTGCAACACAAGTCTTAAGAGGAGCGACTGAGAGAACTGGGACTGTTTAGCCTGGAGAAGAGGAGGCTCGGGGGAGACCTTATTGCTCTCTACAACTACCTGAAAGGAGATTGTGGTGAGCTGGTGATCAGCCTCTTCTCATAGACAAGTAGTGACAGGAGAAGAGGGAATGGCTGCAAGATGCACCGGGGGAGGTTCAGGTTAGAAAGGAGGAGAAATTTCTTCTCCACAAGAGTGGTTGGGCACTGGAATGGGTTTCCCAGGGAGGTGGTCGAGTCATCGTCCCTTGGGGTGTTCAGGGAAAGGTTGGATGAGGTACTTAGGGACATCATTTAGTTAGTAATATAGGTGGTAGGGGGACAGTTAGACTAGATGATCTTGGCGGTCTTTTCCACCCTTAATGATTCTGTGATTTGTGTACCTTTATAGGCCAATGAAAAACAGTTGCTTGTGTTGTATGTCTGACATGAAATGATTCAAGTATTGCTCTCCTTGCATCACCCAGTGGGCACTGGGCCATCCACTGGACACAGCAAATCATGCTTCTGGTCTAGCCAAATAGCTGAGCTGGGCCTGGGGCATCTTGGTGTGAACAGTGAGAAGAGGCAATTGCCTGTTGCAGTCTGGAGAGAAGGAAACAGTCTAGATGAGATTTCAGACAATGTTGCTTGGATTCTGGAGAACTTGCATGTTTCTGAGTCTATGAAAGAAAATATACAAGTTCTTGTGTGCCTACATGGGCACATCAGTTCCCCATGGCATGTGTAGGCAATTTCCACTGTATTCAACACACCGGGATATATTCACAGGTCTCATCCATCATCAGATTCTGATGTGCACAGTCCAGTGGCAAGCTCCATGTATGACCATGCCAGTTTCTACTGGGACAATGGGAAGGCAGCAGCAGTCCTTAGAAAGGAACTTTCTGTAAGCCCAAGTAGCCCGTTAGACCACAGTGCCTCGGCGGAATAGTCTGGGCAGAAGACTTTCAGAGAGGGAATAGGAAGATTTTAAAGGTCTAAGAGGCAGACACAGCCCATTAGATCTCCCTAGTTGAGTAGCTCTCCTCGCAGCACACTGAAGTGACTGAGGGAGGAGAGTGGAGATTTCTGTAGCAAATCAGAGAGTTTCTCTGCCAGCAGCTAAATCCCATATGGGAGCATCAGCTGCACTTCCAGACAGGACTGGAGTCCTGTGGCTGCTGGAGAGATAGTGTTAGTTCCAGCCTTAAGATTGCTGAAACTCCCCACAGGGCTTTCCAACCTAGAATAAATCTGTTATTCCCTGACACAAACTGCTGAAGCTGGGTCTTCCCCATCTGCACAGTGCCCCTTTTTCCCCTGAACAGAAATAAGGCATCTCTTGCCTTCCAGAGCTCCTATGGTTCAAGCAGGAACCAGTATTTTCCACTGGGTTAAGTTCTGTGAGCTTTGCATATTCTTTTTGCTGCATTTTGTTCTGCTCAGGAGATGGGGGACATGCCTTCCACCTGGACTTCGCATTCGTGTAGCAGGGTCCAGGACTGCTTGTTGAGTTTTCAACCGCAATGTTACTTCGCATTTGTTAGCACTCTATCATTTGTGCTGCATCTTAAAAATCACTGCAGTACTCGCTGTGAAGGTGCCCCATAGACGTTGATACTGCAATTTTTAAGGAGCAAAGATCATTACATTTTTAAATGTTCATTTAGGATTCTGATTTAAAGCCAGAAGAAAGACCTGAAAGAGTCTAAGTTAAAGCAGGAATAGTTCCATGCTAGAATAGCTGCAAAGGGTAAATCATACACTTAGCTACATTTGATTGAGAGAGTTTATTGCTCATGTGAGCAAAATGTCTAGCCCCGGGCACTGTGTGGGTAGTTACTGTGCAAGCATACCACCTGCAGCCACGCCAGAATACCCAAACCCCCTGATACCACAGCATTCGCTGTCCTGAATAGGAATTAGAGGTCATGCCAGATTGCGTTGCAGTGCAGTGAAGTGGACGAGAAAGAGGCCACCCACCTCATTTGCACTCGTGCTTTACAGTAATTGGTGCTTGAATGTCAGTGGCTGGTGATAAAAGGCTAATTTACTAACCCCCAGTGCTGTGTGCACCCCCTTTCTGCACATGCGGTGTGCAGAAGACTGTCCACTGTACTGAGGCCTCCACTTTTTATTATTATTATTATTTAATCTTGTATGCTCCAGTTGAGCTACATTAATGGATTAGAATACAGCATGATCTTAGGAGAATTGCACTACAATAGATAGATAGTTGGATGGACAGACAGACAGATGCAACTTTAAAGCACAAGAGGATTTGCATATTTAGTTCTGCTTTACAGCCTCCTTTAAAGAGTGGGATTAATGATCTGCTAAATTATCACAGTTGAGAGTCTTCAGCATTAGTCTGAATGCGTATCCTGCTAGAGCTAGTTTTACAACTTTTCCAAAGACATTTACAAATCTTACTGGGGGCGAGGCGGGGGGATATCTGGTTATTGATAAAGTGGCTAGGCACTAAAGGAAAAAGGAGAAAAATCAGAAAATTGTCCCTTTTCTGACAGCTCTAAGAGCCTTTCCATCACCCACTGCATGCATTTACAGTGAGAAGGAAGAGTGTTCTCCAAGGACTGTTTGCTTTTTGAGTACCCGAGGTGCTATGTTAAGCATTTACTGCAAGTTGGCTTAGAGAAATGTCTTCTAAAAACATTTATTTGGAAAGGAGAAAAAAAAAAAAAAGCTCATGAAGGCAAGTGAACTTAGAATGCCTTTTGGTCCCGGATTTTAAAGTTTTTTAAACAGTGTGCTTGAGCAAGGTGTGCTGCAGAGGATCTGGGGCAAATGCCACTACTGACTGAGCCAGCACCAGCCTCATAAACTTCCCTTTGATCTAGCCATTAAAGGAAAGAACATTACTTGGCATATTTCTTGGTTACACATATTGCATTCTTTGGTCCCATTAAATAATAATGAATAATAAATGGCGTAGTTTGGAACAAAATTCTGCACAGCTAAGTAAGAGAAGAGGGCTAACATACCTTCCTCCTCTCATGGAGGGAGATGTGAGTGCATCCCACAGCCCTGCCTAGGGTTAGAGGTCTTAAAAAAGCAGGGAGCTGTTTCCAGTCATTTCACTATTGTGTAACACTGGTTTTGACATGTGTCAGTAGAAGAGAAAACACACTCAGGCTGCAGTTAGGTACAGAAAAAGGGTGCTGGCTCCAGATGACACCAGATAGGCTCCCCACAGTATCTATATCCTAGAGGTGATTCGTTGCAAGAACAGTGCAGGAACTGGGGCCACATAATTTTAGGAAACAGAATTATGCTCCTAGGTTTATCCTGCTTAATTTAAGGATGTAAGAGCATGGTTGCTGCCATCTCGCCGTGCAGTGAACGAGACAGTTAGGTCCATAAAGTGATTCAGGCTTTAACTGACACAAGAGCTGCCTGTTTATATCCACTGGCTGTAGGCAGCCCAGCCTCTGTATGCAAGTCTTAATGTGAGCACCCTTTCCCTCTCTTCTTTCCATGAAATACCCAAGAGATCAGGTATTAGCATAATACCCAAGAGACTCGTAAGTGTCAGAGAAGGAATGTCTTTCTGTTATGCAGTTTTTCCTCTCTTTGCTGAGTGACTGAGAGACAGATCATCCTGCTTGGCCAGCTGGGACCTGATCCAGCCATCCCTATCCATTCTCTGCAGGACAAGGGCTGGGTAAGCAACCCTTGCAGCCAGCCCGAGCTGACTGCTTGCAGACAGATATCAAACACTTGCCCTTTTCTCCCTTTTGCTTTGAATGCCCTGGCTTCACCACACTTGTTTGACACCATCCTTTTTGACTAATAGGAGGCTAATGCAGGGATACGTTAGGTGCCCAGTGGCAGTTTAACGTTACAGGGATTAACATTCACTAGACACTTAAAGATTCAAAATACAGATCTCTTCCTCGGGAGGCAAACCTTGCTGTTGTAGGAGGTACAGATGAAGTGTGCTGCAGGTTGTAAGGACAGAGATAATTCAGGAGAATAAAGCAAAATTAATTTTGTCCCTATTTTTCCATTTTCTTTTAACTTCTCACTAATGCTGTGTTTCCCTTTCATAGCTTTTGCCTTTTTTACTCTTTTTTCTTTTTATCTCCTCAAATTCCTTTCCTTCACATCAGAGTTCCTTTCTAAATTTCCTTTTCCTCCCCTTGCCCTCTCCCCAAACTGAGAGTCTGCACTAGCCTTGCACAGCTCTTCTCATTTCTTGGCAGTCCAGCTGTCCCTCTTGCCTTCTTTGGAGAGCTGCTCAGCACCGTGTAGCCAGGCTGGCAGCTGCCAGAGCTTTGCCATACTCCTGAGCTGCACCCTAGTAGAGCCCAAGAGCAGACCCGTAGGACATGAGCAATCTTGTACCACTGGAGCTCTGGCAGGATGATATGATACTTGTCAAGAAGGATGTCTTCACATCTCTTGTAGCCCTGCAACAGACTTCCATTCACCTCTTGTTTAAACAGGGCATTTGTACCATTTCCCTGGTTTGCTCAGCACCAGCTCATAGCCTGCTGCTGGATTGAGTTTGGTGTGATTAATTATTTGCATTAATTTAGCATCATGGAACACCATGACACCATAGTGCAGGAAACCTTACACCCACAAACAAAATAAGCAGCTCCCTTGCCTAAAAAGATTTAAAAAAAAAAAAAAAAGGCAAAACAAATGCAAAAGAAGTCTAAGCCAGCAGATAGCTATATGGGGAGATCACATTAAGTCCCCCAAGCCTGCCAGGCATCTAAGCAGTGGCTATGAGCTGTGGTTCACAGGGTATAGAGGAGGTTGTTCCATGTCCCTGAGCTGGCCATAGGCACCTTGTGGGTGGCCATAGGCACCTCCAACCTAGGGATTTATAGCTGGAGCTCTTGGCTTTTCTTACATTGTTTGGGTGTCTCTCAAGGCTTGCATCAATCAGTACTGTCCCTTTTCATTTAGTGCCATTTCTCTCACCAATGTCTCTGTTTCTATTATTTCCTTCTTTTGACCACTGCAATTCACCCCTTTTTTGCCCTCCCTTTCACGGATCCTCCCAGCCTTGCTGCCTTTCCTTGTGGCCCCCACTCCCCTTCCCTCGCCCCCCTGGGGTGTCCCTCCACCTGCCTTGCCTGTGGCCCAGGGTAGCTCACACCTTCCTCCAGCGCTGGAGGCAGGGAAGAGCCAGGAAGCACCGGTCAAAAAAAGAAAAGTCACCCTGCATGCCCCCTTCCAGAAGTGCCTCCCTTGCCCTGGCACCTGCTCAAAAAAAATGGAAGGGGGTGTCCAGGGGGTGCCCCCAGCAGTCAGACCTCCCCTCTGCAGAAGACTGACCGCAAGGTGCTTGGGGCAACAGGAGAGTTTCTGCCACAGGTGCAGGGAAGTGGCCTGTCCTGCCAGCGCACCTTGGGCTGATGTAAAGCTATCTAAGCCAAAGTTCAGGTGAAGGGCAGCCATGTAGGCAGAAAGTCATGTGGCTCTCATGTTGGTTAGTATGTCACTTTGAACAGCCCTTATCTGATATTATTATGACTAACCCAGTGCTGACAGCATGGAACAGATTACAGGAGCCATGTGATGATTATTTAAGGCATCGCTGAGTATAACACGCGGCTAATATTAACCCATTCTTTCCAGGACAGGGCAGCTCTGTCTCTCTGTGGGTGACACCCGCAGCAGGCACCCTGCCCTGCCCGCTCTGTCACTGAGTTTACTGTGGGTGCCATATTTCAGTCAAAATTCCTTTTTAATCATTCCTCTGGTTTAATGTAGCCTTACAGTTCGGAGCAGTTCTACAGGCTGTGATTGCTTTTTTATTTTGCTTTGATTTCTTTCCTTTTTTTTTTTTTTTTAAATAAAGGATTGGTTGTGACAGGTGCCCGCATTTTGTATTTCTGGTGGCAGCACGTGCCAATAAAATTCTGAAGCCTTTTTGTTTTGTTATGGTTGATCTTTAAAGTTACTGAGAGCAGCGCTGAAGTCATAGCTGGCAAAATAGACCTCACTGTTCTACATAAATGTCAGCAGTGCTATGGCGATACTTTCCAAGAGGTAACGATTCACGCGCTGACGGGGAAGGCGAGGGGAGCACACATACTGTACCCTTTAAACAGGCTGACACCTGCGCAGGGCATTTTGAAAACAATGCCAAAAATGCGGCATTATATAAAGCGTGACAGTGGCCCTGACTGTTAAACCACTTTGGTAGATGTGTTAAATGCCATGTGTGAGAATACCGGGCAAAAAAACTTGGGCTCCTGGTGAGCGTGGCATGCCAGTCCCGGGGCTGCGGCTGCAGGCAGGCTGAGGGGGCCAGGGCCGTGGTGTCTCTCCCTCACGAGGTAACGTCAAAGGTGCAAAGAATTTAAATTCCACGCCTGGAAGCTCTGGTCACAGGTGTAGTGTTACTGGTGTGGTAACCCAGAGGGTAACATTATACCAGAGACCACTGGAGTGAAAGGCAAAGCGCCGGTGGGATGGAGTCCATGGCTTGTCTCCTCACGCATGCCCAACTGCTGCTGCCTCCCCTCAGCAGCTGCCTGGAGCCCACCCTGTGGCCCTCCCCGGCGTGATTCTTGCCCATGGTATTGGGTTTGGCTTCACTTTGCATGAGAGGAGATATAGGAGTGTGCAATCAGTATTATCATTGGTGTGAAAGGCTTTCCCTGGGCTGTGAAACTGAAGGAGGATGGGCCACTGGCTTGATTAAAATATGTTGCATGAAGGAGAATTTGTGCCCCTCTTCTGGCCCTATATTCACAGCAATATTCCTTTTCTCGTCTTTAAAACTACAGCCTCAGAAAAAAAAAACAACATATGAGGAAGAAAGGTTGAGAAAGGAAGGCTGAAGCAGGAACACACAGCTGGTATCAACTGTTCCCTCCATTTTAAACTCTGGCCCAAACCCACCTACGATCATGAGGATTAAGGACTACAAAACATGGTTTAGATTAATTACAAGTGAGACTTGAAAAGCCCAGAAGCTTTAGGAAAGGGGCTCAAAAATCCCTCAGATGGGGCACTGGGCACTCTTTGTTTAAATTAAAAGAAAAAAGAAAGGAAAGAAAAAAAAAAAGGAAACAAAAGAGAAACAAAAATCCTTGGTTCTACCGATGGCACATGCACAAGGAAGGAACTTGGCAAAAAGCATCCTTGTGGGATTTGCATTGCTTCTGGCAGGGGAACATGCAAGAGCACAAGGATGTCCGTACTGGTGAGGGGCTTTACTTCCTCCACCAGGATACCTGCAAGAGGTAAAGCCAGCGGGGTAGGAAACAAAAGAACAACTGGTTGAACTGTGTAATAGTAATAGAGTAGTAACAGCAGCAGTACTGATTCCCTGTCAGCTTTGGTCAGTACTTGAGCCCAGCTCTCAGTGTGCTCAGGCATTCTGGTCAGTTCAGCCTGCTCCATCTGTAAAACATGACTGATAAATTGCTAATGCACAGATTTGTGATGAGCTCAGTTCATTAATATTTTGCATTGCTTGGACATCCTTGATTAGAAAGGGCACAGAAGGCTAAACCATTACTTTCATCTTAAACTGTATTACTCACGTTTTGAAAAACCTGTTTTCTGCAGAGGCTCTATGAAATGTTTGTCCTAATGCTCATTTATTGTGAGTGGCACTGATGGAACGGGTGCTGGTGTGAAGCAGATGTATCTGTGTAATAGTTTACTTTGATGGCTCCTTTAAGAGGCTTCATAATCTTTATATTTTACCATTGGGTTTCGAATTTTATGCTTTTTAACAGGTGTATTACCTTGATCAGATGTTTTCATTTGAAACTATTGACTTACGAGCACATGGCCTGCAGGGATTGATGTGCAGCAAATTGATTCTTTTTAAAAGATTTATTCTTATATTCTCTTTTTATTTAGTTTAGGAGTTCACTAGAAAACATAAATGATTGATAATGACAGGTCACGAGTGAAAATGAAAGTGTCCTGCAGATAAAACCTTTGTTTCTCTTAGCTTAAAAGCACATCTGTAAGAAATTGCTAAGGACAGGAATACACATCAAAAAATCCAATCTAAAATCAGACAGAGTTTAGTTTTCTGGGTTAACATTTAACAAAACCAGCTTTTTAACATTTCTTCTCCACTCACAGCCACTATTGTTTTTGTGCTCT
Organism: Zapornia atra; assembly: GCA_013400835.1. Classification (NCBI taxonomy): domain Eukaryota; kingdom Metazoa; phylum Chordata; class Aves; order Gruiformes; family Rallidae; genus Zapornia; species Zapornia atra. The sequence continues at coordinate 216,697 of VZTU01018322.1, forward strand.
TTTATCGTTCAAAGAGTTCAAGTTATTTGAAAAGGATGTGTACAAAAGATTACCTTAAAATGACTCATTGTAAAAGCTCCTTACCTGATGAATTTGTCCTATCAGAACCAACATCCATTTTAACAGAATCCACTAAAAAAGCTCAATCTGTTCAGCCTGTGACATGGAATGCAGCAGCAGAGTCCTGCCTTGAAAATAGCTTGTGTAATCAGTGGAATATAAATGGCAACAGCATCTTGCACTCCCTTTTATGATGGTGGAAAGAGAAGGAATTCAGTGGGCAGCCATATGACCACGTCCTGCATGACTGAGAAGCTCATGTTTTTGCATTGCATGGTGGCACAGGACCTTGCATGGTGTCCAGGAGGAGCTAAATTGTTCCCGTGTCTTCGGACTAGAATCTGTGCCTGGAGGAAGAAGCAGAATAAAGGACCATTATTTTAGCAAAGGCATTAGAAATCTGCACAACTACTGGAAGCATTAATTAACAAAATATTTTCTCATAATGGCTAGCATCCCTCTCAAAATAAGAGCCGGGAAGCTGCTTGAAATAAAAAACTGCATATATGCCTGGGCAGCTTACAGTTTTAAAGCAGTACCTATGCCAACATAAGAGGCAAGGACGACATGGCAGTTACTGAATGTTTAACACAAAGATAAATTTAAAGCAGCGTATTCTACTGTGAGCCTCCTAGATGACTGAATGATTTGTGTTGGTGCCAATGTGGGTGGCGTACATTAGACTCTGGTTGGAGTCCAGTCTGTGTTGCTGCATGAAACGAGTGTGATGGGGTCAGGTCAGTCCTCTCTGAATGATAATCCACATCATAAAGCTACTGTAAATGATTCATCATGGTTTAGTATTATTTCCAGCCAGTGCCCAGGAGAGGCCAGGACTGAGCTAGCATTAAGAATGAATTGTCCATGCTTCCCAGTCTTATATAACTGTGGGTTCAGGTCACAGTAAAGTACGGGAAGAAAACGAGCACAGCCTTCTTCCACGATGTGATTTACATGTCTTCCTTAAGAAAAGGTTGTGAACCAGGGTGGAGAGATTGGACAGGGGCTACAAATGTGTTTGTTTTTCAGAAAGTATCTCAGAGCTTCTTAGAGAAATTGAGTTGCGATTCTGCAAGTTGCCAGAACTTTTTGGAAAGGTGCTGAATACCATCTTCTTCACAGTGACCAGGGACATTCCCCTCATTTCTGCAAGCAGTTGAAATGTTGAGTTTGCATCTCTAATTTGTCAATGAATAGAATGTGTTAACTTCTATTGTTCTATTGTTAACCAACAATTCAATTGCAGACGGGTTATTGCTGCAGTTCATGGACATTGTGATTTTTGCCAGGCTTACTGCTTAGTTTTTCTTGAAACCCTTACTAAGGTACCTTTGCAGCATTAATTTCACTAAATTGTTGTTTGAGGACTTACCAAATTGTAATTTTCTTCTGTTGTCATCCTCAAAAGCATCTGAAGAAGTTACTGATGTAGATACCTAGGTAGTTTTTTAAGTGATTGTAAAAGACTACAAGAAGGCAGACTGGGATGCAGAAAGTCAGAAAGGGACAGACCAGAAAGAAAGAGAGAAAATTCACAAAAAGCAGAAACTGTACATCCTAATTGTTTCAATTTAATTTTGTAGCAGCTACATTTAGGCTGGAGTTCTAGCTGTATGTTTGCTCCATTTCATTGAGTAAAAAACATGAATATTGTGGAGTTTTATTTAAATATCAGACAAAAATAGAGCTCTCTGTGCTTCAGACTTGGCTAGTGAGTCCAGCCGAGAACAGATGGAAACTCTGCCAAGCCCTTTTTCATTGAGGAGTTTTCTTGAAGCTTTTAGAGGGGAAGATCAGAGCCCTACAGACAAAATTGCTGATTCCTGCACAGGGAATTACTCTCTTCTCTGTGCTTAGGACCATCCTGTAAACATGGGATGGGCATCTGGCAAACCTAGGCTGAGTTCAGTGCCTGTGATTGTGCGTGGTGCGCAGGCACAAGGACCATTTGATTTGGGATTGAGATTATGCAAAACCTGCTGAATTTTGTTCATGTATTTTTAGGAGTTTTGAAACCTTGATGTGTTGGGTTGCTGCAAGTGGATGTTTTCAGCTTGTTCTTGGGCGGTAGGAGATTCCATGTAGAAGCCTCAGTAATGTTTGTGTTACCATCTCGTGGTGGAGATTATGCCATCAGCTAGAATGTCATACTAGTGCAGGCACCACACTTGGGCTCTTCTTGCCTCATAGAAATGTCAGTATCTTTTTTCCCTAGTTCTTCAGCACTTACATTTTTCTTCCAAGTACAAATATACTCCTTTACTTACAGACTTTTCTTCCCTTTAGGACTGTACAATCCCATTATTTCAGAGGGGACTGTGTCCTAAAAGAGTAGAAAAAATGTTTGTTTCTGGTTTGGGTCTTTTTTTTGCTCTTATATATAAAGAAATGCCATGAAAAACCCGTGGAGATGGAGTTCATTATGTTAATCCCATCTCTAAAAATGCTGCCGTGCTGTGGGCCTTTGTTGTCAATAAAATGTCAAGCAATGGCATGTACAGTGTGTTGTGCAGACTTCAAAATGCCGCAGTTGTAGGACTGTGCTGTGTTTTCTACACAAGAGCTGAGAAATATGGGAGGGATTAATATCGAGTGCAAGCCCAAGTGTTAATGCCAAAAACCAAAGCAAAATAAAAACCTTACCAAGAGTTCTCTTCAGTGTATTTGTAAAAATTAGTTGTCATTTTTCATGCTTCGAAAGGCGTCTGTTCACACTTCATAGTTTACCCAGGAAAACCAGCGTGCTAGTTTGCTTTCTCAAAGGGCATTATCTTTCCAAGTGTTAACACCAGTATACAGCCAAGTAGTTTCAAAGAAGGATGAAATCTGAAAAACTGGGACCTTTTGGTACTGTAACAAAGTTATAGCCACTAATTTATCACACTTGTGATGATATGGGGTCAGGTAAAATACCAGAAAGTAAATTGCCCTTTTAGTACCAAGAAAAGGGATTTTTCTTCAGCACTACCATTTTTATGAAATTGTGGATTTTGTGTTGTAAAGGGCCTGATGCTTGTTTAGCACAACTGTGACCAGTTGGGATGGCTTCCCTCCTGTTCTGGGCATGCCTGGCTCCAGGAGTGCAAGCTGAATGCGTTAATGCTATTGTCCTCACCAGCAAAAAGCAAGGAGGAAAATACTTCTTTCCTGGAGATGTGTTTTTATAGGTGTAGTACAGAGCCTAAAGCACAGTGCCATATTTCATTCTCCAAAGCAATAAACCAGGAAACTTTGCCAGAGTCTAGACATGGGGTAAGGAGGGTAATGGCTGTGAGCAGGTGAACTACTCCTAACTTAACTCCAAAACAAGTATCTGACCTTGTTTCTCAGATGTAGTCTTCCAAAAATTACTGTATTTTACTGGAGGTTTATCCCTATCTCTTTTCACACAGCACTGGCGCAGTGATAGCTGCTGGTGTGCATTAATACCAGGTCTACATTGTGGACTCAGTTTCTACTGATTTTTCAGGAAAAGCTAAATAGATCAGAATGAGGACTGGCCATACTAGTAAAACTTTCAAGACCAGTCATTTAGTTTAAGACATAGGAGAGGTGAGGGTTGTTGTGTGGAAATAAAAGGATGGGGGATGATGGTTGTCATTTCAGGCCATGTAGGAAGCTCTAGCCTAATCCACAACAACAGCATTTTCATTTCCATGCTGCTTTCACACTGATTTCAGTGACCGGATGGCAGAAGGAAGAGACATATTACTATTATTATTTGATATATGTGAGCCCCTGTGGCCTTCCCACTGTACTTGCCTGGATCAAGCTTTGCCTTCTGCACGGGGGGCCAGGCACTCTGCTGTGCAACTCCATCCACCTCTCCCTGGAGCAGCTTTGTTAGGTTTCATATAATTATGGTTGATGTCTCTCAAAAAATATTGCATGTTATGTTTTATGTTCCTCTTTGACACCTTGTGATAGGGTTTCTTTCAGCAAATCACTATGTGCAAAATGTGGAAAGATTGCAGCTGTAAAATTAATTTCATTTGTATTTAGCCAGGTGTGGGTATTAAGAGACAACCAAAATCTAGCATCATAAATCCTCTTCCACGGGGGGAAAAAAAAATGAGTATCTGCATTCAGGGTTTCTTTTGTATTGCAGTCTCTTTTTTGTTTTTTTCACTGAACATGCTGCTGCTGTCAGGTTCTTTACAGGCATTCTCATTTTGTCTGCTGTTAGTTTGTGTGCCAATTCTGGTCCTACAATAGCCTTCTCATTCCCATTCCCTTTCCCCTTCCCATCCCTTCTCCTATATAGGAGCAGAGGACCTCAAAAATATTTACATCAGAAAGTAACAAAGTTACACTTGCAACCAGCACTGCATATAGTGATTCTGTGAGAAACTGATCAAACTTAATTTTTTTTCCAGTGTGAGGGCATCTCTTTTTGTTTGTAATATCAACAGAGATGGTTTATTTACATATGTTTTTGGGGTGTTACAGGTAGTTCCACAACAATTTTCTACTTGGAGGAGGACCTGGGTTTGGCACAGAGAGCCAGGGCTGTTGTCAGGGCTGTGGTGAATGGTGTGGTCTGCTGGGCTAAGTTAGGCAGCAGCACAGGACTTTCTAAGAGTAGGTATGAGGATGAAGAGGTGCTACTTTTGCATAGAGCCCTTGTGACTCTACTGACATTTCTACTTGGAAGAATCCTCTTTTTAAGGGTGAGAAATAGTTTAGTTTGCCTGCTTGGCCCTCTGTAAAATGTTCCTACCTCACACTAATGCCAATCATATCAGATTGTTCTAATTATAAATGTGACAGCTCTGAGAATTTGGATTTTAAAATCCTTTTTTTTTTCATGTAAATGTTGCAACTCCAAATCAGAAAAAGTTACTAGTAGACTTAACCCGGTTAGAAGGCAGTGCTTTAGCCACAAAAGCACCTAGTCTGCACCTGGATTTGAGCCAAGGAGTACATCTGCTATATATCTCAGAGAGAAAAACGAAAAGTATCCTATGCCGTGAGATTGGTATCAGCAGGGTCCCCTGTTTCCAACCATGCACATTTGCTCTAAGTCATGAAATTAATTAATGGAGAAGATTTCTTGTAAAATAGAGCAGCAGTTCTGATTTACATCACTTCTGTGCATTTGCAAGTATTTTTTCCCCCTATGGCTAGAGCTGTAGTAACAGGTTCTGTTCCAATAAACGAACACATGTATAAGGCTGAGATGTCAGGGATCCAGCCTTTGCCACAACTTTGGCATTCCCTCCCGTTCAGTTATTTGCACCCATCCAAATGCCCCCCTCTCTATGCCGTCTTTCCTCCCCCTCCAGCTTAGCTACTAAGCAACCTCTGTGGTCGCTGCAGTGAATCAGCACTTCTGCCAGGCTCTTGCACTCTGCCTCCAAGCATGAAGCCGGTGCGATGCACAGACCCTTCTTGGTCTCGTTGGCTGATGGAGGAGCAGGGCTCAGCCCTTATAGCAGATATTCTCTTGCAGTTTTACAAAACAGCAAAGTAGTAGATCAAAAGTCGTGCTGGCTTTTACTTCCTTTTAAGAAGAGAAGATTTTTGCTGATGGTGATCCAGGGGATATTTGAAGCCTCATTTAAAGCACTGAGTGGGCATTCAGGTAGTTAGTAGTAAGTGTATTAAATACACTAAGACACAAAAAGAAATTGAAAACAGACATGTTGTGCTTGGAAATAGATAGACCTTGTAAGATTCACAAATCTTTGAAAATTTTAAGGAACTCTCTGAAATAACTGCAAAAACTAAAGAAAAATCCCGTAAACACGAGCTCTCTTCCCTCTCCAAGCCAGTTTTCAAATCCTTTTGTAGGTCATTACCTAGAAAAGAAAGGAAGAGAAGGGTGTTCCTGTGTTTATTTCATTACAAGGAAGATTTCAAACCCAGAAAGGAAGGTCTGTCTCTCACTCCACGTAAAACGCCCTGGAAGATACTCAGTTTCCCTTCTGGACCTTTGGAAATCTCCCCTAAATTATTCATATCTTTGATGTGGCATTATGGAAGAAGAGGGTATTTGTGAACCCTTGGAATGGATAGTGCTTGAAACCACAGCTAATGTCTCTGAGCTAGTTGGTGAACAAGGTGTTACTGAATTAAAAGCTCAGAAAACGGCCTGCGGCAAAAGGGTAAATCCTGCTTTGCTGGTATCTGTGGTAAGGCTATTGTTGATGAGGCTGGAGAAGGGCAGGATCAGGCTCCGTGTTTTGCTTTGACTTCATTTTACTTAAATGATAAGGGAAATTAAAATAACTTGCTTCCCAAAAAAGGTTTTCTCATAGCCAGTACAGTAGCAATATGTGACAGGAGTCAGAGGTCCTGAGCTGTATAGCTGATTTGTTGTTCATATTTTTTTTCTCCTCTTACTTTCAAATCTGAACTCAAATCTCTGCTCAGATTCTCCATATGTGTTTCATGTGGTACTGGAGGCATTGTTTTCCTTAACTTCCATTGATGTAAATAGTTAAATGGCTGAGGGAACTGGAACCATCTAGTATACTGCTCTTCATCAGATAATTGGTGCTTTGCAGGCCTAATATGCAATATGTTGATTAGTGCTTTTGTTACATTAAGGAGTTTATTTTTACCGTATGCCAAATCTACTGTAGATTAGTCTCTTGTATGCAGTTCATTAGATGTCTTGGATGAGGTTTATCAAAGTGATGTCAACCTTGCCTCTGCTGGAGAACTCAGTCCTGCAGAAAATCATGATGCAATATATCCATGCAATGACTGTCATCTTGAGTGAGACAACAGGGACCTGCAGCCTTCAAAACATGAGCTCCAGGTGATGGCTCTGAAGTGCCAAAGCTCCCTGGGTGGTCTCAAACAGACTCACGTCCCTCTGCAAGTTGTGCATGGAGACAGCCCTACAACATATGTTGATCAGTGGAGCACTGCATGTCTCAGGTGGCATTTGTATGTGTTCCTTTCAGACCTTGTATGCTGAAGTGTTCTCACCACTGCTGTGCAGTGAGTTGTATAAATGAATGCATGCAAGTGTTGGCCCACGGAGGGACATGTCAATATAAATGGAGTCTGTATTTTCAAAAGTGGTCCATTGTCTTGGGGATTAATGGGAAACTTGATCATCCGGTTATTGCCTGCAACTACATACCCTGTGAGTACACCAAGTATTCCACATCTAGTGGTATCCGTTTGTGTTTTTTAAGGTGATGGTTGTAGAGAGGATTATCTTTTTGGCTGTTTACTTTATTAAGCCAATTAGAAATGGTCAAGACTGGAAGGTGTTTTTCCAGGTCTTATGATCCCATTAGTTAAACACCGGAGGGGTGAGTGAAGAAAGAAAAAAAGACTACAGAATATGCTGTGCAAATAAAATACAATAACTTTTGGTCTGGTAGCATCTTGCTGAGCAGCCTGATTATTGACTACCCAGACACTTCTGCTGATACGACTGACATGACATAAATTCATCTTTGCTGCTTTTTTACCAATGCTAATGCTAAAGAACTGGAGGAGCTCTAGGAAAGCTAGAGCTGGATTCAATCCTGGTTCATGAATCACATATTGAATTGTCAGGAAAGGAACAAATTCTGCCCCAATTGCCACTATAACTATAATAGGTTGTACTCGTGTGTCTCAGGGCAGAATATGGTCTGAAATGAAATAGATGAGGTCAAAATCTGTTTTCATTGATCACAGGGAAGGCAGTGAAGCTGTAGAGGCAAATGTGACAGCAAAATATTGTCAGCAAGGCCATTCCTCTTGCCAGTGATGCATCACAGCAAAAAGAAGGCTGTTTGATTTTCAACCTCCATGATGTGTTGGTCGGGTTGATAAAAAAAATACTCTTTCTGTGAGCAAGCAAATTGAACTAAAAATGATTGACACTCAGTTGCAAGATGCCACTTATATAGAGTCTTTCTGCATGGAAAAAAATAAACCATTCAAGTGGTATTTTGTTTTTGTTGGAGAAAGTATTAATTTTATTTTTTTTTAAACTTAGATTTTTAGATTATTGCAAAATGGGGACTAGGAGTGTGATTCCAGGAATAATCTTCTTTTATCCCATCGTACATTCTGCAGCCCATTCCATAAAGATGACAATAATAAGAAGGCAAGGGATGCAATACAAGAAACAACTTTCAGTTAGGGCGGATGGCTTTATAGAATAGATACTGAAGCAGCAAAGAACTGAAAGTGGTTTCAGAGAAGTGTTGACCTCCTTTCGTGCCACTTACTGTGAATTAAAGCTGTGAGTGAGAACTAGTTTGGGCATGTGGTACAGCACTTACAGCAACTGCTGCCAAGGAACAAGATTTGTGTTTCTAAGGAAATGCAACAAAAGAAAATGGTTTAAGAGGCAGTGGCTGTCACTGTGTAAAAAAAGTATCTATGTACAGATAGGGAAGAAAGGCTGAATTGGGTTATTCTATATGCAGGTTAGCGTATATGTGAATTCTTGTAACGTGAGATTGAAAATCAAACAACTGCGGATTGTGCAGGGTTTAGCATATCTCATGCTGTTAGAGTTCACAAAGTTGAGCTGGCTAAAAGCAGTTGTGACCTGCTCTGGGTCTGTGATTGACTGTTGTTTGTCATTCTTCTGAGCATTATTAGTAACAGTGACCTGGTGTAAGGAAAGGATACATTTAGAGCAAGGAAACTGGGGTTTTGTGGCTTCTTGGAACTCCTTTCTTAGCAAACCAAAAGGCAAAAATCTTCAGCACTTCTAAACCAAGGCTGCCAAACAGTATCACTTACCACTACCTTTAGGGTTATAAATATCTTAGGACATGACATCCACTCACTGATTTGTAGCAAAGATGTTATGAGAATTGTTCATGCACTGAAGTTTCATTAAGGGATGAAAACCGTAGCAAAACACCGAGGAAAAAATATTGCTATATTTACACAGTGTCTTAACTCCTTTTTTTTTTTTTTTCCCCTCCTGGGTTGGAAAGGGAACCACCTGTCTCCTTTGCTGATGTCAGACTGCTCCCTGGAGACACGGTGCTATTGGAAAGCACATGATACTGTACATATTTACACCAAGCCTGTATCTGATTGAGATTGGGCTATGAGACCTGTGAGTTCACAAGTTTCTTCATCATATGCTCATGCATTAAACATGTGTTTGAACTCTGGCTTGAAAGCCGTGTGATATTATGATAGACGTATTTATGTAATAGTTAAATGAATGATCATGCGCTCTCCAGCTCCTTTTCCATGCAAATGTAGAGGAAATTGAATATTATAATATTTCAGTGAGATGTCCTCAATAACAAATTACTGTTTAAAATAACCAATATTTGTATGTATATCAATTGCCTGGCAGTTATTTTTGTCTGCTATTTGCATGATATGGAAAAGACTTTTTCTAGCAAACGTTTTAAGCTACTTGGTGCTGCTTTCCTTTTGGAATGATCACAAGGGTGCACATTTAGGGACGTATTTTCCATCTGTTTTTTTGAAGCTGGCAAAGCACATAATTTGGAAGAGAAAAGAAGAAGTCTGAAAGTACCCAGATTTGAACTGGTATGTGTTTGAGCCATTCGAGGAATTTTTATTTGTAGCAGTTGGTAAAAGTGAAGGACTATGTGGTGCCCTTGGATGCAGTATACGGGCAGTGCTCAAGGCCAGTGGGAGCCCTGTGTGAATGCCCAGGGACACACCAGGAGCCTTGAGAGCTTTCCTGCTCTGTTACCAAGGCAGAACCCAAAATGATCAGGAGGGCTCTGTGAACCCCAGCTGCTCGATGCAGCTCTGTGGTGTGCAGGCTTGTTTGAGATGGGTCAGGGTCCTTTTTCAAAGTCCTCGGCTTGTTCATCTCTTCGTACATCCTTGAGAAAAGCACCTGCCAGAGAGACCTGCTGAGTCTCCTGTGTCCTGCAGTGGTGGGCATGGGGCTTGCTGGCACAACCGGGCTGCGGGCTTGCTCAAACATGCACGTGACTTTTGCAAGAACAGGGGATCTTTGTAAGCCAAAGTCAAGCCTTGCTACAGCTGTACGCCACATGGTTAGGTATCTGAGCTTCCATGCAGAACAACACTGGCATAATGGTGCTTCTTTGCAAAGTGTGGATCTCCTCTTGGCTTGTGGGTTTCCCCACACTCTCTCTGCTCATCCAGAAGTATTGCCTTAATTCTTCACACCAGCTCACTGTTTTGATGGGACTGCTTCCTGCACATGGTGAATAAAGATGTCAGAATCTGGCCTTATTGCTCTGGCAGTGTTTGGATCAACGTGGGCACTGCAAAAATTTCTCATAGGTGGTCATTTTGAAAGTAGCATAATGCCTGGAGATGCTAGTGCTCCTGGGAATCAGTGAGACTGCAAGCAGCTGGAAGAAAAAGCCTCCAGTAGATGTGAACTTCCCCTGAACCTTGATGCAAAACCTCTCCAACTATAAGGAATAGAGCAGATTTTGAAATTTGTGCAGTAGTGTCCCTGAGGTCTCAGGTTGCCCAAATTCATCCCTGAGAAAAGAACTGCTTTTCTTTTTCCCATGGTCTGGAGTAGGATGGCCACACTGTAGCTGTTGAGCTGGTTTTGTCTCCTGAGAGGTTCAAAGTGTAATACCTGGGCAATATGTTTTCACTAACTGGAATTTTTTTGCTAGAGGTTGGTAGGTCCCAGGGAAAAAAAACATACTGGTGAGTGCTGCTGAAAACTGTCAGATCACCACAGGTTCTAACTTAATGCCAGTGGTGCCCCACTCATGTTGGTACAGAGGGAGCCATCAGTATCTCATGCTTCAAGATCTCCTTCCTCTTGATTCTGTAGGGTATGTGATACATCTAGTGTAGTTTTTGGCCATATGTTACAGGGTTTTTTAAGTGGAGATTGAGATGTAAGGAAGAGCTGGCTATCACTATCCTAGAGACAGAAAGGTTGCAGCTAGAAAGGAATTCTTGGATCATCTGTTTCATGGTAATGTACTAGCACCATTTCTTTGGTATATGAAACCACACAGTGTTGTGATATATGATTGATATTAATTAGGCTTCTGCAAAGTACTGCACTCCTCAACTTGAACTGAACCAGAAATAAATATATTGCCATATATTAACATTTTATTAGTTGAGAAGAATAGGATGAAGGCACCTATGTGAAATCCAAAGTATGAGCTTCAGATTGAATTAATGCCAGCAGTGCCTTGAGATTAATTTGGTTACTATGGGTACAGAATAAGAAATAGTATACCATAATGTAACTATGTTTACTGATTCATTTCTGGCATTAAAAACTAAACCCACATTATATATGCAACAACAGTCTTTTCTTCCTTGGAAGAAGGTGGGTACATTTTAGTAATTAAAGTGAATGTTGCCCTCTGAAAAGTGCCAGTACTCTACTGGAAGAAGAGCTGCTGCTAGTCTCTTACAGGATCTGTCCCATCACAAGCAGCAGAGCCACAATATACAAAAAAGAATCCTAAAACCAAGAAAAAATACTATCATCCTTGGAAGCTTCCAGTCTTCTATAGCTTCTCACTAAGTATCTCATGGAACATGAGAACACCTCTTTCAGGTACCACTCAGCTATATTGGTCAAACGTCAGTTTTCTAACCTCATGTCTTCATATCTCATCAGTATGTGAGAAAGGGAACAAGTTTTACATCTTAAGATGTGTAAAGCCGGGTAATAATAAAATAATGCAATAGAAATACCATATATTCAGAAAGCAATTATTTTAAGGGGTTTCAGTTTTGACATGGTGAGATTAAGTATGAAGCTTTTTGTTTTTTATACTAGCTGTCAAGAATGTTGTTAAATACTGATACCACCTCCTAAGAGAACAACTTTTAAATACCAAAATGAAAAGGATAAGCATTAAATATTTTGGTAGATATATTGTGCCATAACGTCTACTGCCTTGTTCTTAATACAAAGCACAGTAGGGTTTAATTAAAAAGTGATTGTACGATCTATCACAAACCTGCATTAGGGATATGGATGCCAAGAAAATTAAGTTGAATAGGTGGTGATAATGAAATCGATATTTTATTGAATAGTTTTTATTCCTGTGCCTTTGTTTGCTATTCTTGCCTCCCTGTCAGCAGGTAAGACTTTTTCTATCCAAAATTCTTTGAAAGAATTCATTTAGCCTGTTTCTGCTTTGTTTCATTGTTTGATCAGTGTAAGTTATTTTGTTCGTTTTTTGACAGAGTAAGATGCCTTGATAAACTTTTGACTCTGTTGGAGTGGAGCATGACAGTAAACAAAGACAAGCAAGTCCTTTCAAGCTCGTTCCTGCTAGAAGTAGCTAGCTAACAACTGGTACAAGGGTGATTTTCTATTTCGTGTAAGCAAAAGTCACAGTCACTCAAAGCCTTCAGGGCAGCCCCACAACCTGCTTGAGTACAGATTTTTCCTGTTCCAGCTCCTGGTGCGGCTTCAGGACCTGCTAAGCAGAGTGTTTAGCAGTAGAGAACATGAAAATGCATTCACTGAAGCATAATACCCAGTGAAGAATATTTACAATAAAAGGAAGTGTTTGTACAGCCTGGGCCAAAATCACCCTTCTTGTAACTTCATCAACTTAAATGCTATTGATTTTTCAGGTACCACTGACTTGAGTTGCAGGGATTGTGTTTGGGATTAATTTGACCTATACTGTTAAGGCCAAGCAGAATCACAATTTAGAATGTACAATGCAAAGAAATAGTTACCGTGTATCCTGCTGTCTTGTAATTCTACACCAGTCACTCAGAGTTCAGCGCACTGTTGGAAAGTCTCATCTTTAAATGGGTAGAAGTGTGTCTGCAAGCGCTGTAGCAAACAATAAGACAAAAGAGATTATTGTTCCCCGTCGTACTTTTAAGAGTGGTACGCTGCACACCAGACAGCTTGCTTTTTCCGAGCAGAGCTGCTGGGTCAGCCAGCACAGCTTCATTTCTACATGCCCACTTACTAGGTTGAGTGCTGTCAGTGTCCTTTTTAGTGGCAAACTCAAACAGCCGAAAGGGAAGGCTGGTTTTGGTGGTCTTGTTGCGTGTTCTGAATGAACATGTATCATGTATTGCAATGCTCTGCACATTGCAACCTGCCTCTCGTCTTGTGCCTGGGCACGATAGGCAACATGGGATAATGTGCTAGAGGAGAAGAGAGGCACAGCGCAAGGCTCTGAAAACTTGCGTTTCTGGTATGCAGCAGTATAGATATTTGAAAGGTTAGGTTCAGTCTATTTTTAGGTAGCCTTCACATTGGGACTGATCTAGAAATGAAGGTGATATAAAAATTGCACGTGTCTCGCCTGATTTGTCAGAGTTTTTTGACAAAATGCATTAAAAAAGGCTGTTCTCTGAATCGGAGATTTTTTTTCTGAAGTGAAGCTGTGGCTCTTATTTAGGAGTCTTTATATTCTTGATTAAAATGCCAGTGCCATCTATTTCACTCCAAGATCAGCATTTTCAGATTTTAGCAAAGTTAAAGAAATATGACTTTCCCACTTATTGTTTGGGAAGATTTATTCACTTGTGTAAATGAATTTTAAAAAATTGGCAAGGCCTTTTATCTCGTATAAAATAAATCTGAAGATAAATGATCTTTTCCTCTAACATCACCTATCATTAAAGTGGCTAAATGAAAATCAAAATGTGTTGCTATTTAGTCCCTGCTCGCCTTTTTACGGGAGATGAAATTGAGCATGTTTACTGGGCAGGAATTGTCAGCGATGCTTCGATTTATAGCATTGTCCAGGATACAATTAACAATCGCCGTGTGTTTCCTCCAGTCTCCCTGGAAGATGGTAGCCCTCTCTCCTCAAAGCGTACATCTCCACCTCACTATGCTTGCTCCTACCCTGCCTTAAAGAAAACCTGCAAACAATGTAAGATTGTATAGCATTGAACTGAAGTGCAAACATTTTTCCGTGTCTTTGTAAACAGGAGTGCATGTGAGAATGAAACAGCTGGAGGTCTACCTCCAGAAAACCCCTGGGGAGATGTCACACTCATTTCTCCAGTCTATGCAATCTCGGTTTAATAAATTGGTAATAATATTATGATGAAGTGCTCCTTGGTGTTGGTTTTCTGGTTTTTTTCAGAGGGTTTTTTTTTTTTTGCATAGCAACTTGCAACATAATTTAAAATAATCTTCCATTCAGGCAGTTTGCTATTTTTACTTGGTTCTTTGTTCCTCAGAGAGGAAGGGGGAGCCTGCAATGGGCAGAAGGGGAAGGTGCTCTCTGATGAAGTCCCTGTTTCAGTGGCAATCCTACTCGGTCCTTTCAGTACATTGCTTTGGCTTGCTGTTCTGCATGTGGAGTTCAACAGAGCAGAGACAACAAATAATGTTTAATTGTGTCAGATTGTCAGGGAATTTTATGGTGGTAGAGGTCCATTAGGGGTAAGCATGAAAGTAGCAAACTTGCCTTATCTGTTGATTGGCATGAAGTCATGAAAGTACAGTCATAGCTCTTTTTGGGAGAAGGTACAAATATTCTGTGGTACCCACTTCTAAAATAATCATGAGACTAACCATTGCCCCAGGGCAAAGGATGTTTAGCAAACACTGAATTTCTTGGGAACAAAGATATCCAAAGTGGTGATGGCTGACACAATCTCGGTTCTGTATGCCTTGTTCCATTCACTAGGGAAAGCCAGGGAAGCCTGAGTAGTATGAAAATTAAAAAAACCAAAAAAATTAAAAAGATGGAAATGTGTGGAGGAGTTTCTGCTTTGAACTGTTTTGGTTCCATCTTCTGTGATAAGGTCCCATTCAAAGCCTGCCTAAATCAATTTTAAAATTCCCATTCCCTTCCAAAGGATTTAGAGCAGTCGATCCTTCCAGCCACTTTAAACCCCCCTTTTACTTCATTGCATATTATAGAGGTATGCAGGCAAGTGATTCGGATAGAATAAATTAAAATAAAATATTAACTCAGCCCAAAACTTTCTATGGCTACCAATTCTGTATGAATTGTCCATCTCTGTAGGAATTTGTTTGTCCCTGAGTCAAAGGTGGAAGTACTGACAAATTTCTCTTCCAAAGCCTTGCTACAGGAGGGTCAGCCTTCAAAGGTTTACAGCTGCATTTGGTACAGCTAATAACCCCTGGGCTAAATCCTTATCTTCCTTTATTTCAGCTATCTGAATTGGGGATGAAGGGAGGATGACATCTCTTGCCATTTATACAACTTTTTTAGATTAATATTGCAGCTCCAAGAAAAATGAATAATTGGACTTTTGAGCAGAGAGTGGAACCACAAAACCCATAGGGATTCCTCTAGCACTAGTCACTAGTTTGCATATTGCAAGTTAACTGCAATTCATGAAGGGTTCTGGCTAAAAATAACTTCAGGGCTCAATTTTGGCTGGCAGGAACTACTAGTTAGGAGGTCAGGAGAAGCTGATCCTTCAGGAGCCTTGTCTGTGTGAGACTGCACTGGCTCTTGCAGTGAGGTGACCCCATGTCCTCTTGGCCTATCCTTGGCTGACTCAAAAAATGGGGTACAGGGGCTGTGGGCAGTGGGGGAATGGGACGTTTCCTGCAGTCCAGGACCATCAGAGGCCAAGTGGTGTGTGCTAGCTGCTGCACACTTGAAGCTCTGCAGCCCATCTGGAGAAGTCTCTGCAGGAGCTCCTCCTCCTCCACAGCCAGTCATAGCCCTATAAAGGGTGATGTGGTGCATAAGCAGATTCTTTATTTAAAAACAAAAGAAATAAAACAACAACAAAAAAACACACCAACCCCCCCTCCCCCAACAACTCCAGTTCTTTTGTGGAGCGTTAATTTTATTTTGTTTGCCTAAATTTGCAGCAGAGCACATCTGTGGCCTGTGTTACTAAAATCCGATCAGATGAGCACAATTAAGAATTATTTCCACATTATACTTTGTTTTAACATGAAAAATGCCAAGAGCTAGGCCCAAGAAAAAAGGCTGACTCAGTTCCACTGAGCTCTGTCTGAAGAAAGTCTTATTTGAAGATGAGAGATGTGTTGGTAAGGCTGTCTGTCATCTCTAGTTTATTTAAAAAAATTGCTAGGAGGCAGTAAAGCTGTCCACTGCCTTTCCCTCTGTTCCTTCACTCAAAGGTGCTTCATTCACATCGACTTTACCATAGCGGTTTTGTGTAAAACAAGATTTGATTTTAGAGTATTTAAAGGTTACTGTTCTCTCCAGTGCTGTGCCGCAGACTCGTGCGTGCGCCACTGCAATCGCCTCCCCAGCCTTGGTAGAGAACAGATAGGCTATGTTATGGAAATACGAGATGATTTTTCTTTCAACTAGCTACCACCAGCCAGCTTCAACCAGCTCCTTTGCGTGGAGCTGGCAGGGAGAGTGCTCTCCTGTGCTGCTGTGGCAGCACAGGCACCTCAGCTTCCTTCTGAGCTCTGGAGGTCCCAGCTTGGTGACTAAAATGGCCAGGTGGGAAAGCAAAGCCGCAGGCAGTGTGGCAGCTGGGTGGCAGCCTCAGCAAGGGATGGTAGCTTTGGGGCAGCCTCAGCTCCTCCTGAATTGCTTATGGTTGGATCATGGAATCTTTACTGTACCCTAAGATATCAAACCCATGGTGGTTGTTCCTGGGATCACCCTCTTCAGATAGCTCTCCAAAAAAAACCTCAGCAAAAACTAGATTGGTATCAGTGAGGAAGAAGAAGAAACAAGAACTCCAGGGTAATACTTGTGATGCCACAGGGCAGATGGTGTAAAGTGGATGGTAATAAGAGTAATGAGAAGGATCTGGGTGGGGTTTTCCAGGCTCCTGCAGAGGGTTACAAATAGTAGGTGTATCCCTCAAGATTCACTAGGTTCTATCATTTGAGGCTGGAGCTGGAGAAGACACTTGTCTGACCCCAGAAGGGCTGTGTGAGTATCCCAGAGAGACTAGGAAGGGAACTGGAAGGGGAACAGCTTCTAAGTGCAGGGGGGATGCCCCCAGCTGCTGACCAGGAATTCCAGAAACCAGTTCCCTGGGTCTGAGAGCATCAGGCATGAGCATGTTTTGGTCTCTTCCCAGGGATTTAATAATGTGGATGGAAAAGCGGGGAGGGGAAGAACTTTGTCATGACTTCTATTCCAAGGAAATATCAGCGGTTAGATGAGTAAAGGAGAGACAATGAAGATCTGCAACAGTCTGCGATTTTGATGTGGTCATGCTGGCCCTGCAAACACGCAAGAAGTTGACAAACAGGAATATGTCTCCTTGGCTTGTCTGGGTGTCTGTGCTCAAACAGCACCAGAGCCTCCCCAGGAAACTGATACATTTCTGTATCTCTAACATATAGAGGCAATACATTTAAATGTAGATGTTCTTTTTCAGATAAGTCTCTCTGTGAAACAGTAACACCCAAGTGAAAGACATTGTTCATGCTGCTTTTAACAGGCCTGACAAGCTGGATTTTCCTTCAAATCACAGCAAATGTGGGTCCTGGAGAACATATGCTCCAAATGTTGGGGGAAACAAGTGACAAATGTATATTTTATGCAATCAGCTGGAGTGACTTTGCTTTTCCTGTTTCAGTAATGAGTAAGTGAAATATACTTGTGAACAGGGAGATGTTCAGGGAGGTATGGGGAAATTCAGGAAGATTTCTTGTAGTGGGTGCCTGTGCTCCTGGTTCACTTAGGCACTCCTGGAAGGTTTTACTACAAGTACCCAGTTAGGAGGTGCATATCTGCAAGTCTGGTTAACGCTAATATTCAGCCAGGTCCATTTGCACATGACCAAGCAAGTGTATTCCCCTGGCATTCGGTGCTGTTTGTTCCAGCCCTTGCTCTGTGGAGGCAGATGTGGCAAAATTCAGCCTGGTGTCAGTAATGTCAGTAACTCATTGCTGTTCAGAGCAAGTTATTTTGGACTCTGTCATATACAGCTCCTCAGACAGCAGCCTGTGGCCCAGAACTGGGCCGAGAATTAATTTGGCCCAGATCTCTTGAGTTTTTCAGAGAGATGGTACTGAGCACTATTGTGTTTTCCATCTGTTAAAAAACTAAACAAAACAAAACCCCCAAAACTCAGTTTATAACCGCCCTAACAAAATGGGAGAGGGCATTCTCCTTTATTCCATTATAGAATTGCTGCACTGATGAACTCAGAGGTTCAAGGAGTTTAACTCACTGCATTATGCTCTTGAGAACATATTCTGGGTGGGAAAAACTGGATAAATAAGGAAAAAAAGCTGAGAAGGAAAAAAAAAGTCAGCAAACAAACAGAAGTAGAACAGAGAGAATGAAGTGGAAAACAAACACTGGACTGAGCAAAAAAAAAAGAGTAAAGATGCACAGAAGAAAGATTTCTCATAAAAAATTAATAGGGTACATATACTTTATATAGAACACCATTCATGCTAACACACCTTTGGAGTGCAGTTTTATACAGCACTGGCTGATCTTCTGCTGTAAGGCCGGTTGCTCTTGGAGGGTCGAGCAGAAGGGGCTGAACTGGTGTGAGAAGTGGTTTGCAAACCTCAGTTTGCCAATACTCCAGCACTACTTCTTATATACAAGTTTGGTTTTCCTCACTGCACTGAAAGAGTAACAAACTTTGCTGAAAAGCAGCAAGTACCAAGGCAAGGCAAGGAAAGTAATTCTATCTTAGTGTCATGATGAAGGGACTAAATTTTGGATTTCAAAATCACAGGGGCTCTAAAATTAACAGTTTCTTTGAGAAATCTAAATTACAGGGAATAAAAACATGAGGGTAGTTAGAAAACGTGGGTGAAAGAAGAGGAAAGAAGATATAAAATGATTGCTGAATCCAGGAAAAAGGCGACAGAAGGTTGAAGGCTCTGGCCTTTAAATTCTGTTCCCTGTTGTTGCAGGCAGCCATACCTTCCAGTCCTGTTAAAAAATGTATCAGGATTTGGGAAATTGTGCCCAAATGCTGGTGGAAGGCTTGCCAGAACTTTCTTGAATTATGGCCCTTGCAGAAGAAAAGGCCAAATTTGGGAATTGCTGAGTCGAGGTTCAAAGGAGCCTGAAAACGGGGAGTGCAGTGATCGAGGAGGTGGTCTGATGACAGACGTTTCCGCAGGGCAAACTGGGTCAAACGAACCAGCAGACTGAGGCAGGTGAAAGAGGGTTTTCTTTGTATGTGTTTGTTATGGAACCAAATAAGGTGTGCATGCCCAGATACTGCCCCAGGAAAGATGTTTGTGCAATTCTTTCATGTTGTCAAAACAGGAGGGGAGAGCATTGCTAAAGTTACTAAGGAATGTTCAGAAGACAAGGTTTCCTTTGAGGAGAGCAGCTTAGGTGCTGGCTGGGTTTCACAGGATTCATTTACATATGCCCAGGCTGTGCCGTTTCCAAACTACACCCCTGCAACAGCCTTCCTCACTTTTCTCCTCTTATGGGCACCACACTCAAAAACCCCCACATTAAAACATGCTGGGGGAAGGAAGAAGTCCTAGTGAGTAAATTTAAACCGTGGCTGGGATTACACTGTGATTTAAAAATAGAAAAAAAAAAAAATCTTCCCAAGCAATGGGGAACCCTCGTTGAAACCTTGCAGTCTTTTGTAGTTGGACTCGTGCTTGGCATCCCTTCCAGGTAATGCTGGAACTGCCAGCAAAGTTCAAGCTGTAATGTGGACAGGGCCATAGAAAAGCTCAGGGGGACTCTGTTATTATTACCTATTGCTCGCACTGTCTACAGCGCGCTAAGAAAGTTCTCCAATCTTTAAAGCTTGTGTGGTGAGAGCACCGCTAAGGTCACAGTTTATATTTATCAGTTAACTTGCTAATTTGAAGGGAAAGCAGTGAAGTAGAAATGTAGAAAATAGAAACTACATGAGCAGGTCAAAATATCCAAAACAGCAATATGAAATGTTCCAGTGTAAATACATTTCTATAAAAGGTGTGAATGAAACTTCAAAAAAACCAGATGATGGATTCGGCACAGTCAATGAACACAATTATAAGTAGGTATTGAAGGAGAATATTCCACCAACCATGGATCCACAGATAATAATTAATAAGAACCGACTCCACTCCAGGCAGGCAGGTGCCCAGCATTATTTCACAGTTGACTGTTCGAGGGGTAGAGGTACTCACCTTTGCCCCAGATCTTAATAATTTACTGCAGTTTTATCATTAAATCAGCGTATAATTGGGAAGGAAATGAGGGTTTTTTCATCACGAGAGCAAAGCAATACCGTTAATTTAATCATTTGTAGGAAAGGCTTTCTGTAGTCATTCGGTATTTTGCTGTGTTTTTTTTTAATTAAGTAAAGTAAAAACAATGCCATTTTTGTCATCTGTGCTTGGTGAAAATATGACAGTGTGATGTGATTTGCAACTTAAGCATAAGCTGGGAAAAGTGTACATTTTATCGGGACTGGCAATAATGAATTATAAGGGAACACAAATAAGCTAAGAATATATCTGAGACCTCCTACCATTTCTGAAGCTTCCACTGTCTGTAGGAAAAAGGCTATTTCAAGAATTGTACTTCTTTTTATTTATTTTTTTCTCTCGGCAAAATCACCATAGCCTTGTATAATAATTGAATTCATTTAGCCTTTAGAATACTCAAGTTTGCAAATAACAATGAAAATGAATATTTCATGACAAGGAAGATGATCAATTATAGTTTTGTGACTTTGACTGGTAGCCCAGCATGACGGAGCCAGCGCTTGGTTTTCACGAGACTTTCTGTGCCAGGCTAATTAAAAAAACACTGCAACTTAAGACAATAAGTAGGCAGGTGGGGATAGTTAAAGCAGCCCTTTATTTGTGGTTTGTTTGGGGTTTTCTTTCCCTGTTGCAGACAATGTTTTGCAGTTCAGTTTGGTGCCTAGAGTTTGTTGGTACGCATTGCAATGGGGCATCATAAACCAGTTGCACCTGCAGCAGCCCCTGTCTGGGAAAGACTTCCAGGAGGAGAGGCTTCTGCTAACGGCTTGTCTGGGTTTTTGCATGACCAGAGGGATGGGGAATGTTTTTAAAAATATATTATCTGTGAGAAAACACTGGATCCAGGTCAGAGAGGTCAGTGCATAGCATTTACACAGAAATGCACCCCAAGGCAACGGTGCTTATAGGAAAAAGCACCCCGGTTTCTAGGGGGAGAACACTGAGATAAAGAAGTGATTAAAGAGCAGCTGAGAAATACTGTAATCTAGCTGGGAATGGGAGCAGGTGAGATAACTGTATGCATGTCTTTTATAGATGCTTGCTCCATTCCTGGGATATGCTGTGGAGGGAGGAAGGAGGAGGAGGTAGTTCTGAGGCATTTCGTGTAGAAAAGCTAAGTGGCATTGACATTGTGGAGACTCCGTTAGCGTAACCCAAGTACGTGAGGCTATGCAAAATCCCCCGGTGTGTGTGTGTGTGTGTGTGTGTAATGGGCAGAGGTGGTGTAACTTTTGCCAAACTCTGGGCTAGCCTCTCTGAAGGAAACTGTGCCGGGGAGCCAGGGTGGGTGCTTGCAAAGGTTAGGCTCAGGCTTTTCAGTGCTCGCAGGCTGTAGCTAGGCTTGGAATTACTTTGGTTTTTCCTTATAATAAGCACAGCTCTGCCGGTTGTTTGAGGGGAGGGTAGGGGGGTGGGGAAGGGAGAGGGGGGAGGGGGGGAGAAAAAGCAAGCAAGCGAAAAAATTAAAATGATAGTGTGAGAGAGGAGCTACGCAATGGCAGGAGCAGACTTTCGGGGGTGTGGCGTGGAAATCTGCTTTGAATCACAGCGTGGTGCCGCGGCCACTGAGGTCTGAGCGGGTTTCGCAAAGATTTACTTCACTTCAGGCTGGGTCTGCCCCTGGGTGACGTCACGGGCTGGAGCAGCGGCACCAGAAGGCTGGATGAGTGACAGCCCAGCCTACTTTTTAATAGCTTTGTCATGTGACGGGGAACAGTAGTAAGACAGGTGCCTTCGGTTCACTCTCAGAGAGGGTCTCGTTGCCTGCATGAGTGTCTGCTGCCTGCCTGCCTGACTCTGGACTGTAGTTTGCCAGCTTTCCTGCCGTCGCTCCGCAGCTGGATGGCGTGGGACATGTGCAACCAGGACTCTGTATGGAGTGATCTTGAGGTGAGGGGTGCGTGGCATGGGTGGTGTGTGGGGTGAGGGCCAGCGGCAGGGCTGGTGGGCTTGTCAGGAAGCCGGCAGGACGGCCGGGGCAGCATACTTTGCAAACAAGTCCGAATCTTATCTTAACTCCAGTAAGTTTGCTATTTTAAGGTTACTCTGCGATGCCTTGAGCAAATCAAAGCCGAGCTCCTGTCATCAGTATCTCCTGCAGTTGGAAACTATTTTCATGTGCCTCTGGCTCGCTTTCCTGTCATATGCAATATTTATGCTCTAAGATATTGATATGAATCGGTGTCTGAAGTCTTTCCAGTGGCGTTTAGTGGCCTGGTTGGAAAAATGCCATGTTTATTTAGAATAAGATTAACATTTCTTTTTCAACAAAAAAAAGGGGGGGGGGGGGGAAAAAAA
>VZTU01018322.1:239088-330782 GCA_013400835.1 Zapornia atra
GAGAAAAAAAAAAGAAGTTAAGATTACCCAACGGCTTCATATTTTAATCGCTTATTTCGCTGTGCCCTGTCAAAGATCTTTTCCTTGTTTATCAGCTGCAGAATTCAAACTCACACACAAGAATGAATACCCTGTTGTTTGGCTTTAGACGCTTTTAAAAGAGATTTCTGGAAGGAGACGTTTCCCTGCTTCTTGTGGTGTCGGAATAATGACGCTGTAGCTAATGTCCCGTAGAGCAGGGTTCACAGTCAATCCGGGTAGTCCCACAAACAGTTAAATCCCACTGTACAGCAGAGACAACAGGATGAACCATGAGAATAGAGTTTATGCAGGACTGTGTGAACTGCTGCTGCTGCTGCTGCTGCTGCCGCCGCTGCTGCTTGTGTAAAAATAGACGGCAATACATCAAATCCACAGCTTCTGCCGGCTACAATTCATACAGGGAGGAGAAAAAAAAAAAAAGGCAAGCAGCTCCCTGGTAATCTCTGGAGTATAAAGTGAGGTTTGAGGATTTCTGCATGTTTGCATTCGGCAGAATGGAACATTACCTCAAAGTTCGGGCAACTTGGGAAGCGAGGCAAACTTTCTTTGGACCCCATGGAGAGGAATCCCAAATACAGACCTGCTCGAAGGAACTAACCCTCTGGCCGCAAGCTTGGAATAAGTGCTTAAA
The DNA here is from genome assembly GCA_013400835.1 of Zapornia atra. Classification (NCBI taxonomy): domain Eukaryota; kingdom Metazoa; phylum Chordata; class Aves; order Gruiformes; family Rallidae; genus Zapornia; species Zapornia atra. The sequence continues at coordinate 239,762 of VZTU01018322.1, forward strand.
ATGCTCCCCTCGGGCAACGGGGGAGGGAAAAACAGGTTACAGGCAATGCTTTTTAAACAAGATGTGCATGCTGTAGAAAGCTACCCATCTAAAGTAAAAATGTTACCCTGTTCTCCAGTCTCTTTCTCCTATCTGGAGGAGCATGCATGTGGATTCTCGAGTCTTTCTGTCGTGTTTTAAATATTTGCAGCTTGCCATTGTATCCGCTGATTTCTGTTTGCATATTGTAATTGCTCTTATCTTGTTTTGATTTCTTGGTAAAGTGGAATAGATATGGATAATTCATATGTCCTGTAGCTATTATGAGTCAAGGCTATAAGTGGATGACTTTCTGGCTCCAAAGTCCTAATTGTTTCTGAGTAGCTGGAGTATCCTGTGGGTTATTGTCTGGCTTGTAGCATGGGTCTCAGCTGCCGTAGCTTCATTTTTCCATCATGTATTATTCCTGATGCTGCTAGGAGCTGATTGAGGAACCAGCTTACATGGAAATACTGAAGATTTATTTTAATCACTAGGGTTCCTGCAATAATTTCAAGCTAGTAACAGAATAGATAATTTATGTCAATGACTTTTTCATAGTGCAGGGCGAGGGGGGAGTGTAAGAAAAATAAAGGGTTTGATCTTAATATTAATTGTGTGGTGGCTGGATTAACTGTGGGTAGGATTTTACCAACGTGCTCCTGCATTGCACTTCCTGTAGCATAGAGGCGTCTGCGAGCTGCTTTGGGTCCGGGGATCACCTTTACCGATCTAAAATATCGCGGGTGGCAGGTACTGGAGGCAGCTTTCATTTTTTGAATCATTAATGTTTGTTGTCAACATAAAATGTATTATATTCTCGCTCACATAATGACAGGACAGCGTGTTGCTTATTAAAGGCCTGCATCACTGTAGCTGATCAGTGTCCCCAGTGCTTCACAGCTTAATGAAGGTGATGTACAGTAAGGTTCCGAAGATTGATAGAGAGAATCCACATGACACACATTCTGTCAAGTCTCTCTTTCTTTCCTGAGTTCATCCCCTTGGCTGTTTGAAAAACTTGTTAAAAATAAAAAGCAGATTATATTTTCATTAATATAATTAGTATGGCACAAGTCCAGTCTTTTTTTTTTCTTTTTTCTTTCTTTTTTTTTAATTTACCTTCAAAGGCACAAAAACGTCCAAAAGGTTAATGGAGAATTATACTTAATTATAATGATTCATTATCATCAGTGCAGTTAAGCTAATTTATTGTTTGCGCCTGTACTAAGAGAAAAAAAGTCTGTTGGAGTGAAATAGCGCACAGTAATTAGTCTTTTGTATTTGGTGACTGCTTTATCCTCCTAAATATTACTATAAAATTCTGGCTATAGTTATGGAATAACTATCATATCAAATAACGGTGGGAAGACAGTAAAATGTATGCTAGCAATGCAGTTGCACCTGTTACAGATGTATAGGCAAACAGTAAATATCAGTGTGTCAGATGAGGACAGTTTTAGGACTTGGAGTGTTAAATCTGGCATCATCCAAAGGCCAAATATAAATTAATAACAGGAACACTTGCTACTAATGTGTCTCAGATTAGAAGCATAATGTCATATTCAGAAACATTGATTTTATTATCATGTCAACATTGGCAAAAGTATATATACTTCATTTCAGCAATTATATATTTTTAGGTGACATTGCAATCGCTATAGGCAAATGAAACCTGCGATGAGCAGGATTTTTTTTTTTTAATACCATTGTTTATATTGCTTCAGAAGCCTGCTGTAGGAACTTAAAAATGCAGATTAACAAAAGTAAACATGTTTAAGTAGATGGTTCACAGAGTGCAGCTATTTTTACAAACGAAAGCAGTAACAGATCAGCAGGATACTTTAGAAGTCTATGGCATCAGTTATAAGCCACTGACCTCCGCAACACAAACCTGAGAATGATGCTGAGAATCTACCTTTTCAGTCAAAAACTAGATTATCCTTTAATGAGATCAGAGATTTTGGCCAAGCATCAAAAAAGGTCATCTCTGCATTATAAGGCTGCTGCCGGAAGGTTGTGTCTCGCACTAAAGAAGAGGGACCTCTCTAATTTTTTTCTTCTTTTTTTTTTTTCCTATTACTGAAATAATGATAAAAATTGTGTGATGAAAATTATTTAAGTGGGGTTTTGACTTTACTTAAAGTTCTGCAGCCCCTAAAATAATAGGAAGAAAAGCAAGTGCTATTTCAGAGCCTCATTTTGCAGCCCCGCAGATCCCTTGCCCCTTGGCCTATTCTGTGATTATTTCGTAGTGGCCTGGTAGATGTAGAAGTTGTCTGGTAAATTATAGCTCGCACCAGCTGCACCGGGTCTTTGTGCCAACAGACAAAATCTTTGCTTGTGGTTGCGCTGCTGCATCCAGCCCTCACACTGCAGACGCGCCTAGATTCCTGGGGACAAAAACCTCAATGAAATGCACCTTCAGCAGCTCCTGCTCGCGTTAGTGTAAAAGGCGGTCCTTGCGAGAGTGACATAACCGGTACCGAGCGATTCACATCCACAGACACTCTGTTAGTGCCCTACAGACAGCTCTTCAGAAAGTGGCACTTTCTGGGTTGACTTCAGTCCAAGCAGAAGTTGGGAAATCATTCAAACCACCCAGTCAACTGACAGGAGGTGAGGAGGACCTGCTGTTGGCCATCCATAACACAATGCTAGAAATACTCAGGCTGGAAGCCCTTAGACTCAGCTGACTTTAAACGGCTTTAACCATTCAGCACCTAGTGCCTTTGCAGTTTTGTGTGTGTAGTTTGCAGTATGCCCACATCAGCGTACATTTTCAGAGATGAGTTACAAGGGTACATGGTACAGTGCAGTGCAGGAGGAATTGCTTCATCAAGCAGCATTGACGTATGGGGCTCCGCTATTTGCCAAGCTGTTACTACGTGTTTTCCATAATTAGGAAATGGCTTTGGTGGATGCTCTTTAACATTTCAATTGCCATGCTGAAGTGGATGTGTGTTACTAATTTTTTCTTGCTTAGTAGGTCAGTCAATACCCTATCTAGCTTCATACGTATAAAAGGACACTTATTCCTGGTTTATTTCTATTTACTACTGTACTCTTCCTAAGTCATGGAGACAAAAACATTTTGCACTGATGAAGAGGATCCATGCAGACTAGACTTTGTTTACTACCTCAACCCAAATGTTTCACAGACCCTTTACATTAGGATTGCTGAATCAGAGGCTGCCAGAGGAGGAAAACTCATTGCATTCCCTCACTGCAGCCACTGTCTGGGGACCATAGGAAGCCAACTGCGACATTATATGTGTTCACACCAAGTAGGTGAAAGCTGATGTGAACTATTATGCCTGTCACCCAAAGGTGAATAAGGTTATTCAGGACAAAGTTTGGTTGCTGGGACCCTGGCATGTAACTGGGTGGCTGTGGTCATCTTTGAGTGCATCAGGGAAAGAGCACACAGCAGCAGCACTGACCCATACGTTTTATGCCCATATAGTAGCCCGCATCATGACTGACCTCAAGGATTACGGTGAGGATCTGTAGAAGTAAAAGTGTGACTATCTCCAGCTTGAGCTAGCCTCCAGGGCTGAAGACTGTAACAGGCTGTGCCTCTTTAACCTGAATGCATCAGGAAATGCGTGACAGACCTTGCCCAGAGGTATTCATCTGTAACTTCTACCTGCACTGGTTTGCTCTGAAGCAGGAGAATATGGCCATGCTTTGGCCTCTGCTGTTGAATTTAATAAAGCTTTGAACACTGTTGTTATCAAAGAGTAGAGAGAGAAGGAAAGCCATTGCCCCAGGACAGAGATGTGATAGAGGAGGTGGCTCATGCCCTTATGTTCCCCCCTTCCCCTGCCTTTGCATACCTGCATAGAGCGAACAGTGATCTAATACTTAGTGGTGTGGGTTTATTTTTTTTTTCAGAAAACAGAGTCAATTTTAGTGACCTATGCCATAGCTTAATTGAGGCTTAATTCTTATCACATGATATTAAAGTTAATAGATTCCTGGTAATTAATGAAACTATTTCTGTGTTGCTGTTTCCTGCAGTGTGCTGCTCTGGTTGGCGAAGACCAGCCTCTCTGCCCAGATCTCCCAGAACTTGACCTCTCTGAACTAGATGTAAATGACCTGGATGCAGACAGCTTTCTGGGGGGACTCAAGTGGTACAGCGACCAGTCGGAGATCATTTCCAATCAGTACAACAATGAACCTGCCAATATATTTGAGGTAAGGCAAGGCAATGCAAATGCACATTGCAAAGTCCTTGCTTGGGTTTTTTCTCTACTTTTTTCTTTTTTACCCAGTGGACAACAGTTTTATTATTTTTTTCCCCCTTAAGAGACAATAAATGCAGTGGTGTGTGTTACAGGGTTCTGACTGGCACCCTTAATCCTTGTGATCAAAACCAAGCCTGCGATCAGGAGAGAGGGGAAAATACTATGGAAGGAGTTAAACAGAACTTTTGATTTTTGAAAGGAAATGGCTAACGGGTCCTAGTGCACACTGCTTATGGCATCACAGCAAAGAATTGCACAACTGTCAGTTGCAAAGAACAACAAAAGTCAGAACATGTTTGTTGTCTTTCACTTGCATTCCCTGATAAGAGGCGGGGTGCAGCACAGCAGCTAGCTGATGAGTAGCTGGAACATTTCTAGTAAAGGTTTCTACTGCTCAGAGCATTCCTGTGCAAAGCACTTGCACACAAATTGAGAGGTCCCCGTAGTTGATGTATAGGAGAGAAAAAAAGTGGATGTGGCAGAGACAGCAGTCAGTAGCTCAGGAACCAGCACATAGTTTGGGGTGTTTCATAGATCTCATGGTGGAGAGCAGTCTTAAAGTAGGAGCTGAAAGGTGGTTAGGAGAGATTTAAAAGCTTTCTTTACAGTTATGCCTTGAGGATCAGGGTGTATGAGAGGAGTTACATTCGTTCTCTTTGTCCCCAGTCTTCTTTCTTTTGTGGTGTAAAGCCTTCGTAATTCTCTACCCATGGCTATGGGACAACCATGCCCCTGCTGAACCCTAACCTTCCCTCCTTGATGACTGGAGGTGCCATAGATCATCCACTGACTAGGAAATTGGACAATAAATTGATTAGCTGGCAGGAAGACCTTATGCAACAGCAAGCCATGGTACTGCCTCTTATACAGCAGTTACTGCAGCTCCAGGAAGTATGAATAGCTTGCTGGCTTGGGGAAGCCCCGAATTATCACAGTGGAGTTTAAAGGCTGGAAAAGATTAACTGAAACCGTAGAGTAAAATACTTACCTAAGATGTCCTGAATGAAATTTTTCTTTTTTGTATACAGTTCTAAACCCACAGTTTAGATGCAGATGAAGTTGCTCTGGATTTATACCAGTAACTGATAGCAGAAACTGGTCCTCTCTATTAAATTTTCTGTAATTTACACCCAAGTAGCTTGGAATTAATTTTATTCAAATCAAAATGAAATCATCCCTGCAAAACCGTGTGCTTAGGCCCTCTGTTTTCATTAGTTGTATAATGTTCCGTGCCTTGTTTTACAAAGTTTCCAAACCCAGATTGTTCTTGAATTGCAGTTGTATGGCCTCAGGCAGGGTACGGGGTGTTGGTGTGCTGGTCTGCATGGTTGTTAGCAGGGAGGCAGGGGACATGTTTGCAGCTGGTGTGAGAGGACATGGTTTTGCTTTTCATATAATCGAGATTTATTTTTCCTCATTCGTTGAAAGCCAAGTGCAGAGGCATGTTTCTTTTGGGAGAATCAGTTGAAGATACACACTTTCAAAATGTAAGTTCCTGAGAAGTAATATAATTAAGCATCTACTGCCTTGAAGCACGCAAGTCGTTCCAGTAAAACCAGTGGAACTTGACCAAAGGCTCATTGCTTGACTGTGGTGGCCACAGCTGCTAAGTATGAAATTGTCTCGTATGGGTAGTGATGATTCTTCTATAGACCTTGTATAGGAAGTGTCACTTCCTATATAAGAAAATTCCTGTTCTGAAAAAATCAAGCATGTTGCAAACAGTAAGGCACACAGAAAAGTTTGCATGTAACCTTGTTGGGAAATGGTGACACGAGGTACTGGTCATGGCATGTCGCCTCTCACCAGCCTGTTCAGGTGTGTCTGAGCAGCCCCAGTGTGAAGAAATAGGTGCCATGCAACAGGGGAAGTACTTCTAGTCAGCAGCTTGTATGTCAGAAATAATAGTTTGGAAATGAAAATATGCTGCTGCTTTCCCAATGGGCAACTTCTAATGTCTTCTTTGCAGATATCTGGATTTTCTTGCACTCACTGGTGCTCTCTGACAGCATTGCTTGGCCCATGCGTAACCTATAGGGACACACTATGCTCTATTAGCAATTCGCAATGCTGCAGTGCGAGATCAGACTATTCTCAGATTCGTAGCGTGTTATATTTCCATTGCTGGGCCTAGGAATTTGGGAGTGAAACTGTTACATTCTCCTCCCATACGTTAACCCTGTCCCCATTCTCCATCGTGCAGCTGGATACCTTGCACTATTTCTTGTCTCTGCCGCTCTGTAATGTGACAACTGGGGGTGCTCAAGAACAGAAGAAGATGTCTTCTTCCTCCAGAGACGCTCTCACATACTCTGTGAGGAACTATTTGTTTTAGCTGAGAGAACGGATGTTTTGTTGAATTTCCCATTTGGTAATCTCTAGATTTTTCCATATTGATCTACATTAGCTTTCATGTTTTAAAAAATAACTTTTTTTTTTTTTTTTTACTTTTTACTCTCCTGCCTTTGGAGTAGAATCTAATTGCAGCTTCTAGATGAGGCCTTGTCATACAAAAATAGAAACATGGTCTGTTCAGTGTGGAAGGGAAAGAATCAGAATGGCAAGTAAATGTGGAGAAGTACAAAAGCAGTGTTAATTGCACAAGTGTTAATTGCGAAACCTAACCTTGAGTGAAGCACACTCTCCTTTGAGGTATTAATGTAGTACATGTGACATTGTTTAGATGAGCACTGGTGTTCAAAAGCCCTTTACAAAAGCTGGTGCTCTCTTTTTTGAAGGCTTGCAGTTCAGACATGGAGTTTTCAGGCTTTTTGCAAATCGTGTTCCTGGAAGTTCACTTGAGCCAAGCACCCACAAGCTTGGACACTCCCAGGAGCACCGGGAGTCTCACAGACTAGAAATTATTAATAGTTATGGTAACAACCAGGAGCCAACTGAGATAAACGTCCAATTAGCCTAGATAGTATGTAACTGTTGAGTATAAATCCCTGCTCTCAGCCGCTTAGGTGTGATGAGATACTGGCCTTCACCCTATTATTAAAACACATCGGTATCTTGTAGACACACCTAATTCATCACAGTGTTATGCTACTCACATGCCAATGTAACCAATGCTAGTCCCAAATCAAGCCTGTACCTACTGTTTGCCCCAGCATGGAAGCTCTTTTTATCAATGTGTGTATTATATGCATGTTGTGAATTGGTTGGTTCTTTCTATTCACGGCTTGATCACTTCTGGTTTTCACCTAGTTTTCTTTGCCTGTTGTTCTGACTACTGGAAAGATAAAATGAAGGAGTTCTTGCCCCTGAGGGCACTGTCTATTGACACAAGTTCTTGCAAGTAAATAGTTAACAAGTCACCCAGGAGCAGTTATCTAGTTGGTTCACTGCATCATTCACTTGCATGATTTGCTTTTGTGAAGAGCAAGACTTTAAAAAACCGTATTTGTAAAAAACACATTTGGCTACTTTTAGAAGATCAGCACATTTGGTTTTTGTTCTCAAAGCCAATGCTATACAAAAACATGAACAACTGTACAACTTAACATGGCACAAATGAGGCTTTTTGTTGGTGAAAGCTGTTGTCACCCAAGGCTTCTTCAAATATACCAAACCCTATCATGTATCGTTGGTCATAATGAAAATTATTTATGCACCATGCCTAGCATTATGGAGAAAAAAAGGTATCTATGGTGGCTATATCTGTTTGTTAACACTGCTTACTAAAACTGATGTTAAGAGAAAATGCAGCCCAGAATTAGGTCATAACCTGTTAAAGTATAATGAACTTTTGTAAAATCATAGATTGGCAAGTGTGGTATTCTCATACTTGGCAAAACCCTTCAGCCTTTACAAAGACTTCAGAAAACACGCATTGCTTTGCCCTTCTGTGGTTTTCATTTATTTACATAATTCTGTATTCCAGAGAGATGCTCACCATATTTGATGACTTCATTTTTAATTGTTTTGCACAGGTGTAGCTCAGGTTACTTTTCAAGACTGTGCTACATGCCATGAATTTGGAAAGCCTAAATAGGCTACTATGTTTTATTGTAGGCTGCCAAAAAATTCTGCATTACAAGCAGTGAAAATGTGGGGAGAGAAGGAGATACACAGTGAAATGCATACTGGCTTGCCCCTGGCAGCAGGGAAATGCATGGAGATAAATGATTTCTTACTTATTTGGAAGGGCTTGCATCAGGAAGACGATGATGGGTAGAGGGGAGTCTTAAACATCATTGGGATGATTTGCATTGGTTCAGATTATAAACTCGTGTTCTGTGGTACTGCCAGTCTCTTTCACTATTTCATGTTATTCATTCAAGGTTTGCAGCCAAATTGATTAATGAATTACCAGATCTTGCGTAAAATGACTTGGCCTGACTTTTAAACAGCCACCAATGTTTTCTTTGCCAGTCTTGTGACTGGTGTTAATGGGTTTCCAGAGAGCCGAGCCTGTATAGACTTTCTGTACCGGCCTCCCCTGGCATTTTTTCCACTTTTTAATTTTCTCCAAAACTAGTAGCCCAGGGCAGGCAGTTCAAGGAGATATAATCTCAGGGAAAAAAAAGACATAGTAGTCAAATCCTTGATGGCTGATGCCCTTCAGTGCCAAATCAGCATGATTTATCGTAGCCATCTATTCAGCACAACAGAGGCTGGAGGTGAGCTGCATGGTGTACCTCGCACAATATGCATAACTAGAGCTCTGAACTTTGAAGGAAAGCCTCAGAGCTATTTGCAAAGTGCTGGTGCTTAGTGAATACTAAATTACATTTAGGAAATAGTCTACTGCTACCAGTTATACTTCATTTTTATTCTTGACACAGACACCTAAATCAGAGAACAGTAACATTTCAGAGATTATGGTAGCAGTTTGGGTATGTTCCAACACTATAATAGGATCAGAATTTTAAGGCCTTTTTTATTATTACCAATAGTCACTTAGTTTCTACTGCGGCGTACTTTGTAGGGAATTACAGCTTTTACTAAAAAGATTAAAATGCTATTATGCAAATGATTGCAGTATGTTATTATGTTTACAAATTAACATCCATGGCTCAACACACAAATTAACTAACTATTCCATCTATATTATTAAGGATTTAATAAAGTAACTGTTGATAAAAATGAGGAGCTCGGAACAGTTAATAGGAACTGATTGTGATTTAACATAGAACTTAAACATTGTGTTTAATGTTCTAGATGGTATAATGGCAGAATAACGCTTATCAAAGTGCTTAAAAGCACTGGGATTGTGTGAACGGCATAGCTGCGTGTCTGAGGCCTTGGAGAGCACAAACCAAGTAGCTCTGGGCAGTGACATAGAGCAGGCAGCGTACTGGTGAAGGTAGCACAGGACCTTCTCCTATCAACATGTAGTTTCCTGCTCTAGAATATAGGGAGGTTTTTTGAAATTCAGATTCATACATATTGAATGTTTTACATGATAAGCGCACATGGTGTATTTGGGAACTTGTGTCCCTCTCAAATGCATCCTGTAATGAAATGATTCTACCGCAAATGGGGTTTCGCTGCAGAGAGTATCACAGTGTAGCAAAAAAAGGGGTAGGCTGAGTTCAGGCTGAGATGACTTTACAAACAGTGCTGCAAATTGCTATTCCTAGCAGTTCATAAGAGATCATAAAAGCAAACAGATAAGAGCTACTGAGGTCCTAGAGAAATGAATGTACAGTATGTGGTTATGGGATAGATTTAGTAGGGAAACAGACAACATTGTAGGTTTAATACAACAATAAACATAAAAGGCAAAAGATGCAGATTTGGGATAGGAAACTTTATAAGAACAATAAAAGGTAACAATGTATCATAAAAGCAGCTTCTGAGATTAGGAGAAAGACCCTCAGCTCCAGGGAAGAATATACCAGAGGCTGGGCGAAAGTGCCAGAAATGTTATATTCCTAATGGAGCAGCGTCACCTTTCTTGTGTGTTCCAATGCGTTACCTTTTCCGATGTCTCTGGCCTGACTCAGGTTTGTGTCTACCAAGGAGGAGCCCAGCACAATAACGTTACATCTATGGGGATGATGTATGTAAACTATGATCTATGACTAGCTATGCTGACATTTAGAAAGGCTCAAACAGTAAGTGGAATTTATTTTACTCGAACCAGCTGCTATGTAATTGGGAAGAGTTTATGCAAATGTTCTGTATCTAGTGTGAGCAAGGTGTGCTGCTGCTCCCTTTTCTTTCCCACTTGGACAAACTACAAACTGTCTAAATGCATCTCTGTTTTAATGCAAGAACCTTGCACGCTGGCTGAAACCTTCAGGCAGGCAGGAAGTCCCAAATGAGCAAAAAACAATTGCTTTGAGAGCTTATTGTTTGATGTATGAGGCCACCAAGACCATTCCCCGGGCGTGCGATCAAGAAAATGCAACTGATCCCCTTCACAGTCCCATTAAGGAGATATTTCACCTGGAGCAGCCGTGGCTTGAGATACTCTGCTCAGCTGAGCACCTGTCCTTTTTGCAAGAGGGAAGACTAACACTCACCAGAGCAGGAGTAAGCTAATTAGGTCATTAGACAAATGTCTTGGCCCATGTTAAAACCAGCCCTTGAGGACACTGTGTTACACTGTGTTCCCGCTGGCTACGTATCTAAATACAAACTGGTGTCAGCTGCCATACAGACAAAAATGTAATAGCCTCCTTTCACAGAGGTCATTTAAAATCCACTTTGGTCACAGTCACACTCCACATCTGTTTTAGTGAGATGCAGCTTCTTAAGGTGGCGTTTGGACTTCATAAGCACGCAAACAACCAAGCTATAAATTGCTACTGCTGGAGTTATTTTGAATAAGTGTATACTGTTTCATATTTATAATGGTGAGGCTTCATAATATTCGCAGTGAATATATAACACAGATCAGTTCAACAAGCATGAAATTGTATGTTGTCAACTTGTCACATAAATAGAGCCATATTCTAGCTTACGATAATGTTGAACTAAATATTTTCTCCCTGGAACTGCAGAGAGGGTCGCAGAAAAGTGGGACAGTGACTCTGTCTTTTGTTATAAAAACATTCCTGGAGTCATTGCTAGTGGGAAGTAAATATTCCCGATAAGATTTTTCTGGGTTTTTTTCTTCCCCATTTGCTTAACAACAGCAACAGAAAGTTTGCCTTTCTTGGACAAATGCTAATTGGCTAAACTGTTAAATTTATTTCCCTTAATAGTTTTATTTCTAGTGTAACCTTTTTTCTTTTTTTTTTTTTAATTGTTGCTATTTTTGCACTGTGCATCATTGCTAATTGCTACTAAATGCTCCATCTTAACCATCTTAACCTCTTTCCCTGCTGCCCCATCCCACTTAACATTAACTCAGGCCCACGCCATTATAGAAGGATAAAATCATAGTGAGGTTTAATTTAGGATTTTTTTTTTCTTAGTGCCACTGACCTATTGTGGAAGTGTAGGTCAGGAGGAGGAAATCACATGGAGCAAATTTGTTGCAGGGAGAAAGTTTTGGTATTGAATCGTGTCAAACTATTTTCTTCCCTATGAGAAGGAGAAAAAAAATATACAAAAAAGAGAGTGTGTGTGTCTGTCTGTGAAAAACTTATCCACTCGTAGCTCTTGTTATACTACAGTGGTAAACACTCAGATGCACTAGAAATTTACAGCCTTTCTGCCAAAGTGCCCCGGCCAGCTTTGGGGCTTTTTTTTCTTTCTTCTCCAGTGCCTGGCTTTTATTTCAGTAGCTTTGTACAGGTGCATTTGGGATCCTATGTTTGCAAGTGACAGATTGCAGCGTGCCGATGGGCACCCATGTGACCCATGCAACCCATGGGCACCTGTCTGTGCGTGCGCCTGCTCAGCCTTGCAGACTGGTCTCGGGTCTTGGTGGAAATCAACCCCTTTGTAATGCAGAGTTGGTGGCTTTGGCTGATCAGTCTGAAGGGCCATGATTGGTTTGTTTATGAAAGCACAAAACCAAAATCTATTGAGATTTTGGCACTCTCGTGAAGCTTGAGCCGTGTGGTGCACTGGAATAATGCTTCCATTCCTCACACACATCTGTGCTTTACTGTAAGTAACACAATGGGGCGCTGGTCCGTAATGGGTACTTCTAGTCACTAAGACAATAATGAGAAGAACAGAGTATTTTCTGTGAGGAGCCATGGTAGCAGCCTTAGGCAAATGTTATTGACTTGTTGATTTATGACACCTTTGAGTTTCCTGAACTGCTCCTAGCTATCAAGCTCATCACAGGAAGTTCAGGAGGATCAGCCTTTCCAAGCACATTACAGGGTTAGAGGTGTCATATGGGCAGAGAGAACTTCCTACACCTCTACACTTCTTGCTACCACATCTGCTCCTTGAGAGCTCAGCAATATTAAGTCTTTATAAGATTTGGAGGGGTAGTCCCATCAAGTGGCCTGATAGGCTGCAAATCTCTCCTCCAGGAGATATACTTGCCTGAAAATAGAGAAATTGGGTGCAAAATTTCTTTCTCACCCAAGAGATTACTTGCAAGTAAGTGGTGATAAACGTTATCTGGAGGATTCCTTTGGTCAGAGGCATGTTATAATTCTCTGTGAGCTTCTAGAAGAAACAATGGGAGTTTTATCCTGGAACAGTAGTTTCTCCTGGAGGGAATCAGAATTGTTTCTGAAAGTACTCCTAAACCCTTAGTGGAAAAAAAAAAAAAAAGGTTGTTCTCCCAAGTTGTTGATTAAGTAATGACATGATTCAGGAACTGTGTCTGAGAGCACAGGTAATAAACAGTGAGGAAGTGACATCTCTTCTCATAGGGATTTTTGCTTTTGTTGAGAACACTAAAGGCTTGCAAGTTTCCACCGAGCAGTCGGTGACCATCAGGGAAAAGCAGATATGATGAGAGTTTTAAAAATCTTCTAGTATTCAGAATTTATTCTAGCTGCATCTAGGTATAAATGCTAATTAATGTGCTCTACTCTGCCAGGCTCTGTGCGTTGAGACAAGTGAAGAGGACCTTGGGTCTGTTGTCTCCACTTCAGGAGAACTTGTTTATGAGGTGTGCAGGTGACAGTGTGGCTGGTAAAAGGATGAAGGACGAACCTTGGAGCAGGGGAGGGCTTTGCAGAATCACAGAGTGGTTGAAGGGGGAAGAGACCTCAGGAGGTCATTTGGACCAACCCTGCGTGCTCAGCCAGGGCCACCTAGAACCAGAAGTTGAGGAATAATTTCTGTGTTCCTCTGCTGCCGCTTCCCCAACATATGCAAATGATACTTTATTAGCATTGGTGATCAGTTCCTGATCCCATTTGTAAAATCTTACACTACAGTCTTAAGCAACTATGGAATCTCTAGGAGGTATGTATGTCTGTTGCAAGAAGCCCATCATGGCCAATCCTAGTTTTCAGAGGAAGGTGGGTGGCATTCAAGAGTGTTCCTGGTCTATCCTTGGTTTTCATGTCAAGTTTTCATGTAAGGAAACATACCTCTTGGGCTAGTCTTAGCTTCCACAGGTCCTTAGCTTGTCTGTTTTCACAAGTTTGTTGTCAGACTAGTGAAATCTTGAAGTTGTCAGGTAAAAAAATTTTTATAAAGCAAGACTACGTAGATGTTTATTGACATTTGGTTGGATGCACCCTGTAAGGCATTTGACCCTCCAGGCATGCACAAAGAGAGCAATAGGCTGTTATTTCTACCTATCTGTGGACCGTTTATGCATTTTTGAAATTCTTTTTCGTGTTTGGTGTCTGCCCCCCACGAGGACTGGTGTGGACTTTCATGGCTGTATTGACTGCCCAACAAGCACTCTTCACACTAATATGAAGATATCAGGCAAAACATTGCCAACTGTCACTTCAGTTGCATCTGGAGAAAAGCCAGGAGAACTTGTGGAGTTTTTTTCTAAGGCATAAGAAAATAGCATATGGTCCTTAGCACTACAGGAGACATTCATCCATTTCCAGTGTAAGGGTGTCAAACTGCTTCTGCTTGTATGTGATGGGAGCGTTGCCATCTCTTGTCATTTTCTTTGCTGCTGATGCCACTCTCGTATAGGAAGGGTCAGGTCAAATGCCTCTCTGGAGACAAGTCTCCCATTTGCAGCAGGAAATCTCTCTGGTGGAGAGGATAACATTACAAAACAGAGGCTAACGTTACGAAACAGCGCTGCTGCCTCTGGCACAGTCTAGAGCATCACAGACCAATAACTCCTATCGTGTCACTCTTGCAGCACCTTATTATCTATGTTTTTCTGTAAATCCAATCCAAGACTGTCATTACCAGTTTCAGGTAGGTGAACACCATCTGGGTGAAATAACCATGTGCCAGTGATGGGCTGGAGGGGGCTCTTGTTAGTTAATCATCCCTACCTTCCCTTTGATGAGTTAATTTGTCTGGTGAGCCATGGAGGAGCCCCCAAGAGCTCCCAGGAGCCCCTTGTTAAAATTCTGCCGACAAATGGGAAGATAGGGATGATTTCACTCTTTTTGCTGGAGCCTGCGCTATCTATGATATTGCTAAATCATCCATAAGACATAACTTTCTGTGCAATCTTCCTGTTACAGTTCTGGCAGCACATTACTTCTTTGTGCATTCGTCACTGGATACCTAACCCTTCTGAAAATCTCATCCCATGAATTAAGGTTAATTGCAGTACTTCCATGTGAGCTTTTAGTAGCTGACATACTGGGTTCCTTGGCTATGATGCCAGGCCATACTTTTTCTATTTAATTTTATTTTTCCCAGTTACTAAACACAGTTTTTATTCACCTGTCTCGTGGTAGTGCCTAAAAACCCCTGTAGTAGGGGGACAGTCTGTGTGACCAGCCTCACCCTGTTTTATGGTGTGCACTTTGAAGTCTGTGGAAGGAGCAAAGGTAGTGAATGAAGAGCTGATTCTTGGGGCTTGTAAGTGAAGATAAACTCAAGTTACTCTTCCTTTAGAGGGCTGGGAGCACTGCTGTCTAACCAGGCTCCTCTTCCTCCCAGCCAGCTAGAGGCAGTTACAGCCTGCTGAGCTTGCCTGGCCCAGGGAATAAAGTTCTAACCTACAACACGGCAAGGTGATGCTAGTTTGAAGTTGCACTTGTGTCAATATGATTTGGGACTACTAAACCTGGGGAGAAGCTGTCTTTACTAGTACATATCAACATGGAGACTTGTTTATGTCCAGACCTAAGAACAATAATAAACATTAAGATTTTAAAAAAACAACCAAACAAAAACCCCAGAAGACTAGGAAACTAAGAAATCCTGTCTTTTAGAAAGATACTCTACTACCCTTTAACTAGTCAGACAGGGCTTGTTAGCTCTGATACAGTGCTCTTACAGGCAGATAAGGACTAGTTCTTGCAAGGCCGTAAGTATGTCTCTGCATAGTGCTGATGGGTACTTTGGGTGGATTTATTAGCTTTCACTCAATATTGATGTTTCTCCTAGGCTCTGTTCTGAGAGGGAGCAAACCTCTCCTGCAGGAACACAGGGAAAGCGATGGAGGGACACTGGAGTAAATCTACAAGAGGCAGTTGGGATCCTGTGGGGTCATGAGCTCCGGCTAGAGGCGACCTATCCCTAAACTACCCCTAAACTTCAACCTATGATATTTTCCATTTCCTAATCTGTGTTTTTGAAAATTGTGTGTGTGTATATATATATATATTCCTAAAGATCTGTCTTGGCCCAACAGGCCTGTCAGAAACTCTTTAGAATATGATTTTTGTAGGTACTGGGGTTTTCTGTCAGTCCAGCTTTAAACCTGCAAGAATGCTACCTTCCCAAGCCTGTTTCTCCAGGTTGCACCACACCTGCAGCAGGAACCTCAAACTGGACCCATCCACTTGATCTCCCGTTATTCCCTCCTACACCATCATTCCAGCTTGCCCTCCATCACTATAATGTCAGATACTTGCCAAAGCTTCCTTCAATTTGCTTTTTCCCCAACCAGAATTCATATGGATGAACAAAAATCCATTTATGTCTCTTGTCCTTCCCTACACCTGCTTCTCGGAGTGCAATGACAGATACCAGTTTTGTTGTGTGCCAATGTTACTGCTCTGTTTACAGCAGATTTAAGAGTTTACATTAGGCCACAGTGTTATCTTCCAGTTTTCCTAATTCTATCTGCTGGCAATAGAATTAGGTTGGGGTGGCTGCCCCTGTCCGAAAGGAATTTGTGTCAATTTCTGTGAGGACAAATCCTCCCTGCGCTAAACCGCTTTGCAGTATTTGCTCAAACTGAAATTTTGACAAAGACGTTCTGTCCACATCCACCAAAAGAGATTGCCTTTTTTTCAGATGCACTTGGAGGTAGATACGTTGGAAGCTGCCTGTACCTGGCTGATAACTGAGACTGAGCATCTATGTAGCACGATCCATGCCCTTTTCTAAATTGTCTTTGAATGACAAATGTGTGTTCACTGAGTCAGCAAAAGACAAGATACTACAGTAAAACTCATTGCCCTTCTCTCCCTTTTCACAGAGCAGCTAGGTTTTCCCAATTCCTCCCAAATCAGTCTTTAAAAGAGCTCTTATAAAGACATCCCTCAAATGTATGGTCCAGAACTGCATTCTATTCTCTAGTCATTTCTGATCAAGACTTGTCATGCGCTGTTATTTCTTTACAGTCCCTCCCTAACAATACTGGTATATTCCCAGTTTAAAAAAAATAATTCAGATCTCTGTGAAAATCAAAGTTTCCAGGATCTGGTGATAGTCCACACTAGTCCTCATCGTGGTTGCCCCTAGAGAGTCCAATCTAAGAGTTAAGCATGGTTGACCTCAAAAAAGAAAAGCAGATTTCATTGCAACCTTTTACATTTCACACAGGAACTGTGTATGACTAGCTGAGGTTCTCTTGAGATGCTTTAAGACAGCAAATTGGTCAAATTTTGCATGGCTTCATTGCAGTTTTCGTTGCAAATACTCTGGTTCTAAAATTATACATTTCTTAACTTTGAAACTGCTAATGGGTAAGCCAGACTACTTCTCATGGGAGAAGCCTTAGCAAAATAATCACGTATATGGAAGATGTCAGGACAACAGTGCGGCATGATAACATGTTTTTCTTTAGTAGCGAAGGAGTCAAAATGCTCATAGACTTGGAATTAAAACCTACAAAATGTTGTTGACCGTTACTTAGATATTCAGATCCATCTGAATTATTTCTCTCCAAAGAAAATGTGTCTCCCGGTGCCAGACTTACTTCAAAATTCCTGGAGGTGTCTACCTCCTACTTCTTGAGTACTTGTACCTTTGGGTATATGCAGGTGTCCTTTCTGGTCCTGAATGCTACTCAGCTAGTGAAGGATCATGGCCGCTTCACCTGATTTCTCCTTCTCTGGAATCCAATAGGTTTTTTGCATCAGGATGTAATTGTACCTATAGGTATTAGATATACCCGTTAATTCAGACTCTGTAGCTCTTTAATATCTTCCCAAATTGCGTTCTGTGATTTGGTTAGATTATATCTTATCACTAACCTTCTTGCTTCAATACACGTGCAATATCTAGCCTGGCTTCTCCCACCTTATACACAAGGAAACTCATCAGGACTTAATCTGTTGTCAGCATTAATGGCATGATTCGTCATCCTAATTCCAATTCACTCTGCCTGATATCCCACAAATACCTTTGAGAAAGTATTTTATCCCTGATCCTGTGCCAACGACACTTTCTTCTTCCACCACTGTTGTCTGTCTTCCTATGTACTTCGTAATGACCTTTGCAGGATTACAGTTTTACATACGAAAGTCCACAAACAAGTGCCACATCTCAGGCTGTCACTTCTGCTCAGAAGATCCCTGATCTCAAGATATTACTGTAGCCAGGAAGTGCAGTGTCTTCGCTAGCAAAGAAAAGAATGGGAAAATTTTACATTTAAAAGAGGGTCAGCAGTTCAACAGCTTTTTCTCTCTTTTTTCTGTTTGTAAGGTGGTTGGACATTGCAGGCACCCCATAAACTGTCCTTCTGTGTGCTCTGCTTGTCTTTCTGTGGGACAAACCTGTCTGTGTGACTATCTGTACTGGTAATGACTTACCCAACCAGCTTTGGATGTTTTCTGAGTATCTTCCCAATGTAAGTTACACAAAATGACGACCCCACTCAAAAAATACCTTTTGTGGACGTTTTGTTTTTCCAAGGTGCTTGCTGAGTTGCTGTTTTATTATAGCATCTTCCTCCTGTGGTTTGGTGGGGGGCGAGGGCACACACACACACATGCTGTGACCCAGCTTTTCATGTTAAGCTAGATGGTCTCTATGCTCACTGCTGAATTCAGTCATGATTGTGTTCCATCCCACTTGTCCAAACCTGTCTCTATTGTGCAGTGTGTGCACTGTTGGCATTGGTGAAATAATGTGTCCTGCTTGAGGGGGAGCCTGGTGTTACTGGCTGGAGCCATGCCCACCACCGTGCCCATGGGCACTCTCTGGCCTGCAGACGTTGACCAATCTCCATACATCAAATCCCCTGCTATGAAGTGAGGATTATAATCCTCCTTTCTTGATCTTGTCTGTTTGATCTGTGAGTACTTTCTGTAGATACTTACCCTTATGATTTATCTGGAGATGGTTCAGCACAATGGGGTTGTCTTTGTGGTGCTAGAGTAACACTTAACCAGAAGAACTTTAAATTGCAGGAGGTGGATAGTAATGTTAATCATCATAATGAAGACGGAGCATTATTTTTGCTGCGTGACTGTAGAAGGAAAGGCTAAGAAATAGATGGCAAAAATCACTGAGTGCATATTTTCAAAGACAGGGCTTGCTCAGCAGCCAGGTGACAACAGACATGTTGTTTACTTGACAGAGAGGCTGTGAACTTAACTCCTGACTCAAAAAGAAAACTTGCTTCCCAAATGAAGACATATGGAGGGTTTTAACAGCACTTGCAAGACATGTGGCTAGGTTATGCCACGATGCACGAGCTTGTAAAAGCATTGGGTATATATCTGGTAAAGGAATCTGTGAATTCCACCACTATTTAAGAGTGAAAACATTTCTCACCCTGAAAAGAGAGTCAAATAAAAATTGTGTCTGAGAGGACAGGCTCTGCCAGCTCCACAGCAGTCAGATGTGAAGCCTGCCCAATAAGGGAAGGGACTTCTGTTCAGCTGGTTGAGTTGTAGCTTTATCTTTCCCAGTGTTTGTCTCTAGAAGTTGGCCTTACCCAAGGTGGGGGTTTTAAATTACACTTACAGTGACTGGCATAGAACCTGGGACATTTTGTGGTAGGCAGAGGACAAGAATCAGTGCGCAGAGACACTTGCTGCTTGTGTACAGTAACATTCCTGATCTGTGGTTGTGTAGCAAGTACCCACGATGGTGTTATCTGCAGAGGTGCAGAGAGTTGAGAAGGGACATTACACTGCATGACTGATTTCTTCGGTGATGCCTTTCAGATTGGCTGTGGAAAGAGTAAAATGTAAGGAAGGACTGAGAACATTGATACTTTGCTTTGGAGTTTTTGTTTTGAAATATTTTCATTGTTTTCAATGAGGAATGAATGATCCAGTGACCTGCTCTAAGACTACTTAAAGAGAACTGCTTGTAGCCTTAAAAAAAAAAAAAAAAAAGCTTATTTTATATGTTTTCAAGATGAGGTGGCTTCATTAAAGACTGTAGGGTCTTACAGTTTTAACCCCAAGAAAACACTGCTAGCTGCACAGTTCAGCTGAGAGGGAACTGCGTCAGACTGTGGAGCCTTGCCCATATGTGCAAGTACCAAAAATCATTTAGTTTTCTTCTAAAGTCCCGGGCAGCGAGCTAAAAATGTCTCACTCAGATACGCATTTTGGAATTTCAGAATTAAATGTTAAAAAGCAGATTTTTATTTTTATTCTCTTTTGATGAGACTCGCAATGAGAGAGTGAGGACGCTGTGTTAGAGTATCTTTTGATTTGCTATTTGCTATGTGTTAAACATTTATATTTCAAAGAAGCGTTTGTACCTATACCGAGTGTTTGGCAAATCCAACAGCTCATTAGATGTTAACAATAGCAACGCTGCTAAATACAAAGGATTCATAGGCAAAGTACCCCTCAGGCTATATCTCTGAGAGAAAAAGTGGCAAATAGAATCAGAAACTAATTAAATAGTCAGCTAAAGCGAGCATAACTTTAAAAAGCTCTAAAACTACCAAAAATGGAAACATATTACAGTTATCTGCATTCACAGTGCAGAACAAGTTTGGTAGTATTTAAGATAATTCTCTAGTGCCTGCTATTTTTAGTCCAAGGGTAAGCTTCTGTAAGAGCCTTTCAGCATTGCATCCCTTTAACCTGGCCTAACAAGCTAAGCCAGTAAGCTGTCTGATTTCCGTCTTACAGGAGGCAGAGAGATAGCTAAAACAAACCTTTTGTGGTGAAAACGCCCAGCCTTGTCTTAAGAGCTTTCTTCATACAGACATTTTTTTCAAATGCGCCAGTATTAAGCATTGCTTGTCAGAGACCAAAATGTCAGGCTTTGCTATGTGGAAATTGTGGAAGCGTAAGAATGAAAGGAGGATTTTACAGCCCAGCGG
This sequence comes from Zapornia atra, assembly GCA_013400835.1. Lineage (NCBI taxonomy): Eukaryota > Metazoa > Chordata > Aves > Gruiformes > Rallidae > Zapornia > Zapornia atra. The sequence continues at coordinate 260,471 of VZTU01018322.1, forward strand.
AAATAAACATTTCGGCATTGCCACCAGTGAAACCCAGTCGGGGCAGTTTAGGACCTTGCTGTCAATGCGCCTGAGGAGAAAGCGACATACTTAGTTTTTCTGGGGAAAGGAAGGGTAGACATAAAGGGACTGATTTGCTTCTCACTTACACTTAATCTGTCCCGGTTTAACTCCATTGACTTCGCCAGGTGACGCTTGGTTTGTGCCGCTCTAATCCCAGGGAGAGTCAAGCTGGGGTTGGTGTTACGCTCCCTGTGCTGCTAGCACTCGGGTTTGGAGCATGCGTTGCTGTTGCAACAAGGGGTCAAGGCCACGTGCAGCTGTAAAACGCTGTGGTGCTCATTGCATGCTGGTGGTTTGTGCTTCAGGTGGATAAAGCTTTGCAACAGTATTCACTTACAGATAGCTCTTTTTTAGTAGGAATACTATATGGTTCCCCTCCGCCCAATGTATAGAATGAAGTGCTACCATGTCTACTTCTCTTTCCCCGCTTCTTGTCTCTCCTTTCCTTCCCCCTCCCCCCTCTTCTCTCCAGTGGCGTGTGTGTGTGTGTGTAATCCTTACCTACATTTACAAAACAGGATTTTATTGCTACCTAAACATGAGTGGTCCCACCCGCTCCTCTCAGCAGGCTGAGCAAGCCTTGGGTGCGGTATCCCACCCTCTGTCCACAATAGGCAGAAACAGAGGTTGTGCTGCCTGGGTTATTGATAGGGTAGCAACTTCAGCCTTCTTTCCCCAGAATTGTCACTTAAACAAGTTTTCCCTTCCCAGGACACTGGATCAGTAGTGTGGCTCCTGCGCCTTGGGCTGTTTCCAGGCCACAGCTCCCTTCTTTCTTCCCCCTCATTTTGAACCTGCAGCCCACTGACTTCAAATGTTGGCTGCATTGAAGTCAGTGAGCTGCAGGTTCCCACTTTTGATTTAGTAGTTACATGGCTGCAATTTACTTACTCTTCCCGGAGTTAGGCATATCGTGGAGCAGGGTTGGCTGTGCATCTAGCAGCTAGATAGACTCAAATTATAACTTGTGTTAACTTCAGTGGGGATGATGTTTAGATTGAAGATGCACTTCACATAAACAAATACATCAGTGCATTTCCAGTAGGAAATGTGAGCACAGCATCTACCACGTTGTGGGCAAGAAGAACTCAAGCCACTTTTAAACTCATCGTCTTGGTCATAGCAATGCAGTGCTCAGCTTGAAAACACACTTGATAAGGAGGAAGAATTAGCCCTTACTGACCTCTGGCTGGACTGCCATTAGTACCAGAACAGGTTGGTACAGATACAGTATACAGGAGCTACTGCTCTCTTCTTCAGCATCAACATACCTGAAGAGCAGAGGACTAGGTCCCCAGATAGCGTAAATCTGCATAGCTCCATTAAAACCTGTGGAGAGGCCCTAATTTACAGCAGCTGAACATCTGGCCCCAAGTTCTTTTTCTTTTGATTACTAGCAGGTTTAAATAGAAGTACACAAAATTATTTATTATAGATGCTGTGGCAGCATCTCAAAGCTCAATTGTAAATCAGGACACTGTTGTGAAAAGGATTGTGTGAACACATAACAAAAAGACAGTCCCTGCCTAAAGGAACTTATGGGCTAATTAATAATGATACTTAGTTCATTGATAAGTACAGATGGACCTCACTGCTTGTCATGGAACATTTTTAAAGAGAAGAGGAAAAAAAAATGCCCAGATTGATTTTCACCATTTCTGATGCAACAGGGACTGGTTAACATCAGTGCCTCATAAAGAAAAATAGCCTTTTTCATTGTACAGATGGAGGGCTGGTGATCAGGAACATGCACTTTTAAAGGACTAGCAGAGAATGAGCAATATATTCAGTTTTGACTAAGAAATAAATAGAAGAGGTGCAACTGTGGTGGGAACTGTAGCATGCACCACAGTGCAAATTATTTTTATATTTTAGGTTCAGCGCCGTTTTATCAACATTTCTGTGAAGATGATTGAGTTCCAGGAAACTTAGAAACAAGCCAACAGTGGATGTACTCTAGAGGATGCATTGCAACAGATAGCTCTGCTCTGATCTTTTTTCTTTAACGTTTTTCTGCCTTAAAATCTCCATCTCTAGTTTACGATTCTATTCACACACACAAAATTGCATTGAAAGAACATTAAAGTTTTAAAATCTAGTGACAAATCAAGGAAATGCATAGTTAAGTATATTATGGAACATCTAAATGAATCCAAATGCTTAAGTAGCAGAAAATGCAGACACATCTCCTCATCTGGAGAGTGCCCTCGGTGGCTGTAGGGCTTTACCAGGATGCACTGTTCAACTGCTGCTTTTTGAGGCGAGTGCTTATTTGCCTGCTGGGACAAACTTACATTTTGTTTTCATGGGACTGTAAAAGCAAACTGAAAAGCCTGGCAAAAAGCACCTGTGATCTGTGCTGTGTTAAACCCTATACTTGTTAGCACCTCCCTTACTGTGGCATCTCCGCCTTCTCACTTGGTGCTTCGTTATAAAGGAGTCTGTTACTGCTTTCAGCCTAGGATGCTTCCAGTACGGGTACCTGGGGTGTTCTCTACGCTGAGCATCTTGTTAGACTTGGGAATGCCACTGATGTTTTTTGAGAGTTTTTTCAGCCTGGTAAGAGTAGAACACAGGGGGTTTTTAGGGATAAATACTGCTATCTATCTTTGTTTTATCTAGCTGAGCTACCGCCCTAAACGGTATGTGTGTCACTTCACTTAACACATCTGCTGGTACATACCAGGAGGCTGTTGGAGCCATTGCTGTGACACTTAAAGACAGGAGTACAACTGCATAGGTAAAACAAGTAGAGTAAAGGCATCTTTAGCCTCGTAAACAAGTTTTTTGTGTTGTGTTTGAATAAACTCTCTCTGCCAGCTCAGACCACATGGCAGCCACCCAGTTAGGTCACAGTAAAAGTTGATGTGAAGCCCAGATGCGTTAATGATGAACTGATCCATTCAAGCTGCAGGTCTAAGGAAAACCGGTATTTTTCTTCCTGTGAGAAATGACCTGTGTTTGTTGTACCTGTTCAGCAGGCCTGGTGGTAGGTTTGATGAAGCTGAACAAACTGAAAAATTTAAGCATCATAAAAAGCATTTAATGAAGTTGATACTTTACAAATGCTAATTTCCTGGTCAAATTAAATTCCAATATTCTAACAGTAAAAGCACCAGATAGCAGTGTCTCATTTTGCAGTTTAAAAGGGAATTTTTGAGTGTGTGTTTGGTTCACACCTCTCTGCACAGTCTCCACAGTCTCTCTAATTGGACAAAATTTAAAAATACATGTAAACTTTTCTATGCTATATTGTACATAATTTTGCTCTGAAATTTATACTTGTGTGAAGTCATAAATCTCTAGAAAGAAGTAGGGATTATGATAGACATCCTGACACATCCAATATAATTAAAACTAAAGCAAATGCAACAGAAATAGAGAATGAACAAAAGCGACAAGATTATGCTTCATAGTTTGCAAAAGAAGGGTCTATACTACCACTCAAGGGCATTTTCTAGAGATATCTGTCATTATCAAGAGGAAAAAGAAGTTTTTACATCAATTATGTGTGTGAAATCATCACTGTAAAGTATATGGGGCTCTTTTTTTCCCCAGAACATGCCACGCTGCCTAACAAAGGTATATGAATGGTGAAAAATTTGATGTCGGTGCCTAGAGAGATTAGTGTGGGCATGTACCATAAATCAAGTAAATAAATAAATCTGAGCAAGCAGTGTTTGAATATTTGGACTGAAATATTGCTGACACCATCACTGAAAGCTCTGCAACAGGGAGAGTCCCAAATGTCTTCCCTACATGACTCTGTAGTCTTCCTCCCCCCTGCTTCTGTCATTCTGCTAAACCGATTCCCAGTTAGACCTTGTCTGGATTGGGACCTTTGGTCAGGAACTGTGACACTTGATCCTCCTGTATATTTTACGATGTGTAATAATAATTAAAAATCTCTGTCTTGAGTGTTGCTCGGAACCTTATGTGCATGAACGATTGCCTGTAAAAAGGAAAGAGAGAATGGGTCAGAGGTACCGTGTGCTGCTCCAGGGGAAAAGCTCTGGGGTGGTGGGCTCCGAGGGCAGTCTGTGCAACCTCTTGCGCCTCAGACAGTGACCCATGCAGATCAGGCTGCCCATCCTGCATCGCCCCTCCCCAGTTGTATCTCACCTGCTCCACTGCTCGCCCTTGCTTCCCCAGCAGTGCTGGCAGCATCCTCCTTTGCTTCTCTGCCCATCTTGCACAGTGAAGGAAAACTCTCACAGCCTTTCTTTTTTCTGCAGCTCTTCATCAGGCCCTTCACCCCCTTTGCACTTCAGCCCTTTCCCTGCTTTTCTTCCCCTCACCAGAGACCTGAGTAGCTTTGTTTTGTGCCTGAGTAGTGTAGAGCTTGCCCAAACCTAGCCCACTGCAGGCTGGACAAGAAGACATGACAGATCTTCGCCCGCTACAGCTTCCCTCCTTTGAAGACCAGGTGGTCTTCCCTGGTGCTGGCAAGACAGCACAATAGCATGTCCACGGTGTGCTTCAGCATTACGGACACGCAGTTCCTGGTAATGCTTTCACAGTGTCAAGTTCTGTACAAGTTAAAGCGCCCCTCTGGTGAGCTAACCTGGCCCAAAACATAGGTAATGCATTTATTTAATAATCAGCAAATTAGCCTCTACAGTCAGTAAATGTTGAGGCCCAAACTGCTGATAAGATGATTTGCTTTCAGGTGTTTTCTCAATATTGTGCTCAGCATCAAGTATAAATTGAATAGAGTGACCTTTTGATACTGAGTCAAATTGACTGCATTTCCAAAGATTCTGTGATTTCAATTACCATAAATTTTTGATATTGGGTCTACTGTTGCTGCACTGATTCCAACACGGCAGTGTCTTATCCTTGTCTCCTTAACACAGTCAACAGCACCATAGCTTTCTCTCAGATGATTTTTTTTTTGTTTTGTCTTTTCCCCAGAATCAAAGATTCCTATCGTGAAGGGGAAGGGTGCAGTTTATGCAAATGAAATTTGGAATGGCTTGCAAAACGTGAATGAATTTTGGCCAGAAGATGTAAAACAGGTTACAGGTTGCTAGCTAGATCCTCCGTTTGTGAGATGAGTAAGTCAATTAGTAGCTCTTCAGTTTATTAGAAACTTAATTGCCAGGCTGTAATGGAAACTTCTGAACTGCAACAACTCGTTAGAAGCAATAAAAAAAAGTGACTTTGTGGTAGAAGAATGTTTAGTAGGCTCTTTTAAACTGACATGTTTGGCTTATAGCAGAAAGTTTAGGTTTTTGCCTGAAAAGATAGTCCATCTCACAGAAGCTATGGTGGCAATACTGCAGGTGACCAAGGGTACGATCTTAAAGAAAACCCTCTTTGCAAATGGGCTGTGCTGTGGTTTTGCGTTGTGAGGCTTTAATCCCAGGTACTGGACAGAAGTTTTACAGTGTCAGGTGAACGGCTTTCTCTTCCAGAGCGAAAGTAACCTGAGATCAGTAACCAATGTTAAACATGGGAACTTTTTGAAAAATATGGAAATATACACAATGTTGAGTATGTGAATAATAGTAAATATTGTTACATTTATGTTATATCCTGGAGAAGGGAGGGGCAAAACAGATGCCTCAGGTGCTCCTGTCTCCTCCAGCCTTCAGACCTTGCACAGGTCCTTTCTGCAGTGCCATAATGTCCCTTGGAGTGATGCTGGGAGATCGTTCCTCCCCAAGGATCTAGCTCTGGAGGTTAAGCATTGCCGTATCTTCACAGTGTATAATTACACTATTTAACATCATTTGGAGGGAGAGTAGGATGACAGAGAATAATGCGTCACGTCTGTACAGTATCTCCAGAAATCCAGCTAGAGTGATACTTTTATGTAAATACAGGCATGTGTTTGGTCCTACAGATGAGATATATGTACAGTCCATATGTTGGACAATGGGACTACAGAAATCAGAAGGCAAGCACTGGATTCAGCTGGTCCTTGCCTACAGGTGCATATGAGTATAGCTGTCTCCTTCAAGAAGAAAAGATCTCTTGTTTCCTTCCCATACCCTAAAGGCATTTGCACAGGGGTGGTGATAATTAATCCCCACATTTCTACTACATATAAAGAAACCTGGCTGTAATTTTCTCCTAGTGGGACTCCATTTTGTTTTTAAAGATAATTGATAGCTCTGGACTTAAGCATTTCAATTATGAGAGTGTCTCTTGGGGACCAGACTAACAGACCTTGGAAAAACGTTCTAATGCAAATGCATCATGTGGATTTTTACTGTAAGACAGCACAGGACGCTGAGGATTTGCAAAGCCATTTAACAGTAAAATGAAAGATGAAATGCAGTGGCATGGGGCTGGTTGTGAGCAGGCAGGGTGAAACAAGTGATGCTCTACTTGGACCACTGGTTCCTCTTTGGCCTTGGAAGAAGGTGTTTCCAGGTACAACTGAGGAGAAGGAGGCACTTGCCTTGCTCAGCATAATGAGAAGGCAACAAAATCACCATGACAGCTCTGTGTGTGCTGGTGCCAGGGGAGGTTGGGTTCTTATGCTCCGGAATGGGGAAAACTTGGGCTGTAATTCTTCCCTTTTAGCATCCCTGACCTCAGCTCATTTTCACTAGCAGGAGCAGGAAGACCAGCCTGCATCCTAATCCCTTCCCTCCTACTACTTTCCCTGTGTTTCTGCCCAGCCTGTAGCTCCTTACACTCGCTTGGCAAAACTTGGTTTGCGGGGCCAGGGCTGAGATACCATCTGCCCCTCCTCCTGAGTGTTTGCTGACAGCAGCTGCTGGGGGCTGAGCTGGTGTTGGTGCATCCCTGTGTGCAAAAAGGGGTGAATTGTACCCCTCATTTCTCCTAGGGGTGTGAATCTTATTTCAAAATGTGTCATTAAGGAATTAAATCCCAGATGTGCTCACAAGTCATTTTTGTGCTTTTGAAAGTAGTGCCATAATGTTATTAGTATTTTTAGATCGCTTGGATATTTTCAGCTGGAGGAGAATCTTTTATTTTCTTTGTTAATTGTGCTATGAATAGATCTTAGGCTACTGAGTCGGTATGTTGAAATGGTAATCCCTCATGAATTCAGGTGTACACCTGGCTGCTCAGAATTGCCTACTGAGCTGGGCTGCTGGAGCGGTGACAGCTTCTGCCAGCTGCGGATCTGTCCCAAAGTTTCTTGGGCTTTTTACAAAGATGTGGCAAGCTGCCACTGCTCCCAGCTCCTTGGGGCCATGGATTAGTACCGCAGTTTAGACCCTGATCTTTCAATATGAAACACAACAGGCCCCTGCGCTGTGCAAATTATCAGCACAGAAACTTTAGAACCATCATTTGTTACCTGGTTTCAGTTCTTGAGATACAGTAAGCAAAAGCTGAGCATGTAATAACTACAAATGAAAGATTGGGGGGAATCAACCAGAGGGAAGATGTTGGAGATAGTAATAACATTTGGAAAATACTTTCTAAATGCTGGGCTTGACCCTTCTCTTGAGTGAAACGGCCTAACTGTGCTGACTGCGATAGAGCTACGGAAGAGTCCTCAGTCAGGAGGAGGACATCTGCACTCTGGCTTCAGGGCTTTTAAGAAGGGACTGGTGATGGTAATGATGGTGTTTTTAAAATTTTGCATGACTTTTCTAAAGGAAAGGAATTCTGAGGGAAAAAAAAAATCACAACTTTGCTGAATATGTGCACCCTGAAGGGACACATGTAGCTGAGTCCCCACTACAGCTCAATCTTTGGCCTCTGTAATGGGATCGGCAAAAAGTAACAGGTATTACAGACATAAAAAGCTAACCATGAGGTGAACCTAGCTCCATCAATAGGAAGAATAAGCAAAAGAGAAAGAATTATCAGGGGTAGAAGATTTAAATACCTTTGTGTGGGTAAATTACCAACTCATTTCATATAGCTTTTCACTGGCCAAAGAGAGAATATCTCTGGAGACATTTTACTGAAGGCAGAAACCCAATTAGAATAAGATTGTTACACAACTAATAAAGTGTTTTCAGACAAAGAATTATTCTTAGTGCTGCAGAAATATTAAAGCATTAGAGCAAAGCATGTAAAGGCAGAGAAAAGCACAGTTAGAAATTCTTCATACTCTTTAGGCACCTTAGTCACTTGTGTTTGAAGACTGGTTGGTGTTCTGGCACTCTACAGCACTAGCCAGCTTTCCCCATTGCATTTGCGATGACACCAATGTCACTTTTTTTTCAGAGCTAATGCTATTTTGATACACTAGAAAGTTTTGCTGTCAGAAATATGGAAGTGCCTGCGGTGAAAACTTACATGGGGCAAAAAACCTCTGGCCCCAATGTCTTTCTGTTAAACTAACAACCAAGGATGTTAAGCAGTTCCTGTGGTGTGGCTGGAAAGTGATGGTTAACTGTGCCTGCATTCAAAAGATCCATTTGTTAGCAAGATGCAGACATTACAAATTGTGCTAATAAATCTTTAATAACGGCACATATTTGCCATGCAGCTTTGCCTTCAAAATTATCCTCCACCCCTTCTCCTTAGTTTGGTTAGGTGGTCTCAGTACTTGGGATCTCCTCCTTTAGACAGAAGCAAACCCTTCCAGTGTCACCCTGCTTGGAAGTAAGGAATGCAGCAGAGTGAAGTCCTGAGAGCACACAGTGCTGCTTCTCACCTCAGGTGAGATCAAAGGTGCTCAGCTCCTCTTGATTCACTGAGCCTGTGCAATGCTTAAGTTGGATGCCAGTCTGAAACATGCACTTCTGCGGTGACAGTGCTGAAACCGTAAAAGAACCTGCAGTTGGCTGTGGCATTGCTTCTCCCCAGTGCTGTCAACACCAAGACTCGGGTTGCGATAGCAAAGCAGAAAGCTGCTGCTTCAGTGATTATTGTTCAGACGTTGATGTACCCAACCATCTCTCCCTTCACATCTCCCCTTAGCACCATTTCTGCTGTATCTAATAATGGTTTTTCTTTATAAACAGCAATTTAGGAGCAATAGCATAGTTAAACCTTTAAAAGGTTATCTCGCAATGTCATTTTCTTGACTAATGTGTTCCTGCTGCCATGTCGTTTGTGAATAGACATGTGTTAGCCAGCTAGTGTGCTTCATCTGTGGTGACTTTGATTTATTTGCTCTGTAAATTGGGACTGAAGCAATAATGGAAAGTGACATTAATTGTTTAACAGAGTCCTCTTTGTCACATCCTGCGCTTTCTCCAGGGTGTTTGAATGTTGAAACTTGTACAAAACTAATTGAAATTGCTGTGATGAGGACCAGTGTCCACTCAGCTTTCTGTTCTTGAATGTCAGTGCAGTTGAATGTCTGTTTAAAGCATGAGAGCTGAGCAGCTAATAGCAAATATCAGGGTTTCTTCTGGCATGCTATTACTAAAGAAGGCATTCCCAGTTAGAAATAGAAACACATCCAGCTTCGTTGTCAGTTTATAAGCTGCAGGGCTCAGCAGTGCACCCCACCAGCTAGACTTGCTGGAGAAGTTCCTGGTGCAGGGCTGAGGGTCAGACAGCCAGAATGCCCGTGGTCATCTCGGGGCTAAGGAGTGGCTCTCACCACCCACGGCTTGCAAGGGCCTTAAAATACAATTGGGAAAAAAAAGACAATGCTGCGTTACATTGCAAAGCACTTTTTTCCCCAACATAGGCTTTTTGACTTTTCTAGAAATTATACCTTAGTTTTCCTCTCTTCCTTTCAAAAAGTGTCTGTGAAAAGCTGGATTTGGAGTGTGATTTTATTCACAAGGTAGCTCCCCTCTGCATATTTCCATCCTCTGCACACAGAATTATCACCGCACCGTGCACGTGTCTGCCCGGTATGGTGAAGATCACCAGAGCGTGGAACTTAGACTCTTTTTCTCAGTGGCCAAGCCCCTTTTAGCCTTTTAAGCAAATGCTTCTCCTTAGCGTTAGCTTTGCCTGAGTGTTTATTTGTTTCTTGGGGACGATGCTGTAAGCACCAGCATAGTTTGTGCTCTGCCATAGCTTTCGTGCTCAAAGACAGCTTTTTTGTACGAAGCCGTGAGGTGTGATTTGGCAGAGGAGCCTGGCAGGAGCAATTATCTCTGTGGTTTATGAGCATCTCTGGTTGGAGTCCAGTCAGTAAAAGGATTACTGAAAAAAAGTCTTGCTACGAGGATGACCTGTTGGAGAATGGCTAAGGGAACAGGGACATGACTCCCAGAATGCATTGTATAAGCAAGGGTCCGAGGCCTACGAATATATAGCTATGGGTTAGACCCACAGAGTCTTGCTTGTCAGCATGATTTTGCAAACTCAAGGACAGGCTGTCCTTGAGAATAAGACAAACAGCTAAAGCGGAACTGAGAGCCTGAAAAATGAGGAAGGACCCTCAGAGCTGTAACCGCAAATAGGAGGAGGAGCATGTAAATGTAGCCTTTAGAGCTTAGCCAATGATAAGCTGATTAGTAGGCATAATTATCGTTTATTGTATAAAAGAGAGACTGATTGACAATAAAGTTGAAGCTTGCTTTATCACTCACACTGAGTCGACTGCTTGCTTTCCCGCACACTTTTCCCCCGCAAGTCACGCCCGAACAGGAACCAACAGGAACCTGCAGACACAGGAGCAGGGGAGCGCTGCTCGGACAAGTGCCCGTAGCAGCAAGCGGAGGGCAGAAGTCGCCTAAACCGATTGCCTATACCGACCGAGAGGGGTCCGCACGATCTGAGGAGGGCTACCCCGAAGCTGCGCTCTGAGGTTGGACGTGGTAGAACAATGCAAGCTCTTGATGGATAAAGAGGTAGCTCTCTCCTTATTATCACGCTTTTTAGAAAAGCGAGGGGTAACTTGCATCAAACAGGTGCCAGGGCTTATTGCTTTTGGTGCAGCGAAGGGTCTCTTTGGTGACCCCAAGTTATATTTTGATGAACAAGAATGGAGAAAGTATGGGGACTATTTTTAGGACCTGGTTATAGATGATGATGGGACAGCCAAAAAATTAATGAAACCATGGAAGGAGATGATAAATTGTCTTAAACGCTATAAAATGGAGAAGCAGTTGGTTGCGGTTGCGATGCAGCAACTAGATCAGTCCCACATGGAAGTGGAGGGACTGTTTATCATCGGTGGCAACTATGTGCCGATACCGCCAACTGGAGGCCTGATTACCATAGAACCACCCAGACAATTGGGGTCTCCGTGAGAGCTGCCGCCGCCTCCACCCTGTAGGGGGCTGATAGCAAAGGAGACAGAGGGTGAACCAAGTGCCCCGCCTGACCCGTCTGAGACAGGTGCGGAAACCCTAGTTAAGGGGGTGGAAGAGAGCGAAACATCTAGTGAAGAGGGAGAACCTGTGGATTACGTGGGCAAATAGGATGGGACAGACTGACTTTTGTCTCAGCCTACAGACGGCGACGGAACTATTTAGAACCTGCTTGGTTGGATTACCAGCTTTTGACAGCCCAGACTTTAGTGGTTATGTTAAGGACAATAACTGTTCTTTGTTTAACAATACATCTCAATGGACAGCCCATTTGATATGTAACCTTAATGTGACTTTGCCCTGGGACCCCCAAGTGTTGGATTTGTTGGACTCACAAAAGGTGGGATACGAGTCTGGCAACTGGTCTCAGACATGCCTGACTTTTGGGAACAGGTTTCAAGGGGCGGCCAGTGCTCTGGACGTATTGCTCCAGTGGGCCGGCTCCGGAGGATGGATTAAAGACCGACCCTGGTATGTGAACGAGTCCAGATGGACAGTGGTCTCACCCAAGGGTGGGGGTTATGCAATATGGGGCAAGTACTGTGGGTACAATGGTGGCAAGTCTTGGGGGGCGTATGGGGCCAACTACAAGATTTGGAGGCCTCAACTCCGTAAAAACAAAACCCTGTGGAATAATGGAACAGCCAAGACTCTGCCACCTGGTGTGGTTTTAATTTGTGGTGATTGAGCGTGGCAAGGAGTCCCGTCAAATGCTTATGGTGGGCCTTGCTATCTCGGGAAGCTAGCTTTGTTTGCACCTCACCAAAGAGACTGGTTAAATATCACAGCAAGCCTAAAAAGAGCAAAGAGAACAACCCACATGCTAACGTCTCAGTGTAACGATCAAGTAGAACTGTGGTCTCTCACCACCAGGGTCTTTGCCTCCTTGTTCACTCCTGGTGTGGTGGCAGCCCAGGTGTTGAGACAGGTGGAGAAGTTAGCGTGTTGGTTGGTGAAACAGGCCAACATGACTACCACAGTGCTCACCCAGATGGCGGAGGACATGGACAGCCTAAGACACGCTGTCTTACAGAACCGAGCAGCAATAGATTTTTGTTGTTGGCTCAAGGACATGGCTGTGATGATGTGGAAGGTATGTGCTGTTATAACTTGACAAACAACAGCAACTCAATCCACAAACAATTGGCCTGGCTGAGGGAACACACAAAACAAATCAGGGTGGATACAAGTCCATTTGATGAGTGGCTAAAGTCAGTGTTGGTGGCTTGTCTCCTTGGTTGTTATCTATAATTAAAGAAGTGTTAAGAATGTTTGGAATTGTTTTGCTTATAATAATAGTTGTTAAGATAGCATATAATTGTATTGTTAAAAATGTAACAAATTTGACCCACGGAGCCTTGCTCGTACAAAAAGAAAAAGGGGGAATTGTTGGAGAATGGCTAAGGGAACAGGAACATGGCTCCCAGAATGCATTGTACGTGCAAGGGTCCGAGGCCTATGAATATATAGCTATGGGTTAGGGCCGCAGAGTCTTGCTTGTCAGCATGACTTTGCAAACTCAAGGACAGGCTGTCCTTGAGAATAAGACAAACAGCTAAAGTGGAACTGAGAGCCTGAAAAATGAGGAAGGACCCTCAGAGCTGTAACCACAAATAGGAGGAGGAGCATGTAAATGTAGCCTTTAGAGCTTAGCCAATGATAAGCTGATTAGTAGGCATAATTATCGTTTATTGTATAAAAGAGAGACTGATTGACAATAAAGTTGAAGCTTGCTTTATCACTCACACTGAGTCAACTGCTTCCTTCCCTGTGCACTTTTCCCCCGCAATACCCAGATTCACTTGATTTTTATTATTTTTCCTGAGTTGCAACTGGCAGTATTTTGTTGATGACTTTTTAACTTTGTTTCTCTTACTGGTATATTCCTTGCTAGTTCACTTTTAAACTCAGCTGCTTTGAACTCAGCTGAAATCTCTTCACAGGGTGAACCTGGAGAATGATGAGCCACTCTGAAGCTGGTGGAAAAGCTCCCAATTTGATATCCCTAGAATCAGTGAAAGGCTTTTCATTTACTTTAACAGCACTAGGATCAGCCTAGGAATCCTAGATAATTGATCTGTCAAGATCAATTTCCAATCTTTCTGAAAAATAAATATAATGATTTTTACACAGTTCCATTCCTCAGAACTTCCAGTACTCAAAAAAAACCCTGTACCTTAATATACAGTAGGGACAATATTTCATTAAAAAGATTGGAAGGCATTTAAATTTACTCAATTTGACAAAAAGAAGTCTTGTTGCTGAAATAGGATATCTAATACAAATTAACATTACAGCCACATCTGATTAGGAATTAATCTACTTTTTATAATTGCAGGCTGAATTAGACAAATGCATACAATAGTCACACTGAGCATTCAAATGACATAACTCGAAAGGACAGCTTCAAAGGCAACCTGTCTAACGCACTACTTTAAAAGAAACCCAAAGAGCCTGCCATTTACAATATGAGTCCCAATCCCTATTCTTGTGCCAGAACACTCGGGAAGAAGAAGTTGTTCATTTCAGGTTTGGAGCAAGGATTTCCAGAAGTATAGAAGTGAAACCCTTTCTCACTAACACCAGGCCACGTATGTGAACACGGTTTTCAAAATTTCACTGGTGATTCATTTCGGTCTTCTGATTAGCTGTCTTATACTCTGATTCTTGTAATTTTGTCAGGTCAATTAGCTGGTGTTTGGTGTTGAAGAGAGAAAGAAAGAGACAGCCTGGGCTGACACCATCATTAGGTGTCAGCAGCTTAGGCGCATCCTGTAATGCAATCCCTGGGTAATTACTATTCTTAACACCACATTGAAAAAAAAGAATTGTGGAAGAAAAGTAAACTAGACCAGTATACTGCAAGTGCCAAGGTATTTCTCTTGAATGCAGAGATGGATCATTTTATTGCCCTTAATTACATCTTCTGAGATTCTGTTGCAGGTTACTGTTTCAATGGCTGGTCTAGCTATGTCTTGCCTGCTTTTTAACATATGGAGACATATGGAGGTATCCTTTGGTTCCTTTTCTCTTCTCACCTCATTCTGCTTTTTGTTTTGTCCCTTCCCACAGAAGATAGATGAAGAGAGCGAGGCAAACCTGCTAGCCGTTCTCACTGAAACACTGGACAGCATCCCTGTGGATGAGGATGGATTGCCTTCATTTGATGCACTGACAGATGGAGATGTGACCAATGAAAATGCCACTAGCCCTTCCCCAATGCCCGACGGCACCCCTCCAACTCAGGAGGCAGAAGAGCCGTCTCTAGTAAGAACCCTTCCTACTGTTTAACAGGAATTGGATGTGCCTCTGGCTACCCGCTGCATGGGTATGATGTAGTCACAGTAAGGTCTGGACTTTTCATTTAGACTGGAAAGGAAAATCAAGTGAAGAACTGAAAATTAAGTGGGGAAAACCCCACACCAAATAGCCATGAGATGACTAATAAGAGCATCTATTAAAAAGTGTGTTGAAGAGATTGGTTTTGAGATTCTTGTGCTAATGGCTGACACTTTGGCTTATCATTCTGTTCAGATAAGTCAGGGCAATGGTTTTCAATTCATATTTCATTTCTTGGGGCTCTTTTTGTATGTATGCTTAGACGTCACTTTTGGTGATCTGTAAGGAAAGGGCCATTGAATCTGGCGGGATGTGGGGCTAATTTTGTGCCTTAAACATTGATTTGACCAGTGCACACCAGCTTAGTGCTAATCAGGGCAAACCTGAACCTTGCATGAGGATGTGGGTGAAACCTTATATGCATTTTATGCAGTAAAACCAGTTTGAGACGTGATTCTGTTTCTGCTGAAAGCCCTTTATCGGTGGCTTTTGCGGAAGCAGAGCCAAGTGCCTGTGTCTTAACGCTGTAACCATTAGTCTGTCGAAGTTACCATCTCTGTTTAGATCAGAGGCCTCTTCTGTCAAACAGAACACTGAGAATTTCGTTTTGCTGTGGATTTGGAAATCCAAGACCCCTGCCATTTCTGCTTGCCCTGCAGTATACTGTAGTAAAAGCAACAGGAATACGCTGCCCAGACAGAAGAAAATGAAATCAGTTTGCTCTGGGGAATATCTAGCCTTTCTTTCTGTTGTATTGCACCTTGCTTGCTGAAATCTATATGGCTAATTTTAAGTAACTATGCAAAAATGTAGATAAGTCATTTTATTCCATAAAGATGCATAACTTTACTCTTTTCCTTCCACCTCCCTTTCCCTGATGTGTTTGTAGCTTAAGAAGCTCTTGCTGGCTCCAGCCAACACTCAGCTAAATTACAATGAATGCAGCGGTCTCAGCACACAAAACCATGCAAACACTAATCACAGGATCAGAACAAGCCCTGTGGTTGTTAAGGTACAAACTTAATCTTTGTAATAACGAAAAAAAGAAAAAAAAAAGTAGTGTAACAAGATCTTTTATGCTTTCAGCAGCCAAGCAAGCTGTAGATCTATATGTATTGTATTAATCTGCTTACTATCTTGCATCTGCTTTTTAAAAAAAAAAAAGTGAGCAGATTATAGACTGGGTTCCAGAAAATCACCTGAGCTCCTTTATGCTCTGAATATTTCATTTATACTTTTTCTCTTGGCAGAGTTTAGTTGTAGTCCCACCGTCTGTTACCCTTGCCTTCTTTATTGATACACAGAGTAGTAGGGGGTACGATAAAATTTGTTGATGGGCTGGTGTTGTTTATGAGTGACTCCAGGATGTGGGACTTCCATTTTACCAGCTGTCTGAGCTAAGAAAAATGACACTGGATTCTTGGCAAAAGATGTATATCAGCCATTAATTGGATAGAATGGGGACTCTGACATAATTCTGTTAGCAGGCAGTATTAAACAATGTTTGTCTTGCCGTTCACTGTAACTGAAAACGGAGCGTTTAGGGGTACTTAAGAGAGTTGTGAATACTGGGCTCAAGCAATCAGCAGCAAATTAAGGTTTAAACCAGCTTATTTTTTTGTTCACAGTAAAGGCGCTGTAGGGTCTTGTTAGTTACATGTTGCTGAGTAGGAACATTGAAATGTAGGAGAAATGAAATAAAAAGCTGCATAAATGTCATTTAGGAATTTTAAATGTAATTTTCTTTCCTTGTTCTGCAAACAATTATTCACAGCTCATAGATCTAGTACACTTAGACTGAACACTTCATTGAAAATCTCATCTCTTCAGAAAACCTATATCCATTCTGATAAGGTTCAGCTCACTAATTTTAGCTTTTTTTATTTTATTTTATTATGCCCTGTTTTTAAGACTGAGAATTCATGGAGCAATAAAGCAAAGAGCATTTGTCAACAGCAAAAGCCTCAAAGACGTCCCTGCTCTGAACTTCTCAAATATCTGACTACGAATGATGACCCTCCTCAGACCAAACCAGCAGAGAACAGGAATAGCAGCAAAGAGAAATGCACCTCCAAAAGGAAGCCCCATCTGCAGTCTCAGACAAATCATCTGCAAGGTAGGTGTGGGACCACAGAGCACAGCTTTGGTGCCAGCAGCAGCGAAGGGAAGCTGAAATACCGCAGTTGTGAATGCCCTCGGTACCTCTTCTGTTCTTTGGATTAGTACTGTAAATCCAGCATCTCTTCTGTGTAGGGAGAGTTTTAAAACCGTAAAATGAAGTGAGAATTAGTTAGCTAGATTTAGCTTTTAAATAGTTTTAATCCTTTCTCCATCTCCCTCAACCTCAGCAAAGGAACCTCAGAGGGAAAAAAGTTTTAACAAACAGTGCATGGTAACAAACCAAGCTAGCTGGAGATATTTATTCATGGAGTACTGTACCACTAAGAAATCATTATACCCCTAAACAAGCTGGGCAGGCCAGTTCATTAGTGAGCTTCTTTCTTTTTCGCTAGTCTAAAACTGAAGGCATTGTTAACCTGCCACATAGTCCTTCAGAGACAATAAATAGTGATCTGCCTGCTACAGAGAAAGCAATAAATGTGTCATTCCTGTTAAAGCTGGAATGCCTGTTTGTAATTTTATTTTGTAAATAGTTGAAAGTTTAGCTGCCATCCTGATCCTTCTTTTTCTTTTTAGATTCTTTATGGCCCAAACTAAAGACTTGTGTTGACTTTTACTATCCCCTGATGCATAATGAACTGGTCTGTATTACAAGTAGGTTCTGTGACAGAGAGGCACAAACTTAGAGCCCTCAGTCTCTCTTTCTCTCCCCCTTGTCCCTGCCTGTTTTCCCAAGATAAAGGAAAGCTGTTAAAGCTTATGAGGCCAAAGGGAGCTTTCTTTTTTTTTTTAAAGTTACTCTTACTTTAAAATACACTTATGTATACATATTGGCCTGGCATCTGTGAGACCAGGTGCATATCTCAGTAACATCACTGCAAATCCTGGATGACTCCGCTAAAGTCAATGGAAGTTATCTGACTGCAACAGAGATCAGGATATGCCCCTAACTGTGCTAATCTGCTATTTTTAAAGCAGAATGCAGACTCTGTATGTTTTTTTCTCCTTTTCCTCTTGCTCCTCTCTGCTTTTTCAGCCCACTTCAAATCTAATTTTTCACTCTTCACTAGGAAGTACAAGTAAACTTAATAAAAATAATCTTCCCTTCCCGCCACTAAATACCTTCTCACAGCTGTACATTCTGACATCCTAAGTACAGTTTTCCCCATTATGGTCTCAAATTCTCTGAACAATGTTTCTTGTAAGAAAGAAATCCAGCTGCCCCTAGAGCTTCTTGGATGCCAACTGCCACTCCTTCTGGATGGCTTCAGCAGTCTGCTTCACAACAAAATCCAGACGGAACTGTACGTGTAAAATCTGTGTCTCTTACTGCAATGGTACTGAAACATAGACCTGCCAGAAGTTGGGGAAGGGTGTGGCTTTATTAACACAGTTGGGGGTTCAGGTGATACATGAATAAGGTATATCACATATAACATGCTATAGTCACATGCATGTTATACCCATACCAATATTTATGTGCACACACATAAATACAGGTAATAATATCTTCCTATTCAGGTCAGAGCTTCATTTTTTTTCCCCCATCTGAGACGATCATGTAGATTCAGTGCAAAGAAGCAAGGCACGTTGGGTTGTGGAAACAGTGCAGAGAGAGAGGTTAGGAAGGTCCAAAGGGACGTATAGCTAACTTACCAGTGTTTAACAGATGACTGTGACTTTGGCAGTATTGCAGGTGAAATTGCAGGCAGAGAGAAATTGCTCTTTCCTTTAATTCCTGCAGTTTAATTTACAGGCTTCTGAAATGTTGTTTTTTCATCAAATTTGCCTCATACACCAATATATATAACTTCAATATCAATGGATTAGCATGCAATACGAATACAAGAATATAATGCTTTCAGTTTGGACAGTCAATTCATGCAGAATCAACCTTGCAAATTTAACCGGTATTGAGAGACTTGCAGTCATTTGTTCATACATTTAATCAAAAGTATAAGAAAATTGGCTCCTTCTTTTTCAAAAAAAGTTATCAGGGTCTGCTATTTTCTTTCAAAGTTAGGGAAAGCTCACAAAGGATAAGTCAAATGGTATTTTCCTTTAGGGTTAATGTTGCAGACATATTGCAGACCCATGGGAAAGTCCACAAACCCATTCATGCCAGAGATCATCTGTGCTTTTGCATTGAAATTTGCCCATGAGGAAAATTTGGTTCTTTTGAACCTGAATGTTTTCAATTTACAGGGACAAGAAACTTCATGTGAATCCTTTTTAATAAGAAAAAACAGTGCAGCACACCTTGAAACTCTAATAAACAGGCACCATGGAAAATGATATTGTCTTGTCTAAATATTTACACTCTCAATAGCTGTGTGTGAGGTCAAATCCTTTGCAGGAATACTGTTTGGTCAAGCCCTTGCCTAGCAATAGGAAAACTGACGCGTTTTTTGGTATTTGAATTTCTTGGCGAGAGAGCTTAGTGATATGTGCCTAAAATGAATACATATGAGTGTGAGATAACACCTTGGTTCTGTGCCCGTCTCTGGCAGATTTCCACTCTGTCTCAGTGCTTCAGAAATTTGTGTATATATTCTGATGTAGGACTAGTCTGCAGGACTAATGAGAGCTAGAATGAGACTTTTTAGAGGCTTAAATGCCTCTTACACATTAAACTTCCTTAGAAAACCTAAACTGGGTAAGAGTATGTAGATTTTTTTATCCTCTAAAAAAAAAAGTGGAATTCTGTATTCTAGAGCCTAGCTGTGAGATCTGGGGTTTTTAAGCCAGTTTTACTTCTAGGTAGCCACCGGCAAATATGAATATCCCTAGATATATATAAAATACACACAAAGATGTGTTTGGTTACATTCAGTCCTACCACACTTGGTTTTCTGCCCAAACCAGAGGCAGTGCAATAACTCGTTGAGGTGCATCTCCTCGTTCCAGCAATGACTTCTGAGGAAGGTGAACCCAAGGTGAACACCTGAGCTTCAGTTCCTAACTTTCATATGGGGAGGAGGAGAAACAATATGCAGCTCTTGAGAATTGAGTTAATTTTAAAAATAAATAATAAAAAAAAGTAATATTACTTCAGGAAAGCTCTAGAGCTTATAAAAGTAATCAATTTGCATATAAAATCCTTTAATGTTGATGGGAGCTCCAAACCTGGAATGAATATGAAATACGCAGTAGTGACACTCTGGACAAAAGATCTGCAGTGCAGGAGTGTTCAAGGGGAACATTTTGTCTTAAGTAATTAATTTGCAGAAGAGATCCCCTGCTGTTGTTCTTAGTACAATGCGCTCTGCGTTTAAACATCAATCTAACTTCTGAAAAGTAAAATTTGCAAGTAATATTATTTTTAATTTTTAAACATTTTACTGGCAATTAAAGGAATCTTAGTTGTATTATAATATCCTGGTTCTTGGCTTGCTTTGGGAAAATACAAGTTTGCATGAATAAAAACTACTAAGACTTTTTTTTTTAATAGCTAGAGCTTTGTTTTTTTGTGCACGTTGGGATTGTAGTGCTGAGAGCTTCAACCCCATTTTTAACCATCTGTGATTATGTCCGTGGCTTGTCACAGTTTGCAGGATAATTTGCAGAAATTTGGACTGTAACTGGTTGGACTCTGGCCTCACAGAAACAACCTATTCTCAGTGCTATATATAAAATTGTATATTGTAGAAGTAAAATTAACTGAATATTCATAACGTTCTGTTACTTTGTAGTTATTCTGCTGCTCCTGTTTCCAAATAAAACGTGAACTGTAGGCTAAATTAACTCTAAGAGAAATAACATTTTCACAGTGTATCCTGTAGAGTTCTTCATTGATTTTTAACGTGTACCACTCTTCCTCTGAAAGGTTCTTGGCATTTGGGTTGTGTACTGTATTTCAGAGGTACAGTAATTGATGTAAATCATCGTTGAAATTCAGGTGCCCTTTTGGTACCAGTAAAAAGGCATCAGGATGAGTCTCCTTATTTATCTAAGGTCCACTGAAATGACTATTGAACTATCAGAGCTCAGTCCTAACTGACTAATGTGGGACTTCAGCACCAAAATAAAAAGAAATCTTTTTAGTGGACATTATGGAGCGTTCAAATATTCTGTAACCATTTTCTTTTTCCCTTTAGCCAAACCAACAAGTTTATCACTTCCATTGACGCCCGAGTCACCAAAGTAAGTACTAAAAAGTGCAAACATTTATAAAAGGGAGGGGTGTTCAATAGATTTTGGCTACAGCAACTCCATTTCAGCTTGTTTTTATAAATGTGCCCTGTCTTCCAGTGATCCCAAGGGTTCCCCATTTGAGAACAAGACTATTGAACAAACCTTAAGTGTGGAACTCTCTGGAACTGCAGGTGAGAAGTGGGGAGTGCTGGCTCTTCCTTTAAGCATGGTGTGTGTGCTTGTTCATTTTAATGTACCACATGTACACTGCAATCTCACAGACATCTCTAGTAGATTAACTTCGGTGCAGTTTAGCATTGAGGTTTTATCCAGTAACCTGAGAAGGTATGTGTTTGAAAATATGGCTCCAAACCTACACAAGAGAGCATAATTTCTGGGAAAATATGAATGAAACCATTTATCTGTTATACTTCCCCATTTCCCCATAGATTTGTGTACTGCTGAGCACCATCTTTCAAAGACAAACCCCACAGCACAGTGTAATAGATGTTACAGATGGAAAAGTTATGTCATCCAGTCTGTCTCCAGGCCGGTCTAGGGCTGTACGTGACTGCATGTTTCAGTGCTTTGTCAATTCTAGATTAATATGTCACAAATAACAGCTTTCTCCACTACCACTGAAAAAAAAATGTTCCATAGCTTAGAGGTAATTTTTTCAATTGGTATTCATTTTAGATTCTTGCTTTCTCTTTCTTTTTTCCATTAGCACACTTCACACAACCTCCCTTTATCCTCCTTTCAAATCCTTGGTGTTTGTACCTTTTAAAGATTTGTAGACTTTCTTTTTTATCATGTGCTGGTTTAGTTCATGCATCACCCATTGCACTCATTTTATTCATCTGCTCTTGTTTCCGCTGAAGTCAATTCCTTCTGACTGAGATCTGGTTTATTGCTTTTCTCTGAAATCTGTTCTGCCTCCATTTTCCTGAGGTGTCCAGAACTGAGCAAAAGAGCACACATTGAGCTCCACCTGAGCTGTTGCCAAGAGTGTTTTCTTTCTCAGTTGCGTAATACTGAAAAATAAGACTTGGCATGTGTTTCTCTCAGGATAACATTGGATTGTAAATGATGTGATCTCTAGCATTTTTGTGGGACATTGCAAAATATGTCTTCAGGTAGGTGTCCCTAAATTCAGTGGCAGCTTTACAAATGACCAGGCCCTAGCACCAGATTTGTGTATGTGCTTTGGGCTTTCACCTCCCTACAACCACCATTTCACTTTTTCGGCAGCTTGTCTGTTAGTTCAGCATTAAGCCATACATGCTTTCCCCTGCCATGTCCTGAAAACCTGCAGTCTTAATCATTCCTCTCATGAAAAAAGGAAGCATCCTTCCAACACACCATCTTTTTTGCAAAACCCACACGAACATGGCAAAATCCACTGTTTGCAGCAGGATAATCCTGTTCAGTGCCAGTAGGCCTGAAGCATGGAGAAGCCTCTTTTATCATTACTGGAGCGCAAATCTGCACAAGGGTGCCCATTTGTAAGCACACTGGTAAGTCAACGCTTAGTGCTGCCAACTGAAAGGGGCAGATGAGGTGACCACAGCAAAGTGGTACAAACAGCTGTTGAAATCATTGAAGGGAGCACTGTTTTCTCCCAGCCAGAAAGTCAGCAGCCTGTTCTTCCCATCAGCTGACTAGAAAAAGCTGGTCTGATCCCTGTATAGTGTCTGGTGTTGCCTCCAAAATGGCAATGGGAATGGTCTTGGTATTACCGAATTCATTCTGCTCCATCATTTGCGCACAGAGGAAGAAAGAAAACGGCTCTGTAGTTGTTTTTGACAATATAACCAGGAGTGCTACATTAAAAAATGCATCAGAAATAATGAAACATCATAACTGGACAAATACATGAACAGGAATATTGTACTATGAAAACATGATTTTTTTCCCTCTGGAAGTAAATAGAGTTGTAGCTGGAAAGTATACTGATGATAATGAGGGAAAATGAGTTGGAGGAGCACATGAGGCCAGGGAGTCGGGGGAGTATTACCAAATGAGATGATGGTGACTGTTGGACTTCCACTTGTCTGGTCTTCACAATGCCTGGCAAGGAGGTTTCAGGAGATTGTATTTCAACACATGGTAGCTGTATTAATCTCTGCCTTCAGATACACATAGATTTTATATTCATATACATATATAAATATATAAAGGATGAGTGGTTTTGTATGTCTTTTTAACTCATTTGTATTGCAGTAGTGTCTTGTGCCATGGGTTTGCTTGTGCTGGAAGCAGACAAGTACATAACAGAAACAACCTCAAGTGCTGAAGAACTTGGAGTGTGTGCGAGTAAATCATGGCAGAATTGGGACCCACTTCAGTTTAAAAAAAAAACCAAAAAACAAACAGACCCAAACCTAAAAAATATGGAAAAAAATAGTGGCAGTAGTGATTAATAATACCTTGGAGTTCTTTAGTGAGACCCTGGCAACTCCAAATTATATCCAGATAACCACATTGCTCATTGTCCTTATATAGGGCAGCTTGCACTGTACAAGCTCTATTTATTATAATTTAAATAGGAGTTACCTTGATCTCACTGCTGAATTGAAAAGACCATTAGCAGTGCTGCTCGCACTATCGAAGCACAAAGTATTTTAATATAAATAGCAGCTCCCTTGATCTCTCTGCTGAAAACAACATTGGTTCCTTCACTGATGAATTAACTATAAAGTAGAAAAATAAATAAATAAAAACATTTCCCACATGAGCCATCAATCTTCGTCACTCGCACATTTTGGATTCATGTATCTAAAGTCAAACTGAAACCGTTCTCTTGCCAATGTTTTATCTAGCTTTAGAACGGATTTTTTAGGAGTTGGGAATGTAACTTTGTCTTCCCTAAAACTGTCAAATCATTGATTTGTCAAATTCAAGGAACAAACATTTTTTTAAAGTGTTTTCAAGCCATACATAGGAATTCTTTGAATACACTTTAAATAAATGGCCTATAATAGAGGAATAAGTCCACTGTTATCTAAAATCTTTACTCCTGCAGCTGATTTCTAGTGCTATTTAAAGGAAGATGGTGCAGAACATCATGATATAGAGGAAGTCCTAGGTGATGATAATGTAGTGGATGAAATTGTTGGATAAGGCAAGTCTCATTCTGAGTATGAGATTTGCAAGAAATCCTTTTCCCTTTTCTACAGCAGGCTGCATTGCCAATGCCTTGCTAAAAGGCCATGGGCTGGAACCTCTCTAATGTCTTCTGGCAACATGGGACATTTCTGTGTCACCGGAAGACCTCTTTCCTCTCTGTTACCTGTCAGGATGAGGGGGCACCAGCACGCAGATGGACTAGGCGGAGGACTCACCCTCTGGAGGTGGCTCTGTTTTCTTGGTGACAAGTGGCCCCTCAATTGTCTTAGACTTTCTGCTGAACTTCTAAATGCCAGAAGTTAGATGGCATGGTTCCTAAGCATTTGAAATTCATTGCACTCTGTTCTCTCAGTGTCTTTTTAAACCTTCGCTCCTAAATACTCAACGCCATCATGTAAGTGAGTTTACACAGTTAAGGCTCAACCAGTAAGTGGAAGGTTCTTTCCACACCCTTCTCTATAACAGGTGACTTGGTGAAAAGTCTCTCATTTGTATGCAGATCCCTGTAATTTACCTAAGCATAACATTCCTCACCAGCCTTTCTTGGGTGCAAAATTTGATTTCTCAAAAAAGATCACAGAAAAGGCTGTATGAACACAGTTTGAATAGTGATTTGGAATTCACAAGCATCCTCGAGGATACTTATACCCTACTATTTGCCCACCTCTAGATCTGTGTTACCTCTTAGTTGTCAGAACAAATACTTAAAATCTATCCTATAAGAACTTCTTTAACCTCAGAATGATTTCTGATAAAATGTGATGTGAGATGCAGAGTTGTCCAGAGGGAATAAAATCTAGTAAATTATTTTATATTTTCAGGCATCTGTGTTTATTCTCTGCAGCACTGACAACAGGATTAAACTGAATACTCAACAAGCATGTAGGTTTTTTTCATTGTATGCTGGCTATTTAATTTTATTATTTTTTTCCTGGTTTCTGTAATCTTGTGCCACACAAAAGCTCATCTGATTCTTATACTGAATTGAGCTGTTACCTTGTGTTCAGTGTTTTAAGTGGCCTTAAATAATGTTTCCCTTGACAAACCATTTTTAAACTTAAAAGGTATAAGAGAATTCATTTTCAATGCCTCTCAAAAGCCCAGTGCACATACAGACAGTTTCCAGGGCTGCATTCCCCAACAGACACTCATTCCCAGCCCCCTCAAAGCACAACAAACGTCATAAAACATTTAAATGCTAACAGGTACAGTAGAGTTTTAGAAAGATCAGTGTCTATGTAAAACAGCATTGCATATCAGTTGTAAAAAGTCAAGATGCCACATTCTATGCAAAGACACTCCCCTCATTCCTGCTTATCGACCTAGCTGGGCTAAATCAGTTAAGGTGGTTTTTTAGTGGAGTTTTGGAATGTATCAAAACTCTCCCAGAGATTTTCTTGGAAGAAGTCACTCAGCCAAGGTAGCAGTTGGCACACATGCAAACACCTTTTGTTGCACAGACACAGGGAGGATGGTGCTACTTTGGCAGCAGTGCTGGCAAATTGATGTACTCTATTTTCAAGCGCAAGATCAGAGAGTGACTTCATAGTATATAGACAGAGCAAGGCAAAGTGCAAACGTACCATTTACTGAAGCCATTCAATTAAAGAAAAGTCCCTACAAAAGAAAATGGTTTTATAGCATGTCATGAAAAAATACTTGCCTTTTACTTTAAAAAGAAAAAAGACTGTTTAAGGGGGATGATTGTAGAGTATGTACCACTTCTAACAGATTTGCTGTGCAGAAGTACATAAGTGTGACTGATGTAGAGGTACTTGTTTATTATAGAGCACATTTCAATGCAGTAATCATAAATATTGCTAAGGTTGTGCTCTGTTGAAATATGACCTACATACTCTTGATTGTTTGTGTTACGTGATTTGTCTGACACCCATTACATTCTGGGTAATGGCAGCCATTTGTTGCTGTGCACAGCAGGCTCTTTTGACAAAAGAAAATAGGCAGCAATAAAAAAGCTATAGTCTGAATTACATTCTGCACAGTGCTGCACTGCTGAGAGTTTGTGCAAGTGTGTTAACAATGCTCTGAACTGCCTCTTGTCAGCCTTCAGCCCGTAATGGCCATCTCTCCTTCCATAAATCTGTCAAAACCTGCTAAGTTCAAGAGAGAGCACAGAATATACCTTGTACTGTCAACGCTAAAATGTACACATTGGTGGAGAAATTGGTGTGTATGAAATAATCCAATGGTTATAGAATGTTGTAACACTGTTGATGCGGGATCACGGCCCTCCATGAAGATTACCGGGGATTAGTGTGAAGATGAGCAAGCATACAGTCAACTGGTTTTCTCAAAGTTCATGCTGCTGGTCATGGGACATGCTGAAGGTGGACTCTGTAGCGGTGACAGGAATTCAAAACTTCACTCCCTCCCCCTTCATTCCCCGATGGAGGATTGTTCAAAATGTTAAATGAACATTTTCCAACTTTTATCTGTTTCTACTTGCCTGTGCACTTCCTGCTTCTGCTGAAAACCAGGAAAAAAGCCAAAAATGCCACGAGGAAGCCCTTTCTTAGGATGTCCCCAGCACAGTTCTGCCAGCAAGAGAAGTGCCAGTAAATTTAGCTCAGTCTGTACTTTCGCGAGGGTTTTTTATCATTGGTTCCCCCCGCCCCCTCTAAAGACTGTTGGACTCCTTGTAGGGCTTCTGGAAATCGCTGTGCTCTGTGTTTAGCTTACTGCCTGCCAGGGCTAGCGTTAAAGAAGTGGAATTGGAAACAATATTTTATTTTGAATATTGGATTATCTCTGGGGTTTCTTGGCCTGAAATTCTTAAATATGCATGTTCATTGTGGAGTGGTTGCTGGAAGTAACAAGGCAGGCCTGGAATTGATATTCACCTGGTTTGCTCTTTCTTTAAAAATACATCCAAAAATTCTGTGACTAATGCCAGAGCTTCTCTGGGGCTATATAATTTCATGAGTAAGAGTGAGATATCTAAATTTTTTACTAGACAGTCGTTGCTTACACAAATTGTTGTTGAATCCAAGCCTGAATTTTTAACCCAGAAATTACATACTGCAGAGTTTTGAAGAAGAATTTTCTCTTAATTTTATCAAAAATTAATTTAGTAGTCAAAAATCTTTGTTAGTGAGCAGGTGGATAAGGTGTACAATATGCAGACTAATGAATTTTTGAGAAGAGATGGAGAAAAAATGAGGATTGAAATGGTTTAACAGTGATGACTTGCACAAAATGTTCTCATTTTTCAAATAAAATTTGGAGTAACTGGAGTTTTAGGCATCAGCCTTAGTTTCCCTGACTTTGGTGGCTTTAGACAAAGTCTTCACATAGCCATGGGTAGCTCATAACCATGAACCAAAAATCTCTCCCACATCAAGTATTCATGCTCTGGAACTCCTATCTCCTCTTTTTTTTTCCTGGAACAAATTCATCGCAGTTAATGCAATGGGACTCCCAGTCTCCATTTATGCTCCTTAGGGAGCACTGCACATTGATGGACGCTTTTCCTTCTTTACAGAAAAACACTATAAAACACGTTCCATTTGCATTGATCTGCTGAGCTCTGTTGCCTGGTTAAAAATGCAAAACAAAATTCTATAGCCATGTTTGAAATACACATTTCCTGTAAGCATCCTGTGCTCTCTTCTCATTCTTGCTGAGGAAGTAATGGAAAGCTCATTGCTTGGGCTAGAAGAAATCTTGGACAGCATTGACCGCTGGAGCGCAGAAGCAAATTTCAAAAATGCAACCTTCCTGAAGAGTAATTATTTCCTGGACAGTGGTCACAGCTTGCTGTTACTCTGCACTAGTGTCCTGCATTATCCTTTTACAAAGTCTGAAGAAGTTCTGTGATTTCTACAGAAAACCTTGACAGTTGTATTCTAGCCTTATAGAAATAATTGGAACATGCTGCTTTGCTTCCCAGGTTTCACTGGAATAGTCTGTAGTCCTTCCTGCAATTTTGTCTCACCATAATGATATGGTCTATTACAGTTATGTGAAAAATCCTGGTAGTTAGTGGTATCTTTTGTCTTTTAATACTTGCCTGCTTTGCTTTGACTTTCTCCTTCATGACTCTCACTAACATTTAGCTATAAAGGCGATGGTTCATTATAGTTGCAGTTGTCCTATTGTTCACTTGGGTTTCAGCTGCAGAACCACATTTCAGGAAAAGTGTGTTAGTTATACTTACAAGAATGTATTATACAAACAGCAATGGTTTACTAAGTTAATGAACTGTGAAGACAAAGAGTCAGTGCAGTCAAGTTGTAGAGTTGCTGTACTTCCTTACATTCAAGTTCTGGGTCCTGCCCAGGTTCCTTTGGGAGCATTCATGTATTTTTCTTGGGCTAGCTTTTATTCAGGTTTTTGTCTGCTAATTTCTTTAGGTTTCTGACAGTGCCAGACTTTTGACTTTTGATTTTTTTATATCAAAATCTTTTTGATTTTTAACAAAAAGGTCTTTTGGTTTTTCTCTCTTGATCTTTTTTATCAAAATCTACAGAGAGAGAGGCAGGCATATTTCTGGGAAGGAAGGGAGGGGCAGAAATTACACTCTCAGTTAATGGCAATGCATTAGTACTGTTGCTATTGTTGGTACCAGACCTTTGGTGTCTCACACCCTAAATACTCTAATTTCCAGTATTAGTAGTGTTAAATTGAAGTGACACAGAATGGGTCTTTCTTTGTGTCTGTTTTAAAGAAGCACATGAGCCATCTGTATAACCATTGCTTAAAAATGCTCTGTTCATTCTTTTTTTCCCCTTAGGCCTAACTCCACCTACGACCCCTCCTCATAAAGCCAACCAGGATAATCCTTTTAGGACTTCACCTAAGCCGAAGTCATCATGCAAGACTGTTGTACCACCTTCAAAAAAGCCCCGCTATAGTGAGTCTTCCAGTTCTCAAGGAAATAACCCAATCAAGAAGGGTCCAGAACAGTCTGAACTGTACGCACAGCTCAGCAAGACTACAGTACTGTCCAGTGGACATGAGGAGAGAAAGACAAAACGGCCCAGTTTGCGGCTGTTTGGTGACCATGACTACTGTCAATCTGTGAATTCAAAATCGGAAATACACATTAAAATATCCCAGGAACTTCAGGACTCCAGACAACTAGAATTTAAGGATTCTTCACCTGGGTGGCAGTGTCAGATTTGTTCTTCTTTAGAACAAGACCAGTATTTCAAGAAAGAGACTCTACAGACAAGTAAGCAGGGATCCCATAGTAATAATAGAAAACAGCTCCAAGACCAGGAAATTCGGGCTGAACTGAATAAGCATTTTGGTCACCCCAGCCAAGCTGTTTTTGATGAAGAAGCAGATAAGACCAGAGAACTAAGGGACAGTGATTACAGTAACGAACAATTCTCCAAACTACCTATGTTTATAAATTCAGGACTAGCAATGGATGGTCTCTTTGATGACAGTGAAGATGAAAGTGATAAACTATGCTACCCTTGGGATGGGACACAAGCCTATTCATTATTTGATGTATCGCCTTCTTGCTCTTCTTTTAACTCTCCATGCAGAGATTCAGTGTCTCCACCCAAATCCTTATTTTCTCAAAGATCCCAAAGGACACGCTCTAGATCAAGGTCCTTTCCTCAACGCAGGTCTTGTTCCCGTTCTCCATATTCCCGATCGAGATCAAGGTCGCCCTGTAGTAGATCCTCTTCAAGGTACAGTACAGCAAATTCATATATTGTCATCATAGTTAAGAAGAAGGAAAACAGCAAAAACATAAAGCAACTTAAAGGAAAGAAAGAATGAAAGACAGAAAGGAAAAAATAAGAAATAACCAGTGCACCTAGTTTTATTGCTCCTGAGCTGATTAAGTCTGAAGGTTACAGGGTTGCTGCAGAACCACTTGTTGCCATTATCCTTTAAATTTGCCAAGTTTACACTTTCTGAGTGGAGCCGGTCAGGTCAGCAGCGGAGCAATTGGTGAGAGATGTACACAACTAACCTTTCCCATTATCTGCAAGCTGCCCAGTGCCAATCTAGCAGCAGTCCCTATCAGATGAAGTTGACAGTGGCTGACTCTCTGCTCTGTGTTAGCCTCAATAAGGAACATTACAGGAGGGCAGGAGGGGGAAATCACTTGAGGCCCCTTAGTTGAGGAGGAGATCGCAAACTGTCACTGGAAAATCTCACTGGTATCTTAGAAGAAATTATAAGTTCAGGGAAGAGATATAAAATGGTGTCAATGGATTCAAACTGAATGACAGAGGTGAATGTGTTTCTTCCTGCAGATCTTGTTGCTATTATGAGTCCAGCCACTGTAGACACCGAGCATACAGAAGTTCTCCCTTACGTGCAAGATCGCGGTCCAGATCACCGTACAGTCGCAGACCCAGGTAGTGCATATTGCATGTGTTTGGTTTGCTTTGCAGATGGTTCTCAAGAGATAATGAAGCTTTCCAGAAACTGTATTACTAATTTTACATTCACAAATGCAGGTGCTTGATTTAATGACTAAGTTATGTTTCCTAGATATGACAGCTATGAGGAGTATCAGCATGAAAGGCTGAAGAGGGAAGAATACCGCAAAGAATATGAAAAACGGGAATCTGAAAGGGCCAAACAAAGGGAGAGACAGAGGCAGAAAGCAATTGTAAGCACTGTGAAGATAACTTTCATTTTGAAGTAGATTTCTGTTTCTTTTCATAGATTTCAAAAGCGAGAACTCAGACTTTATTTTCTTCCTTTTCTATAACAGAAAAAATACAAAAATCTGCTTATCTGTTTTTCTTGGTATTTAGAATTTTAGGCAAATATGTGTTTTCATAACTATTTGTGTTTTGATGTTTCAATACTAATTTTTTCTGGTTCTGTAAATTGGAAGTCTCTAAGTTTATCGCAGTCAACAGATACAAAGGTCTTACTGGAAAAAGATTTCATCCCAAACAACAGGCTGTTAAATGTAAACTGGTCCATTTGTTACAAAGATCTGACAGTGAACCTACATTCTATACTATATATCACCTATCAGAAGGCTGGTAATCAACGTCTATTTTCTATATTTCTGGTTTTTTACATAAGCAATGTAACAAGTCAGCTTCAATACCAATTGCTGGACTTTTATAGTAGATGTAATTGTCTATACAGACAGTGCAGATAACAGAATTCCAAACAAGAATTCAAAGGCATGAGTTTAATTTTTTTCCTGTCTATGACTCGGTTAATTTTTTAGTTATTTTTAGCAAAATAAATAGTCTGAAGACATGATGCAATTTGAAAATGTCACTTAACACTGGCCCTTTCATAATGAATATGTACTATTTAATTATTTTGTTCATCAATGTTCTGTGTGGAACAACTGAAATACCTGAGGCGAAGGAAATACCCATGTGGGGATGAGTGACTTTCTTGGCTGTTGTAGCAGTAGGACAGAAAAGTGGCTGTTAAATGGACAGGTGGCTTTTGCCCCTTTTTAGTTCCCCATTGGCAACTATGTGATGGTTTTGATAAATTATATTGGGAGCTGCTGTAAATCTGGACTCTTCTTGTAGTTGTTAAAGCCCATTTGGTAGCTTGCCTTAACATTTTACGGTTGGTTTTCTGTGCCCAGCTCTTTCTGTTCTGCTGTACCTTTACTGCTGTTATGGCCATGCTCTGGCTCTTCCATGAGCTGGGCAGACTGGGACATTGCACCATTTCCAGATTTTCCCTTAGTTTCTGTCCAAGACTCACCAAAATGAATAGGTCTTTTTTTCCAGAACCTTCAATGGCCTTTGTAGTAAAAAGTGATTTGTCACACACCGAGCAGCATTTCTCCTAATACTTAAACCTACAGAACTGTGAGTGTGTTGAGTGGCAGATACTGGTGTAGTCTGTGCAATGGGAAGTTACAGCAGAGAGTAGACCCCTTTATTTTCTGACTTTCCTCTCTGCTACTGTTGTTCTTCGTGAGCTTCTGCTTCACTTTTCTCTGCTTCAGGTGCCCTAGCTACAACGTGTGGGTGATAACACATCTTCTGTAAAGCATGAGATTTAGAGCTGTAACACGCTCTGCTGTGCTGATCTGCAACTCAGTGAAAGCAATGGAGTGATTTTCCTTGGCTTCAGACAGGGCTATATTTAAGTCAATTGTTGCAGTTAGTTTTAAAATATCTGGCTTCCATCTGCTTAGAGATGAACACTACCTTCCAGCAATCGTAACTTACGCTGGCTGTTCTCTCTCAGATCTAACACAAATTAGAGATTCAAGTAGACCTCTGTCATGGGTGTATCTCACTACTTCTCGATTACGGTAACTTGCTGGCATAAATAAACCTGAATCCTCCCGAGGAGGTAGAAAATTTGATTTAGTTTAATGCAAACAAATATTTGGCAACTAGCTCATCAAGGGAAAAGGGAAAAAAAAAAAATAAATTTAAAAGCTGCAGATATGCTGCATCATAACTCCTATGTTAAGAATTCTAGACATTTCAAAGTGAAGGTTGAACTTATTTTCTTTCTAAAGTGAGAATTTTCATGATAATTAATGAAATTATTTATTAATAAACATAAATAAATTAGAAAGAAAAATTAAATATCAATAAACTTTCAGTCCAGTCAACTGACTAAGAGCTGCAGGAGGGGTGGATGAAATCCTATTAACTCCTTTCTCTCTCTTCCTTTCTCTGTGCTGCAAGAATTGATTCATGGCCGCATACCTCCAGATACTCTTAAAAGAGTGGCCCAAAATTGGGCACTACTAATGCCTCCGGTGTTGCACAGGGCATATGGCTTTTCTCCATGAGAAGCACAGTGCTAAGGTCTCAGGAGTTAGCAGTAGAAAGGATGCACAGTGGAAAGGGAACGGAAATTATGACTGAGCTAAAATCCATTCAGGTATTATTGGTTCAAATCTAGAATTAGCCTCCATGTGACAAAAAGAGTATGAAACCTAGGAAAAAGTAATGAGAAAGAAAAATCACACACTTTGATCTGTCAAAACCATACACGCAGCATTGCCCTCTGACTGCGCAGCTTGTATTTTGGCAGATGTGAAGGCATATTGGCAGAATGCTGAGGAGCCTTGTTTTAGAAGCTTGTGCTCATGCCATGTGGCAGAGGCGTGTTTAAATGGCTGCCCTGACAGTCCCGCTCACAGCACCTTTGCTGCAGCAGCTTCAGGTCAGCTAGGAGCCTGGGCTAGGATTTCACTCTATGGATTCCTGAATTCCTACCCAGGCTTACAGCTATATATACAGATGGCTTGACTTCAAAAGGTACTGACATTCTTCTTCTCTTCCTTGTTCTTTTTTTCCACTCTCTGGGTACTGGATATTCAGTGCCTTTATTGTGCTTTGGGTCATAATTTTGCACAGTCACATTTGAAAAATACGGGCTCTCTCCTTTCTCCTCTCTTCTCTCTTCTCTCTTCTCTCTTCTCTCTCTCTCTTTCTCTCTTTCTCTTTCTCTTCTCTCTTTTTTTCGTAACTGAGAAAATATTAATATAATTTAGTTTGATCTTGATTTATTTCACTGGGCCCCCATTTTCTTTTAGAATGGATCCTCCTTGAATGTAAGGATGCTCTGACACCAAGACTTACCTAACTTTATAATGCTAACCAGATCTTAGCGGAGATAGTTTCATCGGGAAACTTAAGGAGTAACTGCAGGGCAGGGCAGTCTACTCAGGGCTTTGTAGAAACTGGAATACAATACCCAACCAAGGCAGATCGCAGTGGTTTGCTTAGAAGACTGAGGACCCATTCATTTCTTCTGATACACCCCAGGCAATTTCTGAGTTATGTGGGCTTTTACTCCAGCATCTCATCAGACCTTGCAACAAATACTTTCCAAGGCATGGCATCAGAAATACAGTTAGCAGAGTTCAGTCAATGGAGTCACCAGTTCATGGTTCCCCATTGATGTGGTGCGCCAGGCCTGGGAGGTTAAACTGAGGGGCAGCCTGGTGTTCTGGATCCCCTCTCCTCTGCTGCGGTGGCAGCGATACAGACTGTCACATCCTCCCTTCTGCTCATTTACTGTGCGCGCTGGCTGCTGCCAGGAGTATGGCAAAATCAGCTTTATACCTGAGTAGAAAATTACTATTAATGTTACTGCTTTTCATTTCTAAGTGCTGGCAGCCTCCATCAGGCTAGTATCAAGAGTCCCTGTCCCAGAGAACTTACAGACATAAGAAGATGAATGCGCTGTGAGGCCACTGTGAAGCAGAAGGAAACACATGGTTTCAAAACAAAAAAAATAAATTGCTCTACAACAGGAAGGCAGGAGAAAGGTGGTTTCAGAAATGAGTGCTTGGCTTCTCTGAAGTCTAAACCCAGAGTCAGTCTATAATGGAGTGCATTCTCACTAATGAAGGAGCCAATATATGTTGTATATTGAGTTTGGACTTTTTTTGCCATTGCTCAGCTTCATGACCTTGATCCCAGCCACTTCACCTTTGCTGAAAATCTATTAAATAGATTACCTAGATTGTGAGTTTTACTAGTCCATCGTTATTTTTCTAGCAGCCACCATGGAGGATGGCTGCACTGCTCCAGTCCTCAGCCACACAGCAGCAGTTGAAAATTCTGTGCAATGTTCTTTCTTTCTTTTCCAGTCTTCATGAATCTTCCTTTTGCCATTCATACTTGTCCACAGGTCATACTTAGTGCAGTATTCTTCTTCAGTACAAAATCTAAAATAATTTTTTCCTGTTATGTCAGAATCTGAAGATTTGTTGTCTTTTTCTATCCATTGCATTTCTATGTGTTAAACTCTGTCCAACTATTCTCATTGCACTTTCAAAGTGGTGTTTGGTTTCCAGCTCTAAGGATAGCTGTCTTCATGGCTTTCTACATGAAGAGAAGTTATTTGGCATGGAAGGCACTCAGCTAGCTGCTTGTGCTGGAGGAAGCATCAGAGCCTTTGACAAGGCTGTGGTAGATCCCAGATTTAAAATGCCCCCGGCTTTCTTCTCTCAGCTTCATAAAGAACATTACCTGAGTCTTGGAGAACTAGGGGTGCACACCACAGACATGCAGACAAAAAGCTGTAGGGAAAACAGGGACAGCAGCACTGTGTGGTGCTACCTCTGGAGTGGCAGCCTTCAGTTCCCACAGACCCCACTTAGCAGCACCATGGGCACGCAAAGCAAACAAGAGTTGGGGTGAAGAAGCATAGTGCAAAAACCCGTGTAATAACTAATACACCTAATGGGCTGCACTTTAGTTCTGTGTGAAATAAAGGATTAAGGATGAGGAAGGGAAAGCAGTAACATTTTGGAGAAAGCTCTTTCAAGACAAAAGGAACTTTGGCTTCAGGGAACACTTTACAAGATGAGCAGTTCCTTTATTGACCCTTAGATGTGTAAGGTATATCCTGCTCCTGTTTTGGCATGCTAATGTTGTAGTATTTTCATTTGAGACTTTAAATATTTCGTCTCAGTCTGAGATTTTCTGCCACATCATATTCAAATGTTTTTACTGCAAGGAATAAAAAGTAAAATTAATAAGATCTTTAGTGAAACTGAAAGAAGACAGACATGCTAGGCCCAAGGAAGTTGTCTGGACTTTTCTTTCTTCCTTTATTTACCTGGCAAAGCAATGTATTACCTTAAAGGTTATGATGCAAAATAAATCATCTGCTCTTTTGGGAGGGAAATACGAACACTATCTTCTGGGCTTTCCTAAAGGTTCCCTCTGCCCACATTGAACTGAAAAGAAAAGCTTTTCTCTGCAGTTCTCTAGGTTCCCAAGTAATATATCATCTCCTCTGATGTGCAGTAAAAAGCATACTTAATATGCACATATGGACTTATGCATGTAACTTGTTATAAAATAAAGGTCTTTAACATTTAGAGGTATGTTGTAATCTTGTTAGGCTTGTATAGCTGTTATTATTAATGGGAATAAAAGGCACGTGTCTCTGTGAATACAAATAAATTTCTTCATAGTTGCTTTAAATAAACCATAGTTAGCCAGGACAAAGACAGGGCTGTATGAATCCTCTGTTCTTCAGTATCTTATACTATCATGACACTCTGCTTTAAAAAATGCCTGAAAGAACATCTCTTCATGTGTGTGCACTGGAGGACATATGGTGCATTTCAGCTTTAAATTTGAATTTCCTTAATTTTGCAAGTTTAACTTATTCCCTTAATGATAGTTTAACAGGCTTTTTTTTAATCAGTTTTGTTTTATTACAGTTGTCTTAAAGGGATATTAGAGATATAAAGGTTATTAGAGGAGTAGAAGAAGGAGGAATTGCACAGGCATGCACACAGACTTATGGAAGCGCGTGCAGTAGTTATTTCCATCACACTGTAATATAACAATCTCTATGTCAGTGAGTGAAACATTATGTTTTTTCAGTTGAGATGTATTATCTCAGCTAAAGTATATTAGACAGTCTGCTATGTTATGTTCTGCTCCATCTGGTCAGTCATTTAGGTTCAATAGCAAGTATCAATGGAATTGTTTCTTATCAAGTGTTTCAGTGCGGTTAAATCCTTGATTTGGTAAAACAGTCTGAAAAAGTAATCACTGTGCATATGCAGATTTCCTGGTTTTGAAGTTTATGGTGCCCACCCATACTGAAAGTAAGCAGAATCAGAATTGGGAAAATGGAAGCAGTGCAGATGTCCCTTGCTTGTGCCCTGCAGTCCCTAGATCACAGAAGCCCCACTGACACTCCTCTGTCATGAGGGTCAGGGCTCTGGGTTGGGACACAGTAGAGAGATAAAAAGCAGCAGCTGTCTGTAAAGTACCCCTCTTGCCTAAATTTATGGCCACCCATGAGCACACTTAGACTTTTTTTAGCCATGCTAGCTTCTCCAGACTGCCCTGCTATGGCAGAGGAACAAGAGCAGCTTTTGGACTACGTACTGCAGAGGGCATAACATTTAAAAATTAAAATGTCTGTCCCAGTAGGGTTATAGAGGACTACCGAGGCAGTCACCTGATATAACCAAAAGAGGGAGTACTTTCAAGCATCTAAATGAGGTACTTACTTGATCCCATTCATTAAGGAGACCATATACATGGGTAGATCAACCAGAGACTCTGCTAGACAGACCGCGGAGCTAGAAAGGACCCAGGTGTTTGCAGTGGTCATTTTTTGGCCGTTTTTGGGTAGGAGTGTTTGATTCTTGAATCTCTGTTTTCTGGAGCTTTGAACTCACTTTTGTTTCTCAGAAGCTTAAATTAACTGGTTCTGAGCTGGAGATTTGAGAGACCAGAAAAAGAGTCCGCAAAGCCAATTGACTGAGTGGGATAGTTAAGGGTTTCTGTTGGAAGGCAGTTACATTAGTTTCAGCTTCCTTCTGAAGGAATTGTTTATTTATTTTGCATTAAACAGTTCCCAAGAGTGTTCTCCTGGGAACAGTAAGCCAAGATTTTTGGCCCCCATAACTCTTTATCTCAAATGAGCGCTCAAAAAAGTGAAAAAGAAGCATCAAGATCATTTCTGTTTCTCTGTGTGTTTTGATCTGATACCAGTCCTATTGTCTGTGGTCCAAGAATGACTTGTGCCTTATACCACTGTGGGGACTCATGGAAAAGCTACATTTCATGCTATATCTGAATTGTAACACTATAAGCTACCTGTCTCTTCAGGCTAGGATGTTTCTGAGCAAGAATGCAAGTCTATATTTAGGTCCCTAGAGCCTTTTGCATCGCACATTGAGGTGCCATTAGCCTTTAGGCACCTCCAGGTTACGATAGTCATGAATTCTCAGCAGTCAGTATAGCTCCTTCAGCATTCGGCACCTAAATTCTGCGCAAGTCTCAGGTGCCAAAGCTGATGGTTTAAACTGACATTGCTCTGCTGACTGACAGATTTACGCCAGCTGAGAATGTGGTGGTGGTGGTTCGATTTATGGGACAAATGTGCGGGTGTGTAAAGGATGAGCAGTAGGGCTCGTAGTGCCAGGGTTCTTCAGGCCAGAGGCAATCTGAGACAAGGAGGCTGAGTACCCAAGCTGTGTGGAGCTGGTGGTTCTTTGCCCTGATTACCTTAAGGTCGCTGGTTTGAAGAGCTCTCTTTTGCTCTTCACTTTGCTTGCAGCTCACTAAATGGCTCTATCCTCAGAAAAGTGTTTG
Source organism: Zapornia atra (assembly GCA_013400835.1). Taxonomy (NCBI): domain Eukaryota; kingdom Metazoa; phylum Chordata; class Aves; order Gruiformes; family Rallidae; genus Zapornia; species Zapornia atra. The sequence goes on from VZTU01018322.1 coordinate 298,443, forward strand.
TCCAAAAATTTGTAAAATGACAAAGCACAGGAATAGGCTGCCCAGAGGGGTTGCGGAGTCTCCTTCTCGGGAGATATTCAAGACCTGTCTGGATGCCTACCTGTGATAAGTGCTAGGTAACCTGCTTTGTCAGGGGGGCTGGACCTGATGATCTCTTGAAGTCCCTTCCAACCCCTACAGTTCTGTGATTCTGTGACTCTCACAGGGCTTCCTAGAGCACTTCCTAGAGTGCTTCTGCTCCGGAAGGAGGGATATATTCATGACTCAGTTGATTTAAAAGTATCTTTGGTGCTTTGCTCCAAATGTTGAAGGAACATGCAAATGGCACCCTGGCCTGTAAAAATCAGGGAACTGAGTCAGGGCTTTTTTCTGAAGAAACTGAAAGTTATTGGTGACCAGAGGGTATATTTTATTCTCCTGCCTTCCTCCCAGACATATTTATTTTAATAAAAATAATCTTCTGGGCCCCTAACAGTTTCCCCTCTATTTTAAGGTATGGATTATGGTAGAAGATTGAGTCACCTGAGTTTATAATTTTATGTTCGTGATATACTTTGTTAGTCTGTGATACGATTGCGCAATTAATGTTATATTTTAGTACTGCACAACTAAGATGGGTTTTGTCCGCTACTGCATAGATGGCAAGGGGAAGGGAGCTCCTGGTCTGGAAGAGTTTACAGCCTTGGAGGGGAAGTGGTAGAAGGAGGTTGAAAGAAAGAAGGTGCGGTAGGACACAAAAGGAGCTAACAGTGTACAGCAGAGCAGTGACAGCAAGCAGAGAAACGTTCCAGGAGCGCACCGCCTGACAAATGTAGTGTCATTTAAATACCATAGATGCTTTCCAGGAGAGAACTATTTGACTTATAAGCAATACACAGTACGTCTTCCACAGGAGACTATTAATATAATTATGCATCCTCAGCACATTGGTGTGTGTCTATTTGCATGCATATATGTATAAGTTCATCTCTATTCCACATTTGTTAAAAATACGCCTTCCCCATTGCTCTTTCTCAATAGGAAGAACGTCGTGTGATTTATCTGGGTAAAATCAGACCTGACACAACTCGAACAGAACTGAGGGACCGGTTTGAAGTTTTTGGTGAAATTGAGGAGTGCACAGTAAATTTGCGGGATGATGGGTAAGAACTTTTGAGATTACTTCTTGTTTGGGAGCTGCCATATGTAAAAAATTATGGCAGTAGGATTACTGGTATGGGAGTTACCAGTGTAAGTGCTGTGACAGATGACATGCTGAGTTCAAAACCTTATTTATTTTCTTTCATCCTTATTTATTAATCTTGCTAGTTGAGATTTCCTGTCCCAGAGAAAAGTATTTAGCTGCATGACAGGACAATCATGCTGATAAATGGATGCAGTACTTCTGGCATTTCCACTGCTGGATCTCCTGCAAGTTTTTGCTTTCAGGAAGGGGTTACACTAATGCACATTAACTCTTTTCAGCTTTTGTTCACAACTGTATTTCTCATTTGCAGAGACAGCTATGGTTTCATCACCTACCGCTATACTTGTGACGCCTTTGCTGCTCTTGAAAATGGATATACTTTACGCAGGTCAAATGAACCTGACTTTGAGCTGTACTTTTGTGGACGCAAGCAATTTTGCAAGTCTAACTATGCAGACCTAGGTATGCATTTTTCTTTATGTGAATTAAAGTACATAACGGGAACTTTGTAACTTAGCAGTAGGTAGGGTTTGCTTTTTTGTTTACTGCTTCTATTGTTTAAATGGTTGGGGAAAGTTAAAGGAAGTGGTTTTCACTTGCTGCAAGAACTTTAGAAGTCTACTAGTCCGAGCTCTAGTCTGAGCTGGCTTCTTTTGGCTATTTCAGACTGTGAAAATTCTTTTAAAGCCCATTTCCATCATTATGAAAAATAAGTGCCCAATATTGAATATTTCCATACTGAAATGATAGCACCACAGAAGCCTCCTAAATGCATTACTATTCATCGCTGTGCTGTGACTGCTTGTTTCTAATACCCATTTATTTCTATAAGTAATTTATTTATATAAGCGATGAACAGAAAACAAAGTAGATGCCTCACCCAAAAAAATTCATTGTGATTCTTACTTTGCTGTGAGTTGTGCTGCAGATGTGTAGAACCTGCCAGAGATGCTCCTTAAACACAATCCATAGTCCCTCAGGTTTGAAAGCTGAGTCCTAGTCCCACCTAGGTAATATGGTTCTGCCTGGGCTCTGGGTTAAGGTGTGAGGCTTCCCCTTGCAAGGATGTTTGCAGATGTTCAGACTCTTGCAGCAGGAACGCTGATATGAAATATAGGCATAAAGAGACCACACAGGCTAGCAAAACATCCCCTGTAATATTGTAATATGTTATAAACTCACCTCTTACTCAATTACTGTTTAAATTTTGAAGTATTCTTTAAATGTTAAACTTGTCCTGATACCTATGTGAAGGAACTGAAAGTATGGGAGATACTCTTTTCTGAATAAAACAGCAAAGGATATTTTGCTGTTGAATCTATATTAATCAGATATTGTGGGATTTTATGAATAAATGACCACAGTTATTAAAATCTCTCATAACCCTGTAACATAGTGCTAATGAATTCTTGTATCTGCTGCCCTTGGCTTGGTACAATGCAGGAAGTGAATACAGATATATTTTTCTCTAACCAATTGATGTCTTTTCAGAATAAATGATAAAGATGATACGCATTGTTCACAATGAATATGCTATAATTCACTTCAGTGGCTAAACAGATAATGTAAAGCTAAGAAAAGGCAATTGACTGCTGAAGAGATATAGGGTTGATGTTGAAAATATAAAAGGCAGCAAGGCATTTGTTGAAATGTAGGCTGATAAAAACAGTAAAAACAGATTGAAGTCTTGACTTGATTTGACTTATCTTCAGCAGTGGAAGCAAGGGTCATCTCTGTATCTCAGAAAATCTGGGGTTTAAAATAAGTTGTCTGAAGGGAACCCTCTTGAACATTATTCATCAGTGGGAGTATTCTCTGGCAGGTCTCTCCATACTGAGTGAGATTCCCAGAGTATCTGTGAGCAAAGTATTTTCTCTTTGTCCTGCTGACAGCTTGAGCTTCTCTACTTCAGACTGCATTCCTTGTGTTTTGCAGAGTATCTGATAGAGCTACCTAAGGAAATGGCAGGATGAACTTTAAAATTCATGAGCTAGTACAAGGACAGAGAGAATTAATCAGCCTTGGGTTGAGTACAGAAGAAAGAAAACACTTGAAAATAGTAGTCAGAAGTTTAACACCTCTCCTCTGTGAGAAGATATTGTCTTAACAGAGCTTGTAATGAACATTTAATGCACAGTGTGTCTTATAGCGGTAGATGGGGAGTTCTCATTAATTCAACACAAGAAATGGCAAGAAAAGGCCACTCTCATAAAGGAGCTGTGACACAAGAACCAGGGAGAGTCAGTGTTAAGCAGAGATGACTCCAAAAGGAAATTCAGTGCTTGCAGCCACGTCAATAATTGCCATACGGGAGCTGTATGACCACAAACGTACAATCCCTCCTCTGTGCTAGGAACAGACTGATGTCTATGTCTGAACAAGTACTGAAGCTGTAGCAGGCATCACAGGGCACAGGAGCTGGACCCATTACTACTGCTGTGACTTACCACATATGCTGCAAAAAGCCGAGGAGCCCACCAGCTATTGCTTGTATGGTGGTGCGGAGGTCCTGCCATGAGTCGCTCGTGCTCTAAATAAGCAAACTCCAAACCAAATCAGAGCAGAGGCAAAAAGAGATTTAGGGAGGTGTAGTGACTTGTACAGACCCGAAAGCAGAGCAGGCAGAAGCCTGTCCTCTACGTGGTGCCTACCGGCTTCCCAGCTTTCTGAGAACCACCCCCTGTTACCTTTCACAGGAAAAGTGAGTCTTAGATATTGTGTTTTGCAAAACAACAGCTACAAAACAATGGTAGAGTTTCGGGTAAAACATCTATCAAGATTATCCAGACTACTCTGAGATTTACCCACAGCCATGTGTTGGTGCTCAAGTCCTTGGAGAAACTGTTTTGGTTTTACCTGCTCTGTATGCAAATGCAATTTATGGTATGTCCCCCTCAAGGGTGTGTACTTCTTTTATGAAGTCCTGATTCTTACCAGAAAGCTCTGTCGGTATCTAAAGCTTCTCTGATAACCACTTCTGGGCTTTTATCATCCCATTCCTGTAAAGTTGTGGTCATGAGTGGATTGTTTCTTCAGTGTCTTGGTTGTACCATTGTACAAAGAAAATAATGCTCTCCAGCCACTCTGGCCTCTGACCTGAACTTGCTTCTCTTTGGGTTTCAGATTCAAACTCAGATGATTTTGATCCTGCTTCCACTAAAAGCAAGTATGACTCCATGGATTTTGATAGTTTACTTAAAGAGGCACAGCGGAGCCTGCGTAGGTAACATGCATCACACCTGAGGAAAATGGAGGGATGGCGAATACCTCACGGACATCATGTCCTTCAATAATGGACAATTAAAAAGTCATACTTAGGAATTTCTCCTACTTTACACTCTCTGTTGAAAACCATGGTTTACATGAACACAGCTGCTCGACGAGTGGAGAGGCAGGATGGCTGTCCAGTAAGCACACACGTGTCCATGGGTGTCATCTTTGTTTTCGCGGGTGATCGGTGGTGGGGGAGCCGGGCATTCCTCGCAAGTTTGATGCAAACCACGAAACATGGCAGCAGTTCCACAGAGATACGCATACAACGATGAACTGCAAAATCTGTACATATTGCATTTTAACAAAAAAAGAACAAAAACAAACAAAAAAATATTTGAGAACCATGGCTGCTGTCTGGGAATCAGACACTGCGTTTGTTTTTTTTTAAATGAAGCTTCTTCTCACAACACAGTGATAATACGACAATCCAGAAGAACCCACAGGTCCCAGAAGCCTACAATCTGTTTTAGCTGTGTTTTAAGGTTTTTCTTTTCTCTTAATTTTTTTGGGGTTTTTGGGGGTTTTTTTTTTTAGTCCTTGCAGAAGGGAAAATGAAAGGCTCAAGCTTCCTTAATATTTTGAAGTTTCATCTTTTAATTCTGACACCCATGTAAATGTCTACAATGTTGATCTTCCACAGCAAAATTTTCAAAGCCTTGTTAATGGTCAAATGTGCAGCTTGTTCAGCGATTTATTCTAATCAGCGGACGTGGTGTTACATTATTAATGAGAGTTGGATATAACTATCTGGGTGTGTGCACAGATAGTTTATTTGCTACATTCTCTAAAGTAGTTGAGTATTTACAAATGTTAAATGGAGTATTTTTATTTATGTACATACTGTATGACGATGTTCTTTTTTGTTACAGCTATGCACTGTAAATGCAGCCTTCTTTTCAAAAACTGCTGAATTTTTCTTAATCAAGAATACTCAAATGTAATTATATGAGGTGAAACAATTATTGTACACTAACATATGTAGAAAGCTGAACTTACGCTTATATATATTTGATTGTAAAAAAAAAAGAGAAAAGCGTGCGGGTGAGGGTGTGCGTGTCTACATGTGTGCGCGTGTGAGTGCAAAAACGCTTTACACACATTCATCCCTTCTTTGGTGAGCATATATAAGAATTTTGTCAAGACTTATCCTAGCCCAAAAGGTATTAACCACTTCTGCAGTATTTTTCCACATTTTTCTCATTGCTTGATTTTCTTTTGCAGTTTTATACACTGAATTTGTTAGGGGAATGAAATTTTCTCATCTAAATTTTTCTAGGAGATATCATAATTTTATGTAAAGTCTCTCAAATGGGTAATCATTAAGAAATGTTTTTATTTTATGTATCAACAGTAGTTTTGGAACTAGAAGTCAAAAATCTTTTTAAAATGCTGTTTTGTTTTAATTTTTGTGATTTTAATTTGATAAAAATATGCTGAGGTACTAAGTACAGTATGATTTTTACAGTAATTCTGTGTCTAAACACTGTTCTTGAAGCCAGTAATCTTTTCATTGGCGGAGTTTAATGATGGTATTTATCTGTATTTTTTACAGTTATGCATCCTGTATAAATACCAATCCTTCATTCCTTTGTTTACTGAAGAGACATATTTATCAGTTACAATTATCCTATTTATTATAAATTATGAGATGACTAAAATAGGAAAAAGGCCAGTGGAAATTTTATACCTAGGATGCATGACGATTGTCAGTTTGGAGTAAGTGCTTTGTTTGGAAATTCAGCTTTTGCAGAAGCAGTGGGTTGTTTGGGTTTTTTTCTTTTTTCACTATGCACTAGCATGGCCTCAGATGTGCCCATGACATTGTTGCTGATGACATTGCTTCTGCTAAATTAAATAGAAACTTCAGGAAAGAAAAAAACCACAAGAGTAAACTACTGCTATTCTGAGCATCAGAATTTCATCTGAACTCGGAGTCTCTAGACTGAATCAGCAAAGTTTGGAATTTGTTTGCGAATGTATAGATTTGGTATTCTATTACTGTTTGGCATTCATGACTCCACTTAAAGGTATGGCACGCCTAACTATTTAATCTCCTTTCCCACTCCCAATCTTACAAAACTGATTCTACCCCCATGCCAGTGCAGTTAATTTTGATGGCTGCATTCATTTTATCACCAGCATATTGTGTTCTGAGAGATTCCACTGTCTATCCTGTTGGATGCTTGCTTGATTTTTTGGCTTCTTATTTCTCAGTAGATAGATAGCAATAAAATAAAAAATTAAAAAAAAAAAAAAAGAAGAAGAAGAAGAACTTTTTCAAAGGTTCTGTGTTACAACTGTAACATTCTCTAATCTGCATAATTCTTGTTGTTGCTCTGTAGGTTAAAAATGCAGGTATTTTAACTTTGTGTGAATGCCAAACTAAAAGTTTACAATTTTCCTTTCTGGGTTTTGAGTATCTTCTGTTGTAAAGAAAAATATTAAAAGCAATAAATTATTTTTAAGAAATCAATATTTAGTATATCATATTATGTGTTCAAGGACCAGATGCATTACCTATTTTGCCTTTAAATTTCTGTGATTGAATTTTAAATACATTCTCTTTTGCCCTAGATTGCTGACACAAATAAATTGGTGTGGGGCTTGGGGGGGATATTTCTTTTTCACCAAGCAAGCATAATGACATGAGCTTTTTTTTTTTTTTTNATTTTTTTTTTTTTTTTTACACTGGCCTGGCAAACATTCTCATCTTGAAGACGGCTTTCGGCTTTCCTCTGTGGATTTACAAATTACGTATGAAATTAATGTAGAGCTAGGATGCTGAATAAAGCTATTTGTATCCTTTGTAGACACTGTAGTATGTAACCCATCAAAATATCACCTCGGTGTTTCCTTTTCTTTTTTTCTCCCCCAAGAATGTTTCAGTTAGCACATGTACCACATTGTCACCGGAGGCAAATTGCAACATAGCTCTGTGTGTCTTTTAGATGAAGATTGTACTGTTGCTTTCATGCTGTGGTAAGTACCACATCTGCAATACAGGTAACTGAACTGGTACTTAGAAACTATGTTCTTTCCCTGAGCTGTAAGCAAGTAATGCCTACATAACATAAAATGATCTGAATCCAAGCAGAGGGAGCCTAAGATTGAAGAAGAATACCTGAAAAGCAGTTGGGCTGCCATCACCATGAGCAGCACTGAGAGGAAAGTTTGTGCCTCTGGGGTGTAAGACTTGGGTCAGTTGAAAAAAAAAAAAAAGCAAACCAAAAAACCAAAACCAACCACACCTTCTTCTCATCCCTTCAGATGTGAGCTTACAGTAGGTAATGATTATGTGTCCTTTTTGATGGCTGTAATGAGAACTTCAATCACTGTAGTATAAGATCTGATCTATAAATGGCCTAGAATAGCCATGTAGTATAATGTGATGAGTCTAAATTTGTACCTATATGACAGACATTTTCAATAATGTGAATCACTGACCTGCTGAAGCTACTGTAAGATTTGTACAGTAGATGAACTTGTAATGCTATTGGTTGGACTATGCTGAACAGGGAAAGCGAGATATTAGTTAAGCCCAAGCTGGGCTGTTTTCCACCTGCCAATTCTACATGTACTTTTGTGGTTTAATTCATTGTATGAAAATTCCTGTGATTTTTTTTTTTTCTAATGTGCAGTACACATCAGCCTCACTGAGCAAATAAAGGGAAACAAATGTTTCAAATCCATTTCTGTTTCTCTTTTTTATCACAAGTGACAGGTTCCCCTCCCTCCACCTGGTCAGGTACTGGGTTTTCTAGTACTCTTCTGAACATCCTAGTTGGTTTCAAATAGTAGTCCTGGGTACCTGCATTGCTGCACTTTGGGCAGGGGACAGAACCACTGTTTTTATTTATTCAACAGTAGAAAGGTGGTACCTGCCTTTCTCCTGTGAGTACAAAAGGCTTTTAAAGGGATGACATTAGCCTGGTGGGAAAACTTTTTAAAAATGCTCAGTGGAGTTTTAAGAGTTGCTGGCTTGAATTAGGAAAGGGTGGGGAATGTAAAGGCTTTTCTGTGTGGCCATGCTTTGCTTGGATCCAAGTTGTGCAGGTGGTATAAGGACTGACAAGTCCACAATGGTTGGTATCTTCCATTCTGAGATGATCAATACCTGGACTAGGAAGGAGCACCACCGCGATTGTCCCTCACCAGCCTCTCTGTGTCAGCAAATAGGCTAGGAGGATCAGACAGGTAGGTGGGTGCACAAGCATGGGTTTTCTGAATCGTTCCTGGATGGTAAAGGATGTGTCATGGTGGACTTCCACACTGGTATTGTCAAACAACAGCTGGAGAATGGACCAGTAAATGGTATTCACAGCTCTCTTGTTCAGATGGGCATAAAAAGGAAAAGAAATTGCTTTGGTTTGCTTTGCCCAGGGTCAGTTCCTACTGCTATAGGCCTATCCCACTGTGTCAACAGCTTCTCTGGGAGCTTAGCAACACAAAGCTGTATGACTGAGTCTTCTCATCTTGAAGTGTGCCTCCGAAAGTACCTAGGTGTGATGCAAGGAGCAGTGCAGGGATGCCTACGCAGCTGGTCGGTAGGATGGTTGTGTTCTTTAGGTAGAGAAGACCACTGAAGTCACTTTAAAGAATTGCATTTCTCATGACAACCAACCTCCACCTCATCTGTGTTCCTAACGTCACCATTTATTTCATACTCTGTAATTATGTCTTTTCGCATGCAAAAATATCTGGCTTTTGCGTTTTTACCATTTACTCATCTGCAGTGGTGTGCTTGGTGCTCACAGTGGCACCAAGTTCTTCGCTGCCTGGGGTTTGCATGGTTGACTCACTGCTCCTGACCAAATTAATGCTCAAAACATAGTGGGCCAAATCCATCCCTGATGTACTTCGTCGGTGTTGCTGGGATGAATTTATCCCAGTACTTCTCCAGTTACTAGGCTTTTTAATTGGATGTGCTTGTGCATTTCATACTTTTGCACAGCACTGTGATGCAGGCAAAGAAGCACTATATTGGGTTTCCAGGAAAGAATTGTGTTTGGCCTCCCAGCCCCTCATTTTATGTTATTACAGTTTATTGCATAAAATCAGGATCTCGCTTATTAAGAAGTCATCCCTCCTATCGCCTGTTGGGTTGCCATTTTCTCTCACTGTGACTGCTCAGGCTGAGAGTCTGAAATCAGATTCAGGCGCTGCAGCGAGTGGCCTGATTTTCGGAAACACTGAGCACCTCCCAGCTCCCATTGACTTCAATTAGACCTGCCGGGTCTCAGCACTTTTAAAATCAAGCCACATATTTAGAACCCCAATTCAGCACAGCATTTACATTTGTGCTTAAGTCCGTCCTGATTCAGCAAAGCACTTAAGCGCAAGTGGTTTTAGATCTATTGAAGTCAAGTGCTCGGCTGCTTTGAATAAAAATAGACTCCTGGATTGGGGCCTAAGAATCCAAATACAGACACCATCACCTAATTTTAGGCTCCATTTGGAAAACTTCAGCCTTGCCTGCTGCCTTTAACCTTTAATGCTTACAGAAAACACAGAAGCACCTGTCAGGTCACAACAGGAAGAGGGGGAGATTTAGGAAAGAGAAGTGGAAGTGATGGACACAATTCTTCCTTGCAGAAAATGGTTTGGAAACTTTAAATCCAACTCTAGAAAGATGCCTTGCTTCATCGGTATTTCAGGTTACACTTTCAGATTATTATCTATTGTCTTTCGCCATTAATTAATAAACCGCTATATTAAACTTTAACCAATGCCAACTTCGCCTGCTTTCCCGTGAATCACACTCTCACCATTGATATTCCATGTTCACAAGCAAACTAAACTATAAATCAATTTTCTCTACTTTATCAAACAGCAGAAAGTAATAAAGAAGGTCACAAATAGTACAGTAGTTCCTTGGAGGTTTCTAACATCATAATTTAAAGCTCGGAAAGATTGAATCAAAAGTTGAATTAATCCCTAAGGGAAAAGATTCTATATAGATTCTATTGATAGACATAGGGCAGCCTGTCTTCACTGGGAGCTGGTATATTTGTTAATACTTTGGGACAAAGGAGACTAGTCTTCTCAGCAAAGAAGAAAATGAAATCCTCCACAAGAGGAAGCGAATATATCCTCAGCGCTTCCCGTCACTGTGCTCTCCTTACACCACTCTGCTGAGAAAAAAAAGAGAAAGCAGACTCATTTTTGGGGACATGATGTGCTCTGCTGAATGGCTGGTGTCTGTGCAATCCAATTATGGAAACTGCAGCTGGGTGGAATACATATATAAATCGGAAATGTTGCACTCGATTGGTGTTTATTCCTCGACTGATGCTTTTTTAGTCGAACAACCTCAACCCAAAATCTTAGAGGTCTGTGAACCCAAAGCAAAATGTGAGGTCGGTTGTTTTCCAGTTACAAAATTTGATGAAGTTATGAATATTGCTTCTGCAGCTGGAAACATATTCCTCAAAACATGTTTAGCTTTTGAGTTTCCTTTTAATTATTGCAGCTTGCTTTCAGCATGGTTCTGCAATCAGTTTTACAAAGGCATTTCTGATTCTCTTTTATTTAAAAAAAAAAATGCAACCTTTACGACATGACTGGGCTTGAGGAATTAAGCTCTTCCAAATTCAGAGGGAATTAACAGCAAAATAAAGACTACCATATAAAGAAAAACAAAAATAAATTTCACTAATGCCCTTAAGCGGAAAAGTTACACAGTTGGGTGTGGTAAATGGTGGAATTTGAAAGTGAGTGTATCTTTCTGGAATGGATGCATGGGTGAAGAAGACAATAGAAGAGTTTGTGTACTCTTTTCTTACATTATTTGCTAGTGGAGAGGAACTGAGCTGCTCTGTGACAGAGGCAGTTGAACAGAAAAGAGGTACAATCCCAGCCTCTCCAAAATCAGCGACTATGCTCCTACCCTCATCAGCCTCTTGCATTAACCCCGGCTTGTATAAATAGTGGACAGTGATCAAATGTAAATAATCTCATGTGCCTTATTTGCGTCATGATGGATCGTTGGCCAGATGTAGTGTAAATGAAAGCCAAAGCTAAATATGAAGAAAGCCATGTCCTAAAGAGCGCACTACGTAAATTGCTATTAGAACTCTTAATCAAATAAGGTATTTGCTACAATCTATTTTTGACAATGTGCATTCCATTGTCTATTAAATTAGCACTTGATAAAGTAATAAAATTGTTACAGACATAAAGTTACTGTGCTATACCTTCAAGGCAAGGCATTTGAGAGATCTTGCTGTCCTCAGATTATTGACTTTGGCATTATGAAAAATGCACGTTGGTGCCTTACACTAATTCTTTCCTACTGCATTTGCAACTCAGGCCTATGCTTATTCATGCAATGTGTTGGCAGTAAATTAAAAAAAAAATTTTAAAAAAAGACCTCAAAAAAAATTTAGCCACACACTTGAAAACTACCAGAGTGCTTCCTTTTTTTAACCATTTATTGGAAGAGCTCCCCAGTTAACTGTAGTTTTCTGTTGCATGAATAATGCATTGTCGTCGCTAGGCATGCCCTCAGTTATACACTCCTGCCAGCAAGTAGTGGAGTGGTGAGTGCTGTTGCTGAATAATGATTAATTACTTGCCCTTCTGAAGGAGCCTGGTTTTGTAAACTGGTCACACAGCATGTTACGTGGATTGTGTCTGCTACACAAAAGGTTATTTGCAATCACATAATGAGACATAATGATGCACATCACAACAATTCTTTTGTACAAATCTGCACACAATGGAATATAGATAGAAACCCATTTATTTACGTATCCTGTTTGCAGAGGGTGCAAAACTTTGCTGCAGTGCTGCAGTGCTGCTTGCTCCTTCTGCAATGCTGGCATTTTGGGTGAAAACAGTGTGATGGCTTCTTCAGGAACCTCTAGCTGCAGCTTCGCAGGATTGCCCTGTGACAGCTTGCTGGCAAACTCTGTGAGGGACTCGGCTCCCACTGTGTGATGGCAACGTGAGTGGGATGCTTTGCTGAAGCATGCCCAACCTTTCAGTGGGAAGCAGGAGTCCAATTCCTTGTTTTAAGGAGTTCACTTGCAGTATGGGGCAAGCATACCTGCATGTGCTCACACCTGTCTGACCTGAGAAGGGTGAGCAGGGAATCTGAGTTTTGCAAAATATTGTACTTCGTTGTGTGGTCAAAGGAAGAAGAGTATTCAGAAGTGCCATTCTAAAACATAGAGCCACAGCTTTTCTGAACCCTAGAGGGAAAAAATATCTACTTGTTCTTGGATCCTGCTCTCTGGAAAACAAGAAATGCTTGACCAGGCCTGGACAAGGGTTTCTGAGACTACTACTGGCAGCACCCATGGCAGAGCAGTGACATCTAGTCCTGCCTGATCTCAGCAGGAGGCATGTGACTTACCAGGATCCATGCACTACTTTGAAGTTGCTTATGTGCCGCTAATGTGCCTGCTGGTCAAACCCTTTGACCAAGCTGCAGTAGTTTTAGCTGCTAGAACTGTAGACTTGTACTCCAGGTCTTGGTAAATCATAGGCCTTCTCTTGTTCCGGAGAGGACAAGAAGGTCTAGGTGTGAATCTATATCCCACAACAATACAGCTAACATAGCTGCAGCAGCTTGTGTCATCTTCTTCTCTTGTGCATGTTGGGGATGTTCCTGAGGTTAGCCCAAGAGTGAGATTAAGACACAAACAAGGTCAAATGCCATTCACCTCAAACAGCATTTATTACAAAAAGAAGGGAAACTAGCAGTGATAGGACAGAGTGGAATTAAGCAATCAGTCAGGATAAAGTCCCAATAATAGTCACCACCATGTATCCATAGTGTCCAAGTCTCTCATTGGCTGGCAGTGGGTGATCACACAGTCTTTGTTTCAGCAAATTCTTTTTATCTCTTGTTCAGGGTCAGGGCATCCAGTCAAGTTTTGGCACAGTGCCATGTTCCTCTGAATGAAGGAGAAGCCTTCGCTGTACCTACTCCATGTGGCTCCAGTCCTGCTCTTCACGCATTGCTCATACGACTAACGTATGATCTAGCAGTCAGGGTGACTTCACAAGTTCGGGCCCATAGCTGTAGGCGATCTTTGAGACAGATCTTCCACAGTCAGTCTCTTACACTACAGGTATCTGTATTGCCCAGCAGCTCCGCAAAAGTATTGTCCTGATATGGTCACATAGGATGACTTGGACTCAGAAGCCACATTTGAACAGGCAAGGATGTGTGTGGTTTGAGAACCATGCTTTGGACACTCCTAAAGAACTGTTACGTGTGTCCATGTTCAGGAACTCCTTGGCATCTTTTGGTCAGACTGCTCATTTTGTCCATTGTTGTCTCAAGAAGGAAAAACTGTTACGGTATGGTTTGTACATCAGCATGACTCTGGACTAAAAATTGGTGTTTTCCTATGAATGAAGTGGATTTTCTTGTGTGGCGTGGGTTCCTACTCCATGTATATAGCAATGAATAAACTGCCTCCCACGGTCAGATCATCAGCAGTCTCTAGCACAATTATGTACTTAGATGGAGCTAGGAAAGGATTTTGGGGGTAAGACCAGCAAACGGCACCATGTTACAACCAGCTTGGCAGATATTTCTCCTGACATTTCCCACAGCCCTCGGCTTTGCCCGCTAGCAATGTCATGGCCTCAGCCACCGCTTTGCCCTCTGATACATGACAGTTATGCAAACCACGACGGAGTGCTATGCGCCCTTTCAACGAGCACAAGGCAACCATGAGACACATTGTGGGGTGCCAGGAGCCCAGCAGAGCATACTGACACCCCAGTGGGAGGGTGGCTATAGCACCATGGGGGGAATCCATTTGTATAATGGCTGTCATACACCGAGCCAACAGCTGGCATAATTCTGCAGCTAACAAATAGGGGTTTTCTTCTACAAATAGTTCCTTGAGCAGTAGATCACGCACGGGCTGATTTACTGCAGCACTCTCCCATGTGGATTCTTTGATTTGTAATAATCTTGCTGAGGTGGCTCTGCAACCTTTCCTTCTGCAGTGGGGATAACGGAGAGTGTCTCTGCCTCTGCCTCTTCCCCTGGTTTCATGAAATAAAAATCACAGAATCACAGAATCACGGAATCACAAGGTTGGAAAAGACCTTTAAGATCAAGTCCAACCATTCCCATCCTATGCTAAACCATATCTCGAAGTACCTCATCTACCCTTTTTTAAAACACATCCAGGGAAGGTGGGATGCTAGATCACAGTATGTTGAAGGCTTCTAACTCACAACCAAATGCTGCTGAAATGGATTGACATGATCGGAAGATACTGGGGAATGGGAGTCTGAAGGAAACAACGGAGGCAGAAGGAGCGAGTGGCCAACAGGAACATCATGGAAACAACACGGGCAGGAGGCAGAAGCACCCGAGACTCATCCCCTTAGGAAATGAGGAGGAAAAAAATCCCAATGGACTCCTCTGCTTTGGGGGCTCAATAGCATTGGTATTATTTCCTAGCCACCCAAACGCTGTCCATCTAACTAATAAGGTGGCAGTGGTTTCAGATTTTCACATTTGAATATTTGTAACTGGTCAACTGTAGTGAGATTTTTGAGGAAGCTTTAATGAGACTGGACAGGGAATGGACATGAAGAATCGAGCATGAAGCCTCATAGTTCTGAAGCTGCCAGGAGAGGCTTATCAGATGTATATCACAGTCCTACCAGCTCTTACTTGTGCTGTTACTAAGCTGTTGACATTATATGAAAGCTGATAGATAATCGAAGAACCTACATATTCATCTAACAATGGAAAGGCATAACAATAATAAGACTGCTCTGCGGCAAGCCTCCTAGGATGCCTCTTCCTAGCAGAAGAAGCTCTGCAGGTAGTTATTTATGCTTTTACACTGAATCTCATGGCACTGGTCTTGCTCTACAACATTGGGTCTGATGAGATCGCGTGAGGTTAAGCTGCCACAAATAGCTGCTGACTGGCACTTTATTCCCTCACTTGCTCAACAATGCCAGACTCACTACATGTCTGGGATGCAGAGAATACAGCTAGGCTAGACAAATGGAATAGGAACCAACAACAAAGTGAATCCTGTGCTGTCATATACATTTTTTATTCACATTGCACATAAATCTCATACAAGCTCATGGGAGAACTTTAGCATCCCCTTAAACTCCCATTTATTCTCCATCCTTCTCATTCTTTGCACTATTAAGAAACAGATTTATTTTCTGAAAACTACCCTTAATCATTGTGCAAATAGCAATGGAACATTTATACTCAAAGTAATAAATAGATGATTCGCATCTTAATACAAGGCTGGAGATTATTCTGGCTTATTTGTGTTTATTGCATGTAACACACAGATGCTATTTTCACTCTCTAATAGAAAAGTTAATTATTGGGTTTAATTATTTTTATTTAGATTTAGAGTCTTTTCTGTGCCACAATGTGCATGGAACAGTTCTACAAAACATGAAATTAAGATGTTCCATGCTCAAAAATGCTACAGATAGAGAAAAATAAAATTAGGTTTAACTGGAAAGGGCAATGATCTGAAGATCTGTGCAAAATCCAGAGCAACAGGCAGCATGGAAATCTGTCTGCTATTATGCTTGTTAGTGGTGAATCTCTTGAAGAACCAGTCTTAGCTTTCAATAATAGAACATAGTAAAGTGGGGATATGGTCATGTCCAGAGATTATGTCCTTTGCTACAGAGCTAATATTGTCAATTCAAGTGCCTCTGAATATGGGAAGGTAGATTGTCAAGTCTTGTTAAAGTGGCTTTTCTTGGAAGAACAGGAAATATTTTTTCTTTCTCCTCGTTATGTCTGTCTTTATTACTTTATACTGCCAAGAGCAGTATCTGGCCCTTGGAACTATTTATTTCCTGTGTGCAGAGAGAAACATTACACAATATTTCCATTGCTCCGTTTTGCTCGCACAGGTTCAGGTAACGCCAAGGAAACTATTCCTTTGGTCAAACTGAAAGTCATATGGATGTTTGGTTCCTTTACTAGGGCTGCAAGACTTGTTTAACATTTAACCTTTTAAGGTGTGTTTAATCTTCAGTAACTGTCTGGCATGCCTGTTCTTCAGCCAAGGTAGGCACACATCTGCATGATTAGATGTGTGTATATATGCACATATGCATATCTATCGATACCCTGTTATATAGAGTATGTAGGTGCAGGTAGACTTCTTATCTGTGATTTGTCACTGAAAAATTCATCTATTACAATAAAACATAAACTCCAATAACAGTTATCTCTCTGAACAAGGCTATAGGCTGCATCTACAGCCTTATGTTGTGAAAGAATTAGTTCCCGCAGGTCAGCAGAGAGTTCTGATTCCACTTGCACCCTGGCTAACATGACTGCAAAGAACCTTCCTGCCTGGGTCCATCATAAATGGAGCCAAAGGGGATGCCTTCTGCTCTCTGGTCCTGAGAGCTCACCAGAATTGTTTGTAAACTGGTCAGGAGATACAGCACCTGCTTAACTTGTGGTAATTTAATTGTTTCTAGTAATTTGTCTCAAATTTGTTTTCTACATTTTTGCAGTCATAGTAACTGGGTTCAGAGCTGCCTGAAAAAGAAATAACACCTTGAGGTGTTATTCAGAAAGAGATTTGTGTGCTCTATAAGCTGTTGGTAATGGGCAGACTCAGGTTCTCTGAGTTTAACCCAATGAGCCTACAAACAGTTAAAAGTTGGAAAGCAGCAGTACCTGCTGTTTGTTCATGCTGAACTAACATCTGTTGAAATTGCTCTGCCTGTACCACATGTCCCCAAGACTGTAGGGTCCAAAGCACTTCCACACCACCTTGGCTCCTTCCTGTGAGTGGAAATTGGCCTGGGGATCCGAAGAGTCCCAGGCTCGTCACAGTGTGGGTAGAATCAGGGACCACTTCAACTTTAATGAAATTCTCATTTCCTTAAATCTGGGACGGTGTATCCAGTCCAAGAACTGTGAACTTTTTAGCTAATAAACATCTAGGAAAGTCTTCCTTCAGTTATACAGGGCCATATCTGGCAGCTGAGCAGGGGTTTGTGTTATTTTCACCATTTCCATATGTTCATTCTATTATTAAATTCATAGCTGGCTGTGGTATTTTACATGTTGTTTCTAGTCCCTGGTCATAAGCCAGGAAACACATTCAACACCTTCAACCAGTTCAGTTCACAGAGATGTAAAGATTTGTTCCAGCTCCTACATTTAATAATGTGTTTGTTCGTTCATTTATTTATTACAGCACACTTTGGTACTTCTCAATAGCATCTCCGTATGGAAATAGTTAATGTTAGATATGACAGCAGGAGGTTGCTTCTCAGCACAGCCTTCCTAGATCACCTCAAATTGCTACAGCTTTGCAGAAAATGGTGGGAATACCTTGACTTCTACAGGTGTGCTCAGGACACCCACACTGACAATTACGCTGAAGTCTGAGCTTTGCACTGTGTCACATACAGGCTCAGCATTCAAAAATCCCACTCTAGTTTTGAGTGTTGCTGCCACGACTCTTCAGGGGTAAGTTAGTGAATGTCATTTCTTTCGATTATATCTGACTGCATTTACAACATGTGGCTCCATCTGATTTATTTAATAAGATCTGGCTGCTCCCATTTAAGAAACCTTTCCATTCAGATCTGTAAAGGGAAATAACTGCTCAGTTCTACTGAATGTCTATTATTAAGGGAAAAAGTATTTAAAGATTTGAAGATACCCCTGCTGCACCCTTCAATGGCTTTACAATCTCTTCCTTGTGTTTTTATCACTTCAGCATTGCACTAGCTTTCCTTTAGCTTTTGATGAAATCATCTCCTTGATGAAATCACGGGAAAACCAGGCTCTAGGAAAGTGCTTTATCTGAGATCCCAAAGACACTTGTTCCAAAGATGCTCATGCTTTAACAGCCCTCATATTTAGACCTCTCTGGTGATACTACAAAGTCTTTGCAAATGCTCATATTGTTTCTCCAGGCTTTGGGTTACTTTGTGGAGAGATGTGCCTTTGTGAATTAAGTGCTCTTTGAGGATAAAATGTTCATCAGAATTCTTCAGAGTTACAATATCATTTTCATCATATTACTGTGAAAAGACATATTTTATTTTATTTTTTACCTATTTTCCTAGGGCATATGTAACAAAGGGCTTTTCCTGCCTCCTTGCTGAGCTTCAGAGCAATCATGTAATGGGGCAAAGCAGAGCCTCCAGCCAGCCCATTCGGCTGGATATCTGAAATTGAAAACCTCTTGTGGATTAATATTTGGCATCCTTTTGCAGTCAGGCACTGTTTTACTTTCCCTCTTTTGTCCTTCTCCTTTTTATGCAATGCTCCCTTCTGACAATATGTAGATAAAATGTGGTATGTGTACATATATGCGTATGTGTGTATAACCACACACTTATGTGGGCATATGTGTGTATATATCTGTACACTGAAAATATTCCCAGCTTGAATAGGGAGAACAAATTCCGGAAAGAGCTGCATAATATCTTTCACAGGAACAACCCCAACTGACCCTTGAGGATGGTCTGATAGATATGAATTGCTACTGGCATTTTGCTATTGGAGAAACAGGGCTACTTTGCCAAAAAATGAATCCATTTAGTCATAAATGCTACAGCTAAGTTGATTCAGGGTTTATCTAAAAAAGCCCAGCAGGTTTGGTGTAAAATGAAAGGCAGAATGTTAATTTGGATGGCAATTGTTTTTCAATAATGCTAATTTGCACTAAACATCCTGATTTACATAAGTAAATAAAGGCCAAATATTAGGCCAAGGAGTGCAATCAAAACTTGAGTTCAGTGATGGGGGAAAACAGGCTGCTGGAAATCCAGTTCACTAAAACCAGCCCTTTCAGCTTTTGCCAACTTTAAGTCCCTATGCATTTTCCAGTGGAGGTGGACACCTGACGCTAAATTTAACCCAGTATGGTGTAGACTTACTTTCCTTAATTCTCCTTCATAGATCCATTTTAAGTAACCTGAGGGGTTCCTAGACAACGTGCTAGAAAGCCCTGCAGTGTTCCCTCTGCTTTCTCCTTGGTTCTGCTGTTTCCCATATGACAATGTCCTGGTTCTGGCCAGGCCAGAGTCAACCTCCCCAAGCAGTCAGCCCAGGTGAGCTGAGTTAGCCCAGGTGAGCTGCATTTCCAAACCATCTGACCACTCCCCCATAAAAGGGGCTGGTTGGGGAGGGACACTCCTGGGTGCCTCCGGGGCAGGCTGGGTGTGGCTGTGGTGTCAGGTTGGTCCTCACATCATGCAGTGCTCTGTGAAATTGTCAGGTCAGTAAGGTACGCTGTGTTATCACCGGGTGTGAGTGTAATTCACCTCGGGGTGTTAATTGTTCCCCTTTCGCGGTGCTTTTGTCAGTAAACTGTCTTTATCCCAACCTACAGAGGCTCTCTCTGTTTTTCCTCTGGGAGCAAGTGAGCCTGTGTGTGGTGCTCAGCCGCTGGTTGGGGCTGAACAACCACAGACAACTATTTCCATCTTCGGGGTCATAAGAGCTTTTTATTCACCCTGGTGTTGGCCTCAGATTCACTTTGTTCCTCTCATCTAATGCCCCTCTTTTGACCTGATGGAGCAGGTGGAGTTATTCCTCCTGAAGTATGGGCATATTATGCAATCTGGTCCAATTTAGGTCACTGCTTCTGATCAGACTCCTAGATTTGGTTTGTACCTTAAACCAGGAACTGATATGGTACCACAGATGGATAAAAATTTCCACTGTGAGCTTGTGTACTTGGGTATATCTGTGTTGACAGTTGTGCAAAGGTATCCTCAGGAGAAGCCTCCACCATCACTGATGGGCCCACACGTCTCTGCTCCTCCCCAGCCTTGCAACTCCTGTTACCACAAGCCCTGTTTTTCTCAGTCTCGTAGCCAAAATGAACACCTAAAGGCAGTCTATCAACTGGTTTCTTGAATCTTCCTCTTCCCTGTGAAAAAAAAAAAAAAAAATTTTAAAAAAATCAGCTTTTGTCCTCTGTTGTGTTTTAGTGTCTGGTGTGGTAAAACTGAAAGGAAGAGGGAAATTGAAAATCAGCTATTACCTCAATGAAGCATTTTTATTTAATGAATGGAAAGCCAAATAATCTTTAAAGCAATATTTAAAATTATGTTACTGCTATTTCAGTGAAGTTCATCAGAATGCAACCTACAGCTAATATCTATTCACAATGAAGTTGCTTAATTCAATTTCTTGAATTAAGCAACAGTAATTCCCATATATCAAATTTATTGGTCCTGGAAGTGAATTAAGGATATGTACAATATAATGCTGATTTTCCAAGCTTATTTTCTAGAAATCTGAGTTTACACTGCATCATCTATTATTATATATGACATTACATCGTTGTCATCTATTAATACACCATCTGAAAGCCTAGGGTATACTGAACTTTTGAGTATGGTAACTGTATCGGTGTCTTTTTTTATCAAAATATATTTTCACATTTGAAAGCATACATAGCCATGTGCTTTCAGAATGCATAGCCTGTATACTGGCCGTATTTGACCTGGCTTAACTTTTAAAGAATTAGTCTAGATGGGTACCTAGACTTGCCCCCCAGCAATGGACTTCTTGTGCCTTTTTCTGACCCTCATAGCCCATGTGGTTTGTACAGTAGTTAGGAGGGAATGGTTGCCACTTCAGATGATGATTTCTCTTCATTAGTTATGTAGGAGAGAGGCTGATTTAGAGACCTGAAATTTGGATGGATGAAATCAGATGTAATGAGACCTGCTTTTGGGGCGTACCATGCCTCAGCCCATAGCATTAGGAGTGTTTGTCATTACCTGGAGTGAAGAACACATGCTGATTTATTTCATAAACATATGTATGAGTCTTCTATGTGCTGCATAAATTGCACTAAATAGCTTGCCCATTTTTGAAGAAGCAAAGGAATGTTAGTTTTGATAAGTGGAGACCCAGTGAAGGCATTACTCTTTCTCCTCAAATTTCCTTCCTGGTATCTTAAAGAGATATGACATCCCCTCTTCCTTGTACCCTCAGCATTCAGCAATGTAGGCACAGAATCAGTGCTCTGAGCAAACTGCAGCTGGATTACTGAAGCAAAAAAAATCTTGTGGCTGCAAGAGTTAGAAATATATAAATACAGTCCCAAGTCCTCTCTTCAGTACAGGTTTTAGTTTTTTCATTGTGCTGGACTATGACACAGGTTTGTGAGAGAAAGCTAAATAAAATCCAAAAATGTCACCAAAATCCCAGGCACTCCTTTGCAGTCACACAGAGGTGCAAAAATCCATGCAAATTTTTTTCCTTATTCATCTGTGACAGAACAGAATTAATGTACATGATCGTTTACTATCTCTGAAGAGACACATCCTTTTGATTTTTAAACCTAAGCAAAAAATCTTCAAAGTGCAAATCTCTTTTAAAGGGAAAAAAAAAAAAAAGGATTTCTGGCTCTAGCAAAATAAAAGTCAGACTTTCAAAAGAAAAGCAGATGTTTCCTTAAATTAATTAGACGAGCACTCCCTACCACTGGCACCATGTTAACATCCTATAAATTACACGCCAGTATTATTTTACCTTATCTTTGTACTTATTGCTCAGATCAAGGTTTAAACACATATATTACATAACAAACCATTAAGATTGTCTAACCTTGTTGTGCTTTACCGTTCTTGCTTATTGAACAGCAATAAAATTACCCAAAGGGAACTGGAGGTTACACTGGTAACTATGTCAGAGGAAAGCAGTTGCTGTGCAGTCCATTTCTTGCTCAGGCTACGTGTCCTTTTCCCACTGGCAGCCGTATGCTACTCTGTGACCCCAAAGGCTGTTTTGCTATTTATTTTTCACACATGCCTATGCAGGAGCATGGATTCTCTAGAGTGGGCTTTTGTTTGCCCCTGGCCTTTTAGGCATTCTTTCAAAACCTGTTCTTGCAATAGTAACCAATTAAACTAGTTACTAAGAAAGAAGCATGTTTCAGCACTTAAGTTAATTGAACTGTTACAAACTAAATATGATTCCAAATTGTTTCTGTATTCCAAATCACTTCATGCATGCAGATAAAATGAAAAAATTACTAAATCGTTTTGAAATGTGCAAATCAGGCATACAATACTGACATTTAGATCTGTGACCTGATCACAATGTAGTAAGTCCCTTTGAAAACTTTGCGGATTTTAAAGCTGTCATATGAAACCCTTGAACCACTGCTTGATGTGATATTCAATAAGTAGAAGTCAGGCTGCAATCAAATCATGGAACTGTCTGCATCAGGGTTTTACTACCAATTTACCCAGAAAATAATCTTTCCCTGATTCATTTCACGGGCCAAGTAAGAAAGAAGGAATGACTTAATGTATAAAACACCATGCTTTATTCTTTGGGACCTTGGTTTGAGTTCAATTTGTGGTCCTAACTAAAATGAGCAGCTCAATCCCCAATGAACAGTAGTCCATATCCTTGAACTACCACACACAATTAGGCACAATTGGCTGTCTCTGCTTTGGAGAAGCTGAAGACTGATTTAGCATGGAGACTAAATCACTTTTTGCAGCTGAAAAGTGGGGTGGCCCTTTCTGGGACTCTGCGACAAAACTCCTAAACCATATTTTTTCTTTATTTCAGCATTTCTTTAGTACAAGAAAAATAAAGGATAGGAAAAGCCTCATTCTCTTATAATAAAAGCCAGATGGCAGCCCTAATTTGCAGCTATTCTCTTTTATTAAGAAGCTAGTTACTACCATAACTGGCAGAGTGGTGGTGAAAATTCTGGTACAGGGAACGAATGGATGCTGCTGAAAAGGGAAGGGGAAAAAGGATGATGAAGAAAAGCAATGATGCTGGAAGTTGGCAAAAGCTTTCCTCTCTGAATCCTGGAGCAAGAGAAATGCTTGCTGGGTAATATATCTATCTAGTTACATGTCATACATAACCACTATATTGAAGGGTTTAGCCATCCTGGGATTTGACTGTGTCACTACTGGGATAAGCCGCTCTTGTACAAAACAGAGAAGTGTAAACTATTTGGCCAGTGGTATGAGTGGTGAAGCTCTGGCAGAGAGGCGATTTGCGAGTATCAAGGCTTGCATTGTAGCACAGGGAGGAGAGGGCGATAGCTGGACAGGCTGCCTGAGCGGCAGAGAGAGCTCAGCAAGGGCTGAAGGGAGCTACAGAACCACTAAGCAGCGGATTATAGGGAAGCTGAAGGGGAAAAAAGAGCCTACATCAGTGTGGTGTAAAGAGAGAATTAAATTAAGTCGCTGGATCTATTTCACAATAGGCCGGCAGAGGATACTGGCTAGTGCTCTGGAAAAGAGAGATTTAGCATCCATACCTAGAGCCTTCCTGCAATGTAAGGATCAGAGCACGTCTCTATTATATTATTAGGTATAAACAGTCTCTGTGAAGTCCTGGAAGGCTGTTAGCATGGTACTCCACTTTGAGAATCAGGTCAGGCTAACTTGGCAGCAGGATGCATGGGCATGGTTGTGCTGCTCATGGTGCCTGAGCTGGTGCAATCGGGGTTACCTCCTGAGCTCCAGCTGGTCGGGGCATCCCCATGTAGCACTTCACCATGACATACAGACAGAAGGCTTAGCAGGTAGCTGGAGAAAGCTATCAGCCCTTGCGCTGCAAACTTTTGTTCAACTCTGCATACTAACATTAGATCTCAGAGGAAATTCACAAGCTTTTATTTTTAACAGTGTTTTTTTCAGCTGTTCTCAGGGATTCCATTAATTTTCATTATGAACTGCGCTTGCCTCTTTCAACTCAGGAAGAAAAGACTGTGACTGGAAGTACACGGCAGCTCTCCCTTTTTAGCTGCTGGAAATAAGTTAATAAATGCAGTCACAATACAGGCTACCATTCTCATTCCTTATTGATACCAACTATACTCTAACAATTAATTTCAAAGTGCTGCTGATGTAAACTCTACCTGAAGCCTGTTTGATCTCAGATAAGCATCTTCATCCCATTCTTCATTTCAAGAAAAGAAAATCTTACTGCACAGCAACATATTCATCTGCTTTGCGTTCAGTTCAAGATAAGCCGTGCTTTGCAGAAAACCTAATTAATATCAATCACAAGGAAAACAGAAGTTGGAAGGAAATATTCTTTCATTTCTTGATAAACAGATCACCCATGATATGTACACAAATGGACATATGAATCGGCTTTATTATGAAAAATAAAATTTATTATTATCAGAAAATAAATGGTCACTGTAGGGAGGATTTTTTAAAGAATAAAGGGATAGTTGGTATAAATAAGAGCAACTTAATTTTGTTAAAGAGAAGTTGAATGGTGTAAGTCAGACCAGAATTGAATCCTGCCGTGGTGTGTTTAATTACATTCAAAAGAATGTTTATTCC
The DNA here is from genome assembly GCA_013400835.1 of Zapornia atra. Lineage (NCBI taxonomy): Eukaryota > Metazoa > Chordata > Aves > Gruiformes > Rallidae > Zapornia > Zapornia atra. Next base: position 323,194 of record VZTU01018322.1, read on the forward strand.
CAACACTCAAAATGTTATTAGTGATAGCTCATAAATATATATATTTTTTTAAAGTTTCTATAATGTATTTCATGTGCTTCTTTTCCCCTTTCTCCTCCCTCCTGCCAAATGGAAAGGCATGGCTTATGACCTAAGGACTTTATGGGCTTAGAATAGGACCTTTAGGGATAAATATTCAGAATTGGAAGAAAAATCTTACAAAATCAGAGAAGTCAGCTTCTGTCACAAGTCCACTCATTATAATTGCTTTTCACCTGACCTTTGAGGAATTTTGCTGTTGATCAGCACACTTTCCCACACATGGACTTTAGTCTTGGGGCTGGCTATATAGCTACTTCCAAATGGTGTAAGACTGGCTTTAGATCTGATTCACAAAATTTTCTTGCACAAAGCAGAGTTCTGCTCTTATCAGTGCTCTGGGTCACTTTGGGAAAGGGAGGGTTTGGAGGAAAGGTCACTATCTTTAGAGAGGTCCCTGCCTTGGCCATCAATCCACCTTTAAAGTCCCTGATGTTAACATTTCAAGTGACAGTACAGTACATACCAAGCTCAGGAAGAAATACAAGCATCAGATGGTTTAGTTTTATTAAGGCATTGACTCAAGGAAGAATTTATGTGTGTAAAATATCATTCTACTTGGCCCAAAATAAATATATAAAAAGAAATATTTAATTTTATTATTTCCTTTGAGCTTCCCAGTACTTCCAGCTTTGTTCTAGCTTGCCTTCAGTTCTCTTCATGGGATGCAACTTTTCTAGCTGCAACTTTACTAGGGTTTTGCCTACACAAAAACAACCAAAGAACTGAGCTGCTAATATGCAAAATGCTTAAAGCAGAGGTCCAAAGGCTGGATCAGATCCTTGGCATAGCTGGTACATGATAGCTGAGAAAACCCCTCTTTCTCCTCTTAACATTCCTTGATATGGCATATGTGTGCACATCCCTTAATATTTTAGGGGTTATGTTCCTTCATAGCTTCTCCTTTCCTCCATTTAGTGATATGTTGTGTTTGCCTTTGGGAATGACTTCTTTTTGGAATCTTGTGTCAGTACTATGGTTTGTGATGTAATGGGTCACTTTAAGGACACAGAAATCTGCTGCCCACACTGAAAGGAACAGTTCTTGCATTGCAGTAGGAAAAAGTAAGAGCTGGAAGAGCTGCCTTTAACAGCTTTGATGGAGATATGAGGAAAGGAAAGCATTGGCTAAAGACAAAGCTCCAGATCTTGGAGTAATTCCTGATTCAGCAAGTAAGCCATTAGCACACTGTTATTTAGCTGCTGGTGGTCCATGCAAGTAACTCTTGTCATTGCTTGTTGGCAGATGTCATTAATGAACTGCAAGCCAGCCCCTAGGTGTTTCTGAAAATCAATGTGTCACTAAGTGTAAAAGAAAAAAAAAAAGAAAAAATAGTTAAGTGAGACCACACTAGTTAAATTTGCCTTCTCATTTTTTAAAAAAAAAACTTAGTGTTTATGTGCACAGACACAAAAATATGACCTATTTAGTCTACCATTAATGGTAGAGTTTGTCTAGAAGTCCAGCTGCATCAATGCCACCTTACTGCCAAAATACATTCTCAGATGCTCTGTTTTCTTGGAAACTGCCTCCCCATGTATTTTCTTTTGAAACTTCCCTAGCTAAAAGATCGCTAGGATATGTCTGCATGGTATGTCTGGAGTAATCAACCATGCTACAGCATGGACCTACCTCATAGAATGCATTTGGGTATTGTATTAAGCTGTAAAAAATATGGGGACAATGCAGATAGATGGATTTGTGTTGCTATTTTTCAAGTAACAGTGGCTTTGAGGCATGGTGCATGTATCTGTCAAAATAATACAAATAACTCTGCAGTTAACTATTTACAAAGGATTAAAGTTTAGCTCCTAATAAGATCTTCTCTCTGATGCTTTTGCATTTGCTACCTAATACCATGTGAAAAGTCTGTACAAATTATGAAGAGAATGTAGGAATTCATGCAGATCTGAAGTACTCTGTTCAGACATGGATATCTGGGATAGGAAAAAACAGTCCAGAGAAAAGCATTTTTTGCACATTGTAAAAAGCAAAATAGAAGCAAACTATTGAGGTTCGGGAGTTATTTAGACACATTTCTTTTTTCGGCTGGGTTTCCATTAGGTAGGAGAACTGTAAAGCTAGTACAGCTCACGTTTCTCCCAGCACCTCAGCTGAAACACACTTGCCCTGCCAAAAAAACCCATGAGCTATTTAAGGCAAAAAAGTCTATTTGAAGGTTTTGACTCTAGAAAAGCTACAGGGAATTTGTATGAAGCTTACAGGTAAATATTGCCTCTTTGCCTTTTTTTTTTTTTCTTTTCTTTGTTGGTCTCTCCACCATTCAGAATGTGTCTTCTTTCCAGTCTCCTTTTGTCAGAATATAATTGTCTGGATAAAGGAAAACAGAAACTACATGGCTACACCTCTGCAGCTGTGTTTCTAAGTTAGCCACTGTTTATTTTCTAATTGGGAACCACACTAGCATATGGGCTCACCTTTGGTATGCAGCATTGTCATTCTGCACATGTCCACTGAATAACTGGGATTTTGGAAGTGATAATGACTTAATTAAAACCAAAATGGAAACAGACAAATGTTATTTAAAATTAGAAAGATTACAGGGGAGTTTTTAAAATAAAGGCTAAAAAATCCTAAAAGCTGTAGAAGATCATAGGTTTCTGGTTGATATGTCCTTTTAGCTGAAGCCATCAGGATACTGTATCCTGAAAGGTAGAATATATTAGAAGCTTTCAAAACTTAAACCAGCCAATAATAATGGCAGGGTGATCAAATTATTTCCTATTTAAACAGAACCCAGAAAAGTAGCAATTGGACTAAGGACTGGCACTGAATTAGGAGTATGTGGCTTTAAACAAGGATTTGACCGATCATAAACTTGCTGGAAGAATGATAATAAGTAAGAATCATAGAATCATTTAGGTTGGAAAAGACCTTTAAGATCATCAAGTCCAACGGTTAACCTAGCACTGTGAAGTCCACCACTAAACCATGTCCCTAAGCACCTACACATTTTTTCAATACCTGCAGGGATTTATCACTTCCCTGGGCAGCCCATGCCAATGACTGACAACATTTTCAGTGAAGAACTTTTCCTAATATCTGATCTAAACCTCCCCTGATGCAACTTGAAGCCATTTCCTCTTGTCCTATCACTTCTTACTGAACACCCACCTGGCTACAGTCTCATTTTAGGTAGTTGTAGAGAGTGCTAAGGTTTCCCTTCAGCCTCCGTTTCTCCAGGCTAAACAACCCCAGTTCTCTCAGCTTCTCCTTATCTGACTTGTGCTCTAGACTATGTATTACCAGAGGGCAAAGTCTGAAGGAAAAAAATTAAGCATTTCTTTGGGGGAAGTAACAGTGCAACGTATGATAGGATTTGAAGAGTTAAATTTTATGAATAATTTGAGCATATCTGCAGCTAATGTAGATTCTGTACAAATGGTAATTCTGTACCTACATGGGGAAGTGACAGCATTGACTGTTGACATCAACCACCCATTCAGGTTGGCTATAATACCTCATTGTGACAAACAGCATGATCAAAGAGGCTATTATGATAGGACACTTCAATTGTAAATTAGGATATAAATGAAGATGTCACAGGCACAATATAATGCCAAGGTTAAGATTTTGATGTAATGAATGATTGTTTAATGAAGAGACAGCCAAGAGTCCCAGAAGACAAAAGCAGTTCTTTACTACCAGAAGATCTGGTTCAAAATTGTGCCAGCACAGTAGTGTCTATAATATACCTATATTCAAAAATCTTGCTTCAACAAAAAAATCCAACACAAAGTAAAAATTAAATGTGAACATTTCAAAACTGGAAACATTTTTCTTATTTAATCTTTTACTATTTTAACTGCTAAGGCAGCAGTAGGACCTCTCCTTGTTGCCTTTGATGTCCCTTGTAAGCATCAACTCCAGGTGAGCTTTAACTTTACTAACACCGTTCATATATGAACAGGCCTTTCATATGTCCTTCCATATACTGAGAAACAAAGAGAAATAGGAAACAAGGAAAGTATACAAGAGAATCTGGGGGGAAATGGGTAAATTGCTAGGCACTATGATTCACAGCATAGGCATAAAAGGTCTAGAAATTATCTTGAATTTGCTGAGGAAGCTAAGTTATCTAGTTTATGGAAGACCAAAACAACGCCCTTGGCAGGGAGTTGCCAAGGGCTTCCACAAAGCCAAGCTACTGAGCAACAAGATGGCAGATATAATTGAAGCTTATAAATGCAATTTGACATGTGTTTGGAAAAAAAGGTCTAGACATTATATTCATAATGTTAGCTCAATGTTTTGTACTGGTCAAGTAAATAAGATGAATGGCAGGAAGCACTAAGAAGATGGCAACAGCAAACTTCATTGTATCATTGCTTGAACTGTTGTGGCCACAGCTTCAATATTAGATCCGGTTCTCGCTCTTCAGTCTTGAAAAGTATATCATAGCATTAAAAAGGCTGGAAAGAGGAAGGTTGATGAGAGAACCGGATTCTGTCAGAAAAAATACTGAAATGGATGGGAACACTTCAACCCGGAAAAGACATTAATGACAGATAGATATGGTGGACATAGAAAAACATAAATGGAAAGAGGAGGCAGGTAGAAATTTGCTGAGTATTATAATACCAGAAGTAGCATCAAGCACAGGACACGCATGTATGCAGAGGGTACAATCAGCTTTATGTTTGTGTGTGATGCCCATATTGCATAGAACAGGAGGGATACTCAGGCTTGTCAGTTGGCCCATTGCGGCATAGAAGTAACGTCCACTGATTTTATAACCTGAAAGAGGCTAAATCAGGTTAAAAAAGATGTGTTCCTAACAGCCATTGTTCTATCTTTAAATCAGCCCAGGAGTGTCAAACATGGGGCTGGAAAGAAAGAGAAATAAAAAATAAAGGGAAATTAGTTTTCAATTGCTCATTTGGAATTGCTAGTTTCAATCAATGACAATTTTAAGGCATTAAACACATTCCAGAGTAACTTGTCAAAAAAAATCAACCCTGCAGTTGCTGACATTCTCAGAGGTTTTTTAATAAGATCAGGGTCAGTGATGGGAAATAAGCAGGAAGATGAATAGGATGTCAAAATTAAATTGAGTTCCCGAAGAGTTATCTTTTAGTTATCTTAAGTTCCCAGAAAAATAGAAACTCATGAAACTTTGTCTCAAACTAAACGGGAAATGCGTGTTTTAGCTTAGAAGGTAGTGGGAAGGCTGATGACTGTCTTTAGAGGTATTAACAACCCATGCTATTTTAGCAGCTTGAAAAACACCTTCGTCCTTTGAATTCTGGAACAGAGAAGGTTCTACTTATTTTAAATCCTAATGATTTCTGCTGCACCAAGCTCTTTCATTTTTATACAGGAAACCCAGATTAATTGTTTCAACCATCTGACTATCCATTACAATCAGAGGATGTAGTTCTTGTTAAAGTTTCAAAATTGTTGAATAAAATACCATTTTAACAACCCATATGTCTGTGTTTTTCATTTTGTTCTCTTTTGCTAAATGTTGTAGCACTTTGTCTTCTGGAGTGTAAATACACTATTGGCCAGGCTGTCATTAATCATCATTGTTGTCAATGAACAAAAATCCAATGAGAGAAAACAGTTGAATGCCTAGAACTAACTCAGAACAGTTCAGGTTTCTGAATGACCATGTTGATTAATAATATTACTTTAATTTGGGAATTTGTCTATGTACCATTTATGAATTCTGCTCAGGTCTGTGATCTCGCTATATATTTACATCATTGTTTAAGATATTCTGTCTACCTACTCCTTGGGCTCAAGGAGGCAGAATACTAAATAAGAGCATTAAAACTGCAATTAAAACCAGTTATCTCTTCTCCAACCAAAATAGTACAATGGCTTCATTGCTGGAAAACAAGTTTTCTCTAGTCTTTTCCTAGACTTTTAAGGACCAGAAACCCCTTGAAACAAACAAAAAGACAAAGGAATTTAAAAGACAGGGCTAAGGGAAGAAAGGCAGTCACACAGGAACAGATTTTGCACTGAAGTTAAGGACTGTCAAGCAAACAGGACCACTGAAGAAAGTGAAATAAACAAAACATGGCATTTCAAGGACTTTGAGCCAGGTAACGCAGTCCAGAAGGAGGGGCCTGGAACTCAAGAAGCAGGTAAGATCCTTGGGACTCTGAGGCAGAGGGCAGAGATGGGGATGTTACATGTTTTACATAAAACTGTGTATTTCTTGGTCTGCATGAAATAGGACACACTATGTGATCTTTGTTTATTTGCTTTGAGTAGCTTTAAGATGTTAGACTAGCAGTGAAATTGTCCCCAAGAACGGAGGTATGGGAAAGGATGTTTTTAGTTTTTAGGAGATTTCCTTTGGAAGAAACTGTTGCCTATTTACAGGTAAAACAAGAAGCAGATAATATTGTATTTCATGAGAGTACTGAATGAGTTAAACCCAGAAATGCTGGCTGGAATCAACCCAGAAACAAAGGAGAGTTTGCAAGTCTAGAGACACAGCTTGTAGGTATGCTACAGCAACTTGGTAGAAACTGAAGAAGTGACTGCATGAATGAGATTAATAAAAAACATTTGAGCTCATTTCTTAATCAAGTTCACAAAATAGATTATAGAATCCTAGAATGGTTTGGGTTCGAAATGACCTTAAAGATCACCTAGTTCTAATGTCCTTGCCATGGACAGGGACACCCTCCACAAGACCATGTTGCCCAAAGCCCCATAGAACCTGGCTTTGAACACTGCTAGTGCGGGGGCATCCATAACTGCTCTGGGCAACCGGTTACAGTGTCTCCCCACCCTCAGAGTGAAGAATTTCTTCCTAATATCTAATCTAAACTTACCCTCCTTCAGTGTAAGGCCATTACTCCTTGTCCTCTGTCCTATCACTCTCTGATAAAAAGTCCCTCTACAGCTTTCCTGTAGGTCCCCTTCAGGTACTGGAAGGCTGCTATAAGGTCTCCCTGGAGGCTTCTCTTCTCCAGGCTGAACAAGCCCAACTCTCTCAGTCTGCCTTCAGAGGAGAGGTGCTCCAGCCTTCTGATCGTCTTTGTGGCCCTCCTCTGGAGTTGCTCAAACAGCTCCATGTCTTTCCTGTACTGGGGACTCCAGAGCTGAATGCAGTTCTCCAGGTGAGGTCCGATGAGAGCATAACAGAGGAGCACAATCACCTCCTTTGGCCTGCTGGTCATACTTCTTTTGGTGCAGCTCTAGGATATGGTTGGCTTTCTGGGCAGCAAGCAGACATTGTCAGCTTATGTTGAGCTGACACTACAAGACGTTTTCCTTAGGACTGCTCTCAATCCATTCTCTTCCCAGCCTGTTTTTGTGCTTGGTATTGCCCCAACCTACGTGCAGGACCTTGGACTTAACTTCCTGAGGTTTCCACGGGCTCCCCTCTCAAGCCTGTCAAGGCTGGTTTGGATGGCATCCTTTCCATCCAGTGTGTCTACTGCACCCAGCAGCTTGGGGTCATCAGCAAACTTTGCAAGGATGCACTTGATCCTACAGTCCATGTTGCCATCTGTGGTGGTTTTGGC
>VZTU01018323.1:18669-38708 GCA_013400835.1 Zapornia atra
ATTAATATCTCAAAACTGAGGGTTACAACAAATCAAGTCAAAAGTTAACAAAAAAATAAAAAATCCCAAAACCACTTGGTGTCTTTAAAAAGTTTAATAAAACTCACAATTAAAAAAACACACAACCCCCCCCAAAAAAAAAGACCAAAAAACCAAACACAGCCACCAAAACCCAGAAACTAGTTCAATTACAACTCTCTTGTATTCCAATATGTTCTTCCCACAGCAGAGATTCAGCCACATGAAAAAGGAAAAAATCTTTACTTCCATCTCAATATTTTCAAACTAATAGGATGTCTCAGTCACTTATATCATATCTTAATTGCATCTTTAAAGAGAACATGAATTAGTTGAAAGCAGCTTAATTAAAACTGCTTTTCTAATAGTGAACAGAAATATAGGAAGTGCATATCCTGCAGCACATCTATCACATTACCCTATCCCCATTTCAACTGCATATTCAAAGACAGCACAAAGGCAGAAAATTAATAAGGGACCACAATGTTTAAGGAGTGCCAATAGAACACAGAGTCATTCTGGATTATTGCTGCTAAACCTTCCTCTCTTTTTCATCCATCTTGCAGGAAACTGTAGAGGTTTTTCAGTTATATTGGTCAACATTTTCTGTACAGACCTCTGTTTGGTTTCTTTATTACAATATCCCTGATTTGGGAGGATAATTACTAGTTGAATAAGAAACATAAAATTCTACAAAAGCAAGTTCATCGTCAGCAGATATATATGCATATTGAGTTTTTGGAAGTACATATACTATCCCTTTTGATGATTGTTGCTCCTGTTGGAGAGACAGATCATAGAATCATAGGGGTTGGAAGGGACCTCAAGAGATCATCGGGTCCAAATCCCCTGCCAAAGCAGCTCCCCAGCTCATATTGCACAGATAGGCGTCCAGATGGGTCTTGAATATCTCCAGAGATGGACATCTCATGAATCAAATCTTCAAATTTAATTATGTCCTTAGAAAATTTCAACCCGGCATTGATTTTAGCTCACTCTGCAAAAAAAGACCAACACCATGCAACCATTCAAGTGATACTTCAACTGTTGTTATGCCACTTCTGTCACAAGCAACAACGATTTGCAGAAGAGACAAAGGGCACTAACCATTGTCACTGTTCCCACTTATCCAGTACCAGCAGAGCAAATGGTCCCATCAAAAGTCCTGAAGCAGCCCAAACTGCAGCATCAGAGGTGTGATGCCCAGGAAAAGCTGTAGTCACCCATGTGCTTAGCTTGAGATAAGTGTGCACAGAAGCAGTTCCTACAGAGCAGAGGACAGGACATAACCAGCTCATGCTGAAACAGTTTGGGTTTTTTTCATAGCCCCAGGAAAAAATTAGAACCAAGACAGTCTGGCATTTCCATATGTGATTTTTCCACATATGTAGATGGAAATACTTGCAGTTAGGCTGTGGCTGGGGTTCTGCTGGAAGGATTCAGTGCTTTAGCAGAAATTTATTTGGTGTGATGGAACATCATGTAGCTAGATTTTTTGTTTAATTTCCTATTTAAAAAAACCCAGCACAATCTTTTGAAAACCTTGCTATTGAAAAGATTAACAGAAACCTCTACATTCTCTCAAAAATACACCATCTTTATGATATAATGTACTCATATATGTTCAAAGGTTTATATATATGACTGTAATCACTCTAAGTAATAACATTACAAGCATTTTTCCATTATGATTGAAATTAGCACTAAAGAGAAAAATGGTTTTAGAATTAAAAGCATGGGTCAGCTCAGTGGTTTAGCGTAGACTGTTGTTTGTAAAGGCTAAATAGTCATTAGCACAGTGACAGAGTAATAATTGAATTAGATTGCCTTTTTACAGTATGACAAAAGAAGCCATAGCATTGTTTTTGCCTTCTCTCTTTACATCAGCAAAGGTTATTTTCAACTTATTTCTTGGTTTTCTCTTTAGATTAGGTCAGCAGACTTAGAGATACAAAACAAAGACTGCACAGTTAGTTAACATTTGCTAACTGAAGAAACATTTCTAGTAAAAAGCATGGTGAATAGCATAATACAATTCTGAAGAATTTGGACCTTCTGGATACAGAACTCATATTAAGAAAATATAATTTCTGTTAAGCAATGAGAAATATATTTAAAATTTAAGTTAAGTTGTTTTGATCCAAATGATTTTGTGAAAGAGAAGCTTAACAAAGAACATTCTGTCCTACAAAAGCAAGCTAATGAGATGTAAAAGACAAATATTTTAGATTATACATTGTAGTTCAAGTTATAAGGCCAAAAGATGGAACAAACACAATTAGATCTTTTAATAATGTTATAAACATACCTGAATTAAATACGTCATAAGTTATAATATGGATAGAAAAAAGGAATACAAACAATATCAAGATTGCACAGTTGTGTGGGAAAAATGCATACAGTTCAGAAAGTTATGTTTGTAAAAAATAATCCCTAAATCCAAGGATTCTTTTTATTTTATGCAAACTACTGTGTAAACAAAAAGAGATCTACAAACTTTCATCATATTTTTTTCAGTCAACTGCTTTCAAAATTATTTTTCAAAATCTTGACTAAAAACTTCCTGGAAAATTTTGAGGAGTATAATACTTATCAAATATTAAAAATAGTCTGTTGGAAGGGAATTTAATTCTAAAGCTAACACTCATTGAAGCTGATTTATAGCATGTGTTGGGGCAGTAAAGATTTTTGTCTGATCTCAGACATTCATCCTTCAGCTCTGATTTGGTGCCAGGGCTAAAGTGCAGATGCTAAGGACAAAAGAATAATTTGCTTCCTTAGGTTACTATGCCCCTATTCTCCTTGCCAAAACCACATTTGTAGTTTCATTATCCCGTTTTTGGCACTGAACCAAGTCTTTGCAAAGCTACCACTGCAATGATAAACTGAGACTCAAAATCCCTCTTCAGATGAGACCAAGTCACTGAATTGTAGTGCTTGGGTGGGTAGCTCAAGTGGTAGCCTAAACCCTGCTGTGGCCTAAGTCAAGTTTTCTGCCTGTGAGAGCTGAACTGAAACTGTATTGCAGAACTCTGGAAGAAAACCATTTAAGTGTTCTGCTACACTCCTATGGCACCCTAACTTTTTGGCTCTCCCTTCTTCTGATCTGTGTTACATTCTCATCAAAAAGCTGACTATCTTTACATGACAGAAACTACTTACAAGTGATTGGCAGTGGCAAGAGAGTTGCAAGGAGAGTGAGAAAGATGTCAAGTCCAGGTGAACTATTTTTTAATAGATTTATAAATAAAAACTGATTGTGATTGGGTTGGAAAAGTCAGAATTACAGGTACAGTGAACAAATTTTTAAAACTTTTTTTATTTCCCACTCCTGAAAGACTTTAAAGCAAACCCAACTCTGCTGTGTAGCAATAGTAAGAGGAAAATAATTTCCTTGTTTTGATTTGAGCAACATATGAAATAAGTGGAAATAATGTTAAGGGGAGAAAACAGGGTGGTTTTCTTCACACTGGCTGAGAGTGTGAGGAAAACAAGCTGCATATAGACCAAGCCTTTCCCAAAAATGTGTACTAGAAAAATCGGGAAATAGAGGCCACAATTACATATGAGCTTGTATGAATTTAACCTGAAGGTCTGCATGCTCATCTCCACCACCAGCCCTCCTTCCACTCCACACTGTGAAGCCTGGTCCTTCTCCAGCTGTGATACACCACTCACCAGCAAACTTTTGCTCCTGCTCATTGCTCTGCCTTTGTTTTTGACATCCATCACTGGCTGTAATGCAAGCTACACAACAGCGGCAGCATTTAGTCATTTTTCACACTGCTGTGGTATTTTGGATCATTAATACAAGTCTCTGTGGGCACACCGTTTAGAACAAGTGCTTCAGCAACATATTTACAAGATGCTTGCATTTTGTTCGGCAAAAACTGTTTCCTCTGCTCTCTCTCTCCTGCCTCAAAGGAACTATCACTCACACAAGAGTTCATCTTTTGCATGCAAATTATTGACGAGATGTAGTGGCATTAGCAAGACCGTTTTCCAAGTAATTATATGTGCTACCTCAGAAAACATGGGGAAAAATAAAGTGAGAGTTTCCAGATGGTGCAAACTTTTTCTTTAGTCATTAAAAAGCAAATTCGAAATATGTGTGCAAGTGAAGTTAGTATATTAATTTAAATGACTAGAGAGTAGTAATTTGGACAGGATATGCTGAAAGTCTAATCTTGCAGGTTTTTTTTCAACTAAGATGAGAGCAACTACCACCAAAGCCTATTTCTCAAAAGAGGTGTTCTCTGTAAGTCTTGCCTAGCAAAGACATTCAGAAAAAATCTGTGACTGAACAAAAGAGTGTACTGAGGAATTTGTCTTTCTGCAATCCAAGACACTTTTACAGATTTCAAATCCTGTGCCGCATAAACTGCAGAAATACTCAAAACCATTAGACACACTGGAAATCTTTGTCATGGAAAGAAATAGTTAAGGATGATTTTAATGTTGCTTGCTGTGTCTGTCTCTCTTTGACTCATCTGTGAAGATGAACATGCTGCCTATCCAAAAAGACTGCAACAGACCACAGCGGGGTCTATTTTCTCATGTGCTTAACCGTATTCTTGCCATAATGGAAGAACTCCAAATGATTGGGAGTCTTGAGGTATGTTTCCATCTGCTCAGGGAACATATTTTCAGAGGGGTTCAGCTTCTGTATAGGGTCTTAAATGAAAAGGGCAGACTTTCAAAAAGTCATTTGTCCACTCCATATCACCACAGGCATGACTGTGCTGGAACAGCCAAGGTGCTGGAGCTGAATATGGTTCCAGCTATGTAACAGCAGCAACACATAGGAAGGAGATCTAGGAATTCTTGGGCACATCCTGCTTATCAGGGCACACCTGAAGGTGTTCATGGAGCAGCTCACTCTCACAGATGCACTTTGGCCTCCTACACATCTGTCCAGGATCTGTCCGGTGGCAAGTGCAAGGCAGACATGTGCCACGTGGGTGGGCAGATAATGCAGACAGGCTGTCCTGAGTCTGAGCTCCTTGAAGGTGACATGGCCATGAATTGCCAAGTGTCCTGAGCGTACTGAGCTTCCTGCAGTCCCTGAAGAGGAAATGTAAATATAGACAAGCCTTGTGTGATACTGAGGGACTTTGCCTTTTCTGTGCTGAGCAAAGGCAATCCCTTGCACTGCATAAAATATTCTCTGTGTTTCATTTCTTAATCTCTAAATCTGTCATCACTGCAGCCCCTGACACTAAGCATCAGCATGTTCAGCAGTAGTTATGAGAAGCATATTACAGCTTTCATTTGTTTATTGGTATTTAAAACTGCATAATACAGGAAAGACTTTTCCAAATTCCCTCGTTGTATCTTTTGCATCTGCAAATACTGCAGGGATGGTATTTACTGTGAAATTCTTGCCAGAGAGCACAACCTGCTTTAGTGACAGGGATGTTTTCTGTTGGTTTTCTGTGCTTATGGACCTGAAAACCTAACTGCAGTCAGGATTCATAGGAGAGATTCCTTTCAAAAGTCCTATTTGTGAGATTGAAATGCTCCTCAGATTTAGTTATTGTGAATAAATAACACCAAAATGCCTAGTGCATGTTTCTTTAGAAAGTACTGCATGTTTATGTTATGCTCTGAGAAGCAGTGTACTCAATAGCTGGGATTACTGAGTCAGAACCGAGAAATCTAGGTTTTATCTTGGCTTTGCCATGATTTACTTTGTGATCCTTGGATGACCTCTTCATCTTCCCAAACTCCTGTTTCCTTCCTTTGTATTGCAGTTATTTAGAATACATGATGTCCCATGACAAGAACCTTCTCCCTTATTGTGCTTGTACAGACCTTAGCAGAAGGAGATCTGACCCGAATTGTGGACACTAAATTCAGATTCCGTAAACTGTACAGATGCCGTAGTAAACAAGAAGAATTAACAAAATGTTTCCTTTTTACCACAAATACCTGTAGCAGTTCCTGCTTATTCCAACAGTGTTAATGTTCTTGAACACAGTCAGGAGTGCAAGGATAATATGCATTATTTTTGCGTTTGATGTAAAAGTATTTCTTTGGTTTAGAGTTGTCTGTTTTTATATTCTGGATGTGATTCCCTAGAGCAGGTCACAAATAATTCACCCTGGGACCACAAAAAGACACTCTAAATCTGGGCAAACAAGACTAGTGCTGCTACAGTGGCTTTCTGGGTTTTTTTTCCAAGTCCGTTGTTTTGGTTTGTGTTCTGAGTGGGTTTTTTTGCTGCTTATACTGGGAAAATGCTCTAGAACATCATTCCTCAAGCAATTTACTTATAACATACGCTTGTAAATGGAATTCTTTTTTTTTCTTTAAAGGGAAAAGAGAAATGTTCCAAGCCAAAAATAAAAATCTGCCTTTTTACCCTGCAGGTAATCAGTATTTTACTTCTGACTTCCAAAATAGAGATGGCATTGGGAAAAGGTGAAAAAACTGCTCTAGCCTAACTTCAAAAAGGAGGATCTGTGGTATAGTGTTGACCCACAACACCTCCCCTAAGTAGTGATGCCTCTCTACCCACAGCAGCTGAGGCACCATCACTGCGTGGAAGATAAATTAGTTTGCACTGACCTGTAGTTCAGCCAGCTCAGCTGTATCTGCAGTACCACCCAGACACTGCAGCATAGATATAACCTTGCTTATAATACTATAATGTTTCCATTGGTTGCTTCACTTCTGCAGTAAATACAACTTTTTACAAATGGAATACGCTGTTCCGACTTTGTTATAGAAAACTGAGCTGCTTTAACGATACTGGCCTTTTCATAAAGGGTTGACTGTCTTAGTATGAACACTTTATACCACTACGGAGGTACTTTACTTGCCATAGCTGCTCCTGTACAGGAAGGATAATAAAATATAGAGATATATTTTTAATGTCTATAAATTTTAAATGGATATAAGTTTATCTCTTCTCTGGATTCAAGGTGTGGCAGCTTTTAAAGGAAAATATTTCATATTTGCTTAAACCTGTCATAAAAAGACCATATTTACTGATTCTGACTAAATGAAAAAAAAAATCAAAAAAACCCACTCCCCAAAACAAACACAACCCTTCCCCATCATTTTAAAAGAAGAATCACTATAAGGATTTGCACTTTTTTTACTCAATGTACATTTTTTCAGAAGAATGAAGATGAATTGATATAAAATTTCTCCCATACACAAAGGTTTACCTCCAGGGCTAAGAAGTCTATTCCTCTTTTACCCTATTAGCTACCACTTTTCCCAACTCATTTAGAAGAATAAGATGAAAAATAGGACACCATAAGTCTCTTTTACTCTCCCTGAATATTTCTCTGAGCAATGTTACAGAAGAGTATATTGTATGTAAGTTTGTTCTCTCAGAATTTTCAGGTAAAGTTTTGGCTTAGTTTTGAGGAAATCCAAGGACAATCAGGAATGTGGAATCCCAAACATCAAATATGTGGTTGTTTTCACTCTTTTGCCTTCGTGGCTGGAAAGTGCGTTGCAAATTCACATACATGGGCATTTGAGGGAATCCCATTTTAGGTCAGATTAAATCTAGGAGGTGGATTTGACAAATGAACAGGGATACCCACCTTGATCCTCCTTACTAGGATCTCTTAGAGCTTGTCCTGCAACCCACCCAGCTTCAGAACTGTCATAACCACAGTGTGCTGCAAAAATGCTGCGTTTCAATGCAACCTGTTTAGCACATGGTGAATGTTACTTTCCGAGTTATACAAAGGCTACACAGAAGTGTAACACAGCTGAGGGAACCAGCACAGTCCCTAGCAATCCTTGGGCTCGTGCTGCTTTTCTTTCCCCAAGAACCTGATCCTAGATGTCTGAGATGAATGGATCTGAGCTGGCTCTGGTGGCCTCTTCCCATCTGTGTCACCTGCGGGGCTTGCCCATGTTGTTCAGTCTCTCACAAGAAACTCTGCAGTGTTCTTCGTTAGTGACGGTAGAAAAAACGCCCTAGTTGGTAGCTTGTCAAAGTGATGCTGTCCATGAATACTTCCACCACTGCTGCACACTTGAGAGGTGTGTGAACATTCTCAGGGGGGCTTTGCATGCCTTTTCAGCCCCTGCCTTGCACCAGCTCTCCTCCCCTGCTTTTGCTCCCATATTGGCCTCTCCTAAAGCTTTGCTTAAGTGCTAAAATTTGTATAATGTGCTGGCTCTCCTGCTGATCTGTGATGAAAATGCAGATTGCTACACTTCATCTCAAGCAAGGCACTGACTGAGTCATTAGTCCCAATACACTAATGCTGGTGTCTACCCCAGACAGATATTTGTGTCATTAGCCTCGTACAAGGTTTTAAAATGTAAAAATTACTAGAGCCTTGTGACTTAAAGGTTCTGCACTTCAAAAAGAAAGAAGTTCGAAAATACCAGAGCTTGGAGCTTACAGAAAACAGTATCAAGCAGAGCACAATATTTCACTATTCTGGATGATACTGACGTTGTAATTCATCATGCTATTATCAATCTATAGATTAATTGAGCAAATCAGGATTAGGAAGTCCTGTGTGTAAGCAAGGCTGTTCATTTGGCACTGCAGCCGTAAACAGGCATGTGTAAATTGAATGTATAATTTTCTTCAGTTTCCACAAAGAAAATTTACAAACTGTGAAAATTTTCTTTTCCCTTTTCCTATGAAGCTTTGCATTCTAATTTAGGCTTTTAAACCTCGCCACCTCAGAGCTGCATAAAAGTCCTTTCTTGCACCTTCATTTTCAGAGTGTGAAGAGCATCCACCTGACAAGAAGTATAAATTTCAGGTCTGTATTTCTATCTCATCCATGTTTCTTGAGGCAAATTACATCTCTCAGCACATGACAAAAGTGTCATGTTGATGATCCATTCCCAGCAAAATTCCCACCAGTTTCTCCAACAGCAGTTTTGCCAGAATGGATTCTGGAATCAAAGCGGAGAAAAATACTGGCTGCATATAAACTAGTGGTAAATCTGTTCTTAATGTCACTGGGAATTGTATCTCAGGCATTGATTCCAGGTCATTTATTCCCCTGAAATCCTGGCATATTTAATGAATTCATAAGAATCTTTTTAAAGAAAGTGTATTATCTAATTCCTCTTCATATAGAAAAGAACTCGGTGTATAAGCCATCTTTATCAAAATCTAATAGGCAGATGAAAAAGTAAATCCTTTCTTAACATCTCATAGCTTTCAAATCTTACTTTTTGAGGTTCTTAATGCTTGTGGTGACATCCATGTATTATGTCACAGAGATGAAGAAGTCACGAGTGGGACTTTCAGTACAGGTTTCTTGCATGTAGGTAATGAAGACAGTGGCCATTTTTCCTCTAATCCATGCCCACCCTGGGCACATGAAGCAGCCAGAACATCTTCCCACAGACTAGACCTAACCATACTCCCACAGGCTTGGAGAAATATCAGCTGGAGGTTGCTCTGAGAGTTGCAGTCAGTAGGCACAAGGTCATGGTTACCACCCAGAGGGACCTGGGCAGAAGGGGAGGGAAGGCAATAGTACTTGGGCCATAGTACTTGGGGCTCTGCAGCCCTGCACAGGGCAGGGCTGCAGAGCCCTAGTTGTGATGATTCTGGAGCTGGGGGCAGCTCTGGGGAGAAAGTCCTGTAATTTCAATAGGATCAGGATTATACCTCAACTGATAAGCAAAATCTTCACTAAGGATGCAAAACCAAGAACATTTCGGGAGGTCTGATTTTCACCTTAAAATGTTCTAATAGAATCAAAACAAAAAAGCTTTTGAAAAGGTAAGGTAGAAAATAGGAACCTTGTGATGCATGTCTTCAACTTATTAAGCTTTCATTTTTGGAAAATATTTACTACAGTGTATTACAGCTAAATTAAATATGGTGAATGGATCTCTCCTAAGGGGATAAACTAAATTAAACCAGGAAGAAACCAAATCTAATTGTACTGCATTTTGTATAATCAAGCAGCAGGAATTTCTTATTCCGACTCTGTTCTTTACCTTTAGTAAGACTTGTACTTCATCATGCATTTTTTCACTTTAAACTAGAAAGACAGGTGTTGAAAAAAAAAAAAGACAAAATATCTTTAAAATCTTCCTGCATTTTGTATGTAAAGGATATATAGCAAGTTAACAAAAAGTCTGAGTTTCCTGCTGGCAAATTATACCATACATTATACATATTCTGCATGTACTTGTTTAAATTACAGGGGGAAAAATATAACTGAGTTAACAAGATTACATTTTAGCTTTTAAAAATACATGAAATTATAAAACGTTTCCCCTTACATTGGGCAGATATAAAAAAATGCAGTCATTATTGTGTGTCAACACTCCAGAAATAGACAGATAGAAAAAATAGGATATGGTAAATAAGGAAAGATATATTGATATAACAAGAAGAATAATTTAAAAGAAATGGTTATTAAAAAAGGGTATGAACCTGTGCTATTCACAGATTAGAAGGCACACTATGTATCTAAATATCTTCGGTGCTTTTTAACCAGTGTGTTTTGGGGATAATCACTGGAACACCATGAAAGGTTTTGCACACTGGTCTGAATGCCCAAAGCCTGTCTCACCCTAACCCCACCATTTTGAAATAGCTTCAGGGCTGAGAAACATTATGTCTCCATGGCTGGAGTCTCCACAATTGCATATTTGTGCCCTGTCTTGATGCACATTTCTGAGATGAACATTTCTGAGATGCACATTTCTGAGATGGTCTTTCGAAGCTACTCAGTGAAGAAGAGGTTATTTTTGGTGACATTTTAAGCAGCAGGGACACTGAACAGTAGCCAGTAGTAAGAATTAATTAAATATAGCAATAGTCAAGTATTTCCTTGTTAGCATGTTTACAAATAACATCCACAATTTTCTATCTTGAGTGTATTTACTTCTCAAAATACAAAAAAAATCCATTTGAATGAATCTGAGCTTAGAAATCCCAAGATTGAAAAAAAAAAAATTAGGCTTTCCATGAAAATATCTAAGATGTGATTGGATTTGCCACACTCCTGGGACTTCACAGTGCTTGAAGTAAGTATAATAGTGATTGATGAAAAGGCAAACAGGTAATACTCATAAACATCCAATGGCACACACTGCTAATGTTACCAACTGTGTGTGGTGATTTGACCCTGGCTAGAGTCCAGATGCTCCCCAAAGCTGCTTTATCACTCCTCTTTTCAGCTGGGCAAGGGAGAAAATATATATTGAGAGGCTTAGGAGTGGAGATGACAGGGAGAGATCATTCCACAATCAGCATCGCAGGCAAAACAGACAATACAGAGTGAAGGAAAGAATCTCTCGAATTTATGACACGGCACTGCACACCCAGTGACACCAGAGTCAGGTAATGAGAAGCATGACCAGATCTTAAAGCACCTCCCCCATCCCTCCCTTCTTAGCAGACTTCACTTTAGTCATGGTTTTGCTCCCTTCTTCCCCCACATTGTGGTAAAGGGAGGGGCAGGGAATACGGGAACAGGGCTTTCCTTCAGTTCCTTGCAAATTATTTTCCTTCTTATCTGGGGGAGGGAGGACATTCCTCACACCCTTCCCCTGCTGCAGTGTGGGGTCACACCCACAGGTGACAGTCCTGCACAAACTTCTCCAACATGAGTCCCTTCTGACGGGGCTTCAGCTCTTCCCCAGCTGCCCCAGTGTGGGCCACTTCTAGGGGTGCAGTCACAAATCACAGAATGTCTCTCAGTCTCTCAGGCCCAAACTGCTCCAGCTTGGTTCCCCATGGGGTCACAAGCCTCCCACCAGCAAACCTGTTCTGGTGTGGGTCTCTCTCTCTCTCTCTCTCTCACTCATCTCTGTCGCTATCTCTTTCCACGGGCTGCAAGTGCTGGCAGAGGCTTGTTCCAACGTGGGTCACAGCTTCTTCTTTATGTCTCCACCTGCTCCAACGTGCAGCCTCTCCATGGGCTGCAGGTGGGGTCTCGTCCCTTCACTGGCCTTGGTGTCTGCATAGTTTCTTACATCTTCTTACTCCCTTATTGGTGGTAAAAAGCAGCTACTTGCAGGTTTTTTTCTCCTAAATGTGATTCCCAGAGGCGCTGTGAACCATCGCTGACGGGCTTGGCCTTGGTCAGCAGCGACTCTGGCCTTGAGCCAGCTGTTCTTTGCTCTATTGGGCCTGCAGATGGCTTCTGGCTGCCACCCCTGCAGCCCCACTGCTCCACCAGAACTGAGCCACACAAAACCACTACAACATGGAATAGCTCCACAGCTCCTACTTTCCTTGTTTGTATAATAGAAAAAGTAGGATGGCCATTCTTCCAAGTTCCCATTTATCCTGGTTTATTGCTTGTTTACTGGAAGTGTGGGGTCAGTTTACAAGCAGATGAAGAAATTACGTCCACTGAGGTCAATGGGAAAAGCATTCTGGGTATGTCCTGGTCTTAGTGATTCAACCAAAGAAGACAGAAGAGCAAACAGAAAAAAATATTTTTAAATTCATGAGTATATTGGTAATGGATCACCCATATATACATGCAGAAGATATGAGTGGACAATAAAAAACTTTGGCATCATTCTAGATTATTAGCATTAGAGGGGCTTGAAAGTTGACTGGAATGAGAGAGCAAATTGTCTAGCACATTCTGGTTCTCGGTGTTAAACAGGGCTCTGAGCCAAGAGACACACTGAAAAAATTTCTAATTTTAGCCACCTATAGGAAATGAAGTTTTGGTGAACTTTGGAATTTTTTTGATTGGAAAGTAAACATTTCTTAGATTCAATTATTCTGTCACCACTTTTTGCAGAAAGAGATGTAAACAAATTTGCTTCCTCCCACCACCACCTCTACTAGCTGCTGAGATGAGTGGAGCAGATTCAATAAATTAGCTACAAAGAGATTGGTTCAAGGAATGCACACGTTGAGTTAGGAGCCTGGGAAACAAAATATATAACACAATATATAACATAACATAACATAATATAATAGTATATCTTAATATAATGTGTATTAGTGAAAAAATTAAACACTGGGAGGGGTAGTATAACTTTACATGCTCTGACATAAATGCAATGCTCTGTTATTTTCATTTCAAAACTTTTGCAGAAAATTAATATTGCTCACTCGCTTTGGCATTCCTTCTGGTCAAAATATTGTAACTGTGAAACCTGATGTTGTTGGGGCAGGCTACTTTTGTAGTGGTGTATAAGTCAAAATATCCATGCCAGTCGATGTTGTACTCAGCAGGGGAAAAAGTGACATCTAGATGCCAGCAAAGTTTATTAAAATATATACTTTTCTTCTACATGTAAGGAAACTACTTCTTACAATTGTTAATTTGATCTGAAGGCATCAGTTCTCAGTCTGAACTTATACTTCCTGAATACCAAAAGTCAGCCCACCAAAACATTAATTGTTTGACAGAGCTCAAGGCTGTGTTGCAGCTCTGTGATTTAGAATAACTCAGGCAGGTTAAGAGGAGGTGCTCAAACATATGTATATAGTCCCCAGTAAATCTTATTTCAGAGAGATATGACACAATATGGTTTGTTGAAGGGCATGTCCTTCTTGGATCGTCAAAACCTTTGACTCCAAGTCTGCAGCACAAAGAATAGGGTTTTAAGATGAGTAAGTCTATACATCAAAGGATATTCATAGCTGCTTTGCCAAACAGAAAAGAGGAGCTAGAAAGTCCTTAATCAGGTTGATGAACCTTTCCCCAAATCCTTATCTGTTTAATTAAGAACTGCAAAACTGGAACTTGAGTGCAAGAGATACATTTCATAGTAGGTCCATTCATTTCATGGTGCTTCAATACATGGCTCACTTTCTCAACACCACTGAAATGGCACAGAGAATGCAGGGTCCGGACTTGGGATCCCGGTGCAGGACAGGCCCTGATGTACAGCAATGACCCCAGCGGAGGGTGCCCATGAAAGTCAGGGCTACAGTGTGGGATGGATAAGGGAGGTAGAGGCTGCCAGGATGATTTATCCAGGGGAAGAAGAGGCAAAGGGGACACCTCACTGCTGAAAGGTCAGGAGGCAAAAAGCACAATTCTGAACAGAGGAAAAGTGTATGTGTTTCAGAGAGGCTGTGGGAAAGTTTCAACCTCAGCTGGACATAGTACTGAGCAACCTGCTCTCATTAGCCCTGTTTTGAGCAGGGCACAGGACTGGATAACACTTCAGGTCTTTTTATTTCCTACAAAGTTTTGTGATTCTATGATTCTTGGCATGCATTTGGGGTTTATTACCACCTTGTCCAGGTTTTGAGCCTACCCTGTTCATTAAGCCACTAGTGTAGTGCTGTGCCCAAATGTCATTTAAGTCAAAATATTAAAATCTTTTGCCTACCTCTGCTTGAAAAGAATCTTTCTTAAGAGCACCATATATAAAACGCAGTGAGCAGGATTCCAAGTTCCACACTCAAATTCATTTGATGCCCCCTGCAAAAGAGTAGAAAAACCCCAAATAGTAGTAATATGGGTATTTTGCCCTGCAGCAATTCTCATTTTTAAGAACACCTCAATGGAACATACTGGCTATGAATGCCCATTGCACATGGGCTGCTCAGCTCCACTGGTCACTTACAAACATACGACATACCATAAATAAACAGCAGGGAAAAGAGTCACGAAGGAGTAAATGGAAACTCTTATCAACGGCATTGATTTTAGAAGAAGAATCACATCTCCACTAAAATGTTTTCTTTTAGATCTGGTTGTGGATCTATGGCTCACATCTGTCCTTTAGACCAATAAAACTAACGCAGTGCTCAGGGGTGTTGTCAGAGCCTTGCTGCAAGTCCACCACACACAAGCAGCCTTGGTCATTCAGTCCCACAGCACTGGTAACATTTGATTGCCCAGACTACTTCACTTAGGACTGGTGCTGGGGGTTGCACTGCCCTCCTGGCCCCTTTGCAGAAGATCTGGTACTGATGGGAATACCAGTCAGGGCCGCCATTTCTGCAGGGTGGTCTATCTTCTCATTGACTGATTAAGCTGCTGATTGAGCCCAGTCTGTCTGTGGCAATATCTAAGTATTTTAAGTTGTTATTAAACATTTAATACCCTGATTGCATTGATCCAATTTCTCTCCTCAGAAAGTCAGTGGCTATGGCCACCACAGACATGAAAAAATGCAACTTTATTAAATATCATTTGTCTTCTTGTTCGTTTGTTAGTTCAAGTCAAATATACCTTAACTGTTTGTGTTGTGCCTCAACATAAGCCTTGATGGCATCATTATTTATGCGGTACACCATGTGTCTGAAGGTTATTCCAAGACGTGATGGATGCAGACTCTGGGTTTTTTTTAAATATGAATAGCTCCATTGCCCGAGTGTGTAGAGTAAAAGGAAAGAAAGTACCTAGTTAATCATCCAAGTCCTGATAAGAAAATGACTACTTCAGTATTTTGCTGAAAAGTATTGCTATGAGCAAATATTGTTGGTTTCGTATTTTTATTCTGAAGAGAATGAATTAAGAAAATTAATAAAACTTAAATTAAACAATTTAATTAGATATCTGATCCTTAAGGGTGAAACTCATTCCTCCCAACACAAGCCAAAATAAATGGGTATCAAAGATAGAGTTAATTAGATATATTATAGAGATCTATAAAAGTGATACACAGTACAACTCACAGAATAAAAAATAAGGAAATATAACTATAAACATATTAGTGTAATGCTGTGACAGAGATTTTTAAATGTGCAAGGGTTGGAAAATTCTAAATTACATCTCCCACAGCAACTGTATCTCAGCAATAATGTATATATAAAAATGTCAAGTCTAATGCTATATACTGTACAGTATTAAAAAAATGTCTTTCTAAATGAGTAGATTTATTTAGGGCTGTTCTGGGATTCAGAAGCTCCACAGAATGTCTCAGGGACGTTCATTCCCCAGTTCACCAAAGTATTTAAACAAACATCTAACACGAAGCACACAGCTGATCTTTTTGATGCCGCCCTCAGTCACATAGTTGTAGCAAGGAACTGTTTCCTTGGAATAGAACTACATAAAACCTGTAAGACATGTTCTATTTGGCAAAAGTCTGACTCTGGCTCTCAGGTGAGAGAAGCTGTATAGCGCTAAGCATGTTCTATTTGTCAGTGTTATTTGTTTTGAATGGTGTTTATACATAAAGCCCTGATGTATTTATCCGTATTTGTTGCTAACCCGCAGAGAAAAGCCTACATTCAAGCTGCATCTAATATAAAGCTTGATGCTGCACTTAAAAGTAATCATCCTCTGCTGCCTCCAGTGTCAAGTGAAAGCTCGTAATGAACCAGATAGTATTAATCTGCTCTGTAAGAGGCACAAGGTACAGCTGTCAAGCTATAGATTTCTGAGAAATGCATGATTAGCTCAGGAAAAAGTCACACAAGAAAAACCATGCATTTTAGCAAACACTTGGACAGCCATCAAAATGTTTTATTTACATTCTGTGAGATGACCCCACCTAGCCACACTTAGTGGTTCATTAGAAACTCCAAATTAGGTGGAAGCAGATGAAGCCATCACTTGAATTCATCTTAACAACTACACTGTATGGACACAGTTACTATAGGACAAATAAATTCTGTTGAGAGTGTGATGTGACTAAAAGAAACATTTTGGGAAAAATATCCATAAAGAGAAAGTTAAATGTGAGTATGCAACTAAATCTTTCCAGAAAGATTGCCCTGCAGAGTTCATTTGCACCGACTGTGTTCCTTACCACCTCACTCGAAAAACAGCTGCATATCTTGGAGGCTGAGAAATACAGATCCTCATCTGGAGGATCATTCCCAGGGAAAGAAACCAAACAATTAAGAACTGCAAGACAATTGGAAAAGGTTTGTTTGGATTTCTTTTATTGTTGTTTTTTAAAATCACATGCAGACAAAACCTAGGCTGTACTTTGTTGATATTTGTAGGCAGAGGTTAATTAGTGTTGGTAGCAGTCTCAACAGCAATGTGGTACTGGCTGCTCCAAGGTTTATAGAATAGGCACAAACAAGTTAAAAAGGAAGGGCTTCTTCTCCAAAATCCTTGGCAGAAAAACCATTTAGCAAAGCAAACATAAAATAATTGGATTCTTTTTCATTCTTTTCTTTCTTTGTCTTTTCTCCAGCTAAGTGTTTGATTTAGCTGCTTTCTTTACTCTTTCCAAGTCTTACATGTGTTGAGTAGCAATAAGGTGGATGTGCTTCTTTTCTGAGACAGCTACAAAAGCACGTTGGGAGCTATTTCAGTGCTCTGTATGATGCAGAGAATGCCTGTGAAATTTTGATAATATAGATCAAGGGGACAAATTAGTCAGATTAGTCTGAATTTCCTCTTTAATATATCCATCAAACCATACAGCATTCTTTGTCTCCAGATTCTTGTGCTTTGCTTTTTCCACAATAATGACTTTTTATCAAAACACTTGAATCTTCCCTGTTTCTTCAGGGAAAAAAAAAATCTGTAGTGCATTTGTTTTAGAACATGGATTCTTAAGTGCGAAACATATGGTCTTGCACTATTGTCTTTCATTATTTTGAAAATATATTTGATTTTTCTAGATGTCTAAAACTGCAGCTGAACAAAACATTTATTTTTATCTAGTCAATATTTGGAAACACTGTGCTCCATATGTTTCATACTGATTTCCAAGTCATGCAGATTTTGTCCTACAGATCTCAATCAGCAGCACTTTTAGATGTGAAAATATCTGCCAAAGCACTTCATTGAAAGTCAGCACCTATAGCATCATTCGTGTAAAACTTATGCTGTTGCATATTGGCCAGTCTCACCTAGGTTAGTATGCGAGTTTTAGATATGACTAATTTCTAATTTCCCCCTTATTTATTTATTTATTTATTTGTTTATTTGCCAGCAAGGGCTACTGCCTACATAAAAATCCTGAAGAAAAAAACTAACACTTAGAGTCCTGTAGGCATAAAAATAGCCCCCTGTAGCCCCCGGCTATGAGGTCATAATTTCAGTGCCTCCTGCCTATGTTTTGATGACTAGTCGTTCTAGATCCTACTCCCCATTTCAGAAAGTGGAACCTTTCAAATTAGTTTTGCAATATAAAAGAGTGAGAACGAGATGCTGTAAATAATATGTTTCCTAACAGCCATTCTAAACAAAATGTAGGACCCTGCAAATTATACCTAAGAGAAACATCTGTGGTTCCAGGTAAACGGAACGAGAAGATTAAAAAAGAGTAAGAACTGCAACTTCCCATGGTGTGTCATGGGGCTCTAATGATCATTAACCTCCATAACATACGCTTCCTAGAATGAAACTATTATTTCCCCAGTCTATTAGCACATGATTACTCACTGGCCACTGAACCCCTGCTTTCCAAAGTTATATTAAGTTACTTACATCTAAATGCCTTACTTTTTTCAAGTCCCCGCTGTCTCCTCATTCAGTTATCTGATATATGCACAAATTTGTTTTTTGTGCATACATAGTTCTGTATATTATTCATTGTTGCTCACAGATTTTTAATCCAGATTTGTTAATTTCTGTTGTTTAGTGGAAAAAGGTAAGATGCTGAAGGCTTTTAAGTGCTTAGGAACAGCAAAAACAGATGGAAAATGTGATCCAAAGTGACTTAACTCCACCCACAAAGAGTCCTCAGAAGGTTTTTACCCATTAATTTTAGTCTTTGAGGTAGGAAAAACAACAGAAAACAAAAATAATGCTATAGTGGAAAGGCTGTGTGAAAATTGCAAAAGATATTTATAAACAAACCAACAACAACAAAAAAAACCCACAGAACTCAAAACCCACCAAAATAAACAAACAAACAAAAAAACCAACCAGAAAATTCAACTCTGCACAGTGTACCTTATTATGCCACAGGTAATCATAAAATCACAGAATCACAGAATGTTTTTTCTTGGACGGAGCCTCAAAGCCCATCTAGTTCCAACCCCCCTGCCATGGGCATGAACATCCTCCACTAGACCAGATTTCTCAAAACCTCATCCAAACCAACCTTCAACACTGCCAGGGAGGGGGCAGCCACAGCTGCTCTGGGCAACCTGCGCTAGGGCCTCACAACCCTCACTGTAAAGAATTTCTTCCTAATGTCTAATCTAAATCTACCCTCCTTCAGCTTAAGGCCAATACCCCTTGTCCNTGCTGCAACAGCTCCACGTCTTTCTTATGTCAGAAGCTACAGAGCAGGACACAGTACTCCAGGTGAGGTGAGATCTCATGAAAGCAGAACAAAGGGACAGAATTGCTTCCCTGGACTTGCTGGTCATGCTTCTCCTGATGCAGCCCAGGGTACAGTTAGCTTTCTGTGCACATTGCTTTCTCATGCTGAGCCTTTCATCAACCAACATGTCCAATCCCTTCTCCTCAAGGCTTCTCTCAGTCCATTCTCTGCTCACTCTGTAGTTGTGCTTGAGATTGCTCCAACCACTGTACAGGACCCTGCCCTTGGCCGCCTTCTGTAGTTTTGCCCCTACTGGCAGCTGAGCACCACATAACCAGTCTCTCTGGGGCAGGGGGAGAAGAAAAAAAAAATCAAAACCAAGGGAAATGTCATGAGCTATGGTAAGGTTACTTACTGGCACAGCAAAGGAATAGAGAAATAATAGTAACAGGGAGCAGCATGAAAAGTTGAAAGTCCTTGACTTGCTTGACTGCTTGGCAACAGATAAAAATATCCATGTGTTATCAGCACTGCTTTCATCCTGACTCCCAAACACAGCACTAGACCAGCTACTAGAAAGAAAATAAACACTATCCTAGCGGAACTCAGGACACCTTGTACTTCATGTGGTTCTCACAAGCCAAACTCTCAAGCCTGTCAACTTCCCTGTGGATGGCATCCTTTCTCTCCAGCACATTCACTGGACTGCACAGCCTAGTGTTGTCAGCAAGCTTGGTGATGAAGAATTCAATCCCACTGTCCATGTTGCCAGCAAAGATCTTAAAGATACTGCTGGTCTTGATACCAACCTCTGAGGAACAGTACTCACCACTGATCTCCATCTGGACATTAAGCCATTGATTGCTAGTCTTTTAAGCTTGACTATACAGCCAATATTTTAACCGCTGAGTGGGCCATCCATCAAATACCTGCCACTCCGATTTAGAGACCAG
>VZTU01018323.1:38825-49084 GCA_013400835.1 Zapornia atra
ATGTTGGCTGTCACAAATCACCTTATTTTCCATGTGCCTTAGCAGAGTTTCCAAGAAGATCTGTTCCATGATCTTGCCAGGGACAGGGGTGAGACTGACTGACCTGTAGTTCCATGGGGTCTTTTTTTTTTCCATTCTTGGAAAAGGGAGATTATGTTTACTCCTTTCTACTCAGTGAGGATTTCTGTAGACTTTCACGACTTTTTAAATACAATGTATAGTAGCTTAGCAATTTGATCTGCCAGTTCCTTCAGGACCCGTAGATGCATGTCATTTCAGGTCCCATGGACTTGTGCACCTTCAGGTTATTTAGATGGTCTCAAACCTGACCGTAGCCAACAAAGGACAGTTCATTCTCCCAGTCCCTGCCTTTAACTTCTGCAACTTGGGAATTGTGACTAGGGCACTTTCCAGGGACAACAGAGGTCAAAAATTCATGGTGTACTTCAACCTCCCCCATATCTCAGGTAACCAGGTCTTGTGTTTCATTCTGGAGGGGAACCAAAGTTCCCTTATCTTCCTTTTATCACAGATGTACATGTAGAAACTTTTCTTGTTGCCCTTGATATTCCTGGCCAGACATCATTCTATGAGGACTTTAGTTTTCCTAACCTGATTTCTGTCTGCTTGGACAATTTTTCTGTATTCCTCCCAGCCTACCTGCCCTTGCTTCCACACTCTGTAGGCTTCCTTTTTGTGTTTGAATTTTTCCAGGAGCTCCTTTTCATCCATGCAGGCCTCCTGGTGGTTTTGCCTTGACTTCCTCTTTGTTGGGATGTGTCGCTCCTGTGCTTGGAGCAGGTGATCCTTGAATACTTACTAGCTTTCTTGAGCTCCTCCTCCCTTCAGGGTTTTGTCCCATCGTACTCTACCACCTCAGTTCCCTGAAGAAACCAAAATCTGCTCTCCTGATGTCCAGGGTAGTGAGCTTGCTGTGCACCTGCTTGCTGCGCTGAGGATCTTGAACTCTACCATTTCATGGTCACACGCTATATTCATTAGTGGTACACATATGTCACGATACATACATGAAGTAACAAATTTAGTGCAATTGGTTTTAAATGTGATGCATTGCTTTATTTTTGCAAATTGTACAACAGAGCATTGATGAGTGTACTACCTAAAGTAGTTCCACCATAAATAATTGAAATCAAATTACATTTGTCAACTAAACCAACAAAGTGCCTTTAATGATACATTATCCTTGATTTTTTATTGTGTTTGTCCCCATGCTTTTTGACTGGTAAAAGCCACTATTCTGCAATTAATCTCCTAGTCATTACAATGAATTAATGATGACCTACCTGGTTTCCAATAAAAGGCAAAGATATTTTTCTTTTCATTTCCATTTCACCTGGCACAAAGGGTACTGATAACACTGTGTAAACAAGTGTTTTAACACAAATACAAATGGTCGGGGGAAAAATGTAAGAAATATAGTAAATAACATTTTTTGATCACTGGCTTGGACATGAGATTAATGAAAACTTCTCCAGTTAGCTCAGCTCAAGGGTCTAGGTATTGTGGCTGAAGCTGAACTGTCAAGGTTGGGCACAGATGCCCCCCAGTCACATCAGCTCTCTTTATTGATGGCAACACTCATGTCAGTGTGGTCACCAGCAGCCATCCCCCCAGTCCGCCAACTGAATGCACTTGGGACCTACACACAGATAAAGAATTACAGATTCCCCATGTTTCCTTATTCCTTCTTAGGCATACAAAGACCTGAAGTCACTCTGGGGACTTTGAAAATGGTATGAGCAGTGAAAAATCACTCTTCACCAAGCCATTCCTTTGCTTTATGCTAGAGATATCAAAAGCCTCAAAGTCCTTTGTGAGGAATAACCTTGTCATGAGCAGGCTCTGAGCAGCATATAGGAGGAACAGCAGCAGAAAGGTATTGGTGCCTGAGATGTGGTGCAATGCATTCTTGTAATCTCCGTAAGAAATAGACTCCAGGCTCCTCTGCTTTCTGCTTACATATCCTCACTGGCTCCTTAATAGATGCTTCACTTTCCTGCACAAGACTTACTGCAAGAAAAGATCAGATTTTTTTGTGTGTTTACAGCATTTTTGCTGTTTGCTGGATGAAGCCATCTGCTCACCACAGCTCTGATACCAAAACTGCCAAAACACTTTTTTTAAGAGTAGGAAATCTTCCTTGAATCTTTATGCTCAGTCACTCGCAACTATGTATGTTCAGTTGGTTAGCCTTCAGGGATTAAGCAACTTCAACAGTAAGCTAATATTTGTGCTCATACCTTGAAAAGAAAATGTGACCAACCAAGAGCTTCGAGGCCCTCAGAGCTAAGCAGTTACTGGATGAAGAAAAGTAACTGTCTTCATTCACTGAGTGTGACTGTATGCCTCCCTCCCTGCCCCAACCTTTGCCAGAGTTTTTCCCATAAATCTGGATTAATCGATAACCATTGGTGGTGGTCATGATGTCTGCATTTGCCTCATGATGATTTCAGGAAGACAGGTAACAAGACAGTAGCCGAGCGCTATCTATGCTAATGTGCCCACCTGGACAGAGTGCTGCTCAGCATCCACTGATAGTCCTAAATAGGACTATGAGCCAATCATCTTACTCCATAAATAGTGAGCAGCCCAAGAGCCCTTTGAGCTCTCCTGAAACAACAGCAGCTGCACGCCAAGATCTCCCCTTGAATGGGACACCTCTTAAGGTTACTTCTCGAGGTCAAGAGAATCTTGGCCACAACAGATCCACAACAGATCCTCGGCAGGGGAATTGGGAATAAGTCCACTAAACTTTGTGATCTTGGCTAAGAAATATAAAGGATTGATTGTGTATATATAATCCTTTAGACATAAAACATTGACCAAGTCTGAGACTAAGACTGGATCCAGCTGCACCTAGGCTCCTCTCTGAGAAGGAGTTTAGAAAGCAAGGAGGTCCTTTCTGAACCTCGTGACTCAACGGGAGGGTCTCCCTGACAGCTTCATCTGACCCTGTTCTATATGCACTAAATAATCAAGATTACCTTACCATCAAACCTTAATCACTGTCATATTTATTTTCAAACACTGTTACACCCTTCGTTTTATATCAATAAACATCTTCTTGCCTTTCTCTTAAGAGCGAAGTATATCCCTCTTATCTCACCATCCACAACAATGATATGGCTAAAACATGCAGCAACACCGAGAGAAATTCTTGGAAGGTCAATGTTGAGCAACAGAAGATCTTTAAGAAGCCAAGTCTCAGTTTTTATATACTTTATGCTCATAAATATTATTTTTAAACTTTAAAATGCTCAAAAATAATCTTAGTAGGAAATGCCAGTAGCAGCATTGTTAAAAAAATTAATTCTCATCTGTAGTTATTTCTCATAGTCACATGGGATTACATATTCAGCCTGTTATTATCTAAAGCCTATTTCTGAATCTCCAAAATTTTGCAAGCGAAAGATTATTATTTTGTATTACATCATACATTTTCCAATAAAATTTCTTTAAGGACTGTGACTTGAAAATAACTTTTCAGAGTCCGACATGAAATAGCTAAGGAAATAGAAGTGGGAATCTGAGCAGAGAATCTCCTGGAAGGAAGGGAGCAGGTCTCTCAGGAAGGTCTAAAGATGGCAAAATGGTCCATGTGGGAGTAAATGAACTGAAAATTGAGAATGCAAGGGAGGTCACATTTTCCTGTTATGATCCTAAAGCTAGATAGCTACTAATTGGACACAGCCATAATACTTTCAGGTGTAACTACATCAGTTTGGACCAAAGCCACAAAGAACATCAGCATGAAACCAGCAGAGATCCAAGTTAGATTTTGCCTCCCATTCATAACTGAGCACTACAACAGAAATACACACACAAAGATGAAATGTTTTCTCACCTCGTGAAAGGCCTGTGAGCAAGCTGTGAGCAAGCAGTCACTTGGCCTATGAGCAAGCAAAAGGCAACGGGACTATGAGTGCAGAAAGGGACAGCCAACGGACAGCACAATGGAGAATGAATTAACCAGAGGGACAGCTTTTAGGAAATGTGCTAGCTGCAAAGACTTGAAATTTTCAACAAGCAAAATGTTTCTCATGGTTTTCATGGAAATTTTGTAGATTTTATTAAACAGTCGTATCAAAGAAACAACTTCATTCCATTGCCCAGTACTCCTCAAAAAGTTTTATCAGGCCATTCAAGTCAAAAGAAGTAATCACAGAATCGTAGGGGTTGGAAGGGACCTTGAGGGATCATTGGGTCCAACCCCCAAATGCATAACAAGGAGCAGATTCTGGTTTTATACCTTATTCTGGAAAACCAATTTAATTGAAGAAGAACGTTCTAACAAATATTTGGCTTGTTAGCTCATTTTTCTGTTTTTTCTGGTTTTTTTTTCTTTCTCTCTCTAAGAAAAAGAAATAGTCAAGGATTTTAAAATGTGTCTATGGAGTTTGGCCCAAAGATATGGAAATCAATGGGCACCACTATACAGGTTTCAGTGAACAGTGGATGAACCTAAATTATTTCATTCTTTTATTCACTTTTCATTCTAGAACATGGAACTGTTCTCAGGCCAATAGTTTGTAGTATTTCTCAAGGCCCCAGCTCAGAGATTGATTTGGTTTTCTTCCTTAAAAAAAAAATAAAAGGAAGTCTCATAGGTTAGGATTATCATTTATCTTACAATTTTGAAACAGCGGAAAAAATTAAGGGGATGCATTGCCATGCAGGCAGGGAGTGGGAGAGATAGTATCTCTTTTCATTTATAAACAAATAGATGCAGAAGGGGAGAATATGAACACAGATTTCTTTACTTCAAAGGATATCCAAATGCTCTTGCATAGCTGATATTTTCCTAAATTGGCTTATACTGTAGGGATCAATTAAAATATCATTGCTGATAAATTGCTGTAGGAAACTCCAGGTCTGGACATGTGTAGCCTCATTTCATGGTGCACTATGTATTCATGTGATTTGCTGAGCAAAAAAGAATAAATAAATGGAAAGTTTAGTAATTATTTTTGGTACCTTTGAAAATATATGCAAAAAATAAGGCAAACCACCTTGAAGAGGAAATTAAGAGTATGGAGTTTTATATGCTGTCTACGTTTATACATCCATCTCAGGTGCATGAATTAAGGACCTTGGCATCCACAAATACAACAAAACTGCCAGAGGATGATGGATCACTTGTTTGCACTGTGGACTGTCCAGATGAAACCAGATTCCTCACTGATGGATATAAGTTTACCATAATCATCATTCTGGATATTGCAGTGTTCCCTGGTATGGACAACATAACCAGCCTATCTAAAGCAGACTTCTATCTATTTCTGGATAAAATGAATCACAGATGAGTGTCAGCTCTGCCTTGAAGTTCCCCTACACCCCTTTGCAGGAACACAAGCAGCCTGGAGACATACTTGTTGGATTGTTAAACATAAAGGTTACTCTGAGCAGCTCTTTAGAGGTTGTGCTTGAAACAGAGCTTTGCCATGGCTACTGGAATGAACAAAAATACCGAGAAGCATATAGAACTTTACAAGGAAAATTTAAGAGTTAACACAGATTGAATGCAAAAAGATACAATGCAAACACATCATTCTGCATGGAAAATTTTTATTTGCATAGATTTCTTGCTCCTTTTGTCATTTCTTGTTTTACAGCAAAAAGAGATGTGTTCTTTCCTATATGCTTTTAGATGTCTCTAAATTTGCCGTGCTCAGATATTCTGATGGGACCCAGAAATGTGCCTGCAGTTTCAAACCACAAGGAGTAGCACCTCCTTGTGACACCTCCAGTAGTGTCAGGAGTGTAGCTCATACCCTAAAACAGAGAGACTTCCAACTGATTATTTTGCATCATCACACTCCATGAAATGCCAATCGAACCATGACCAATACTGAAGAACCCAGTCAGAGCCTCCTGTTACAGAAGTGCAATATTTCACCAGGCCAGTTAACTTGGCTAGCTCATGGAAGTCGTGAAATCAAGACAAATTACCAAATTCATATTTAAAACACTTCCTTAAAATGCTGCCCACTATATGCAGGAATAATTTTGCACCTGCTCATTTTTGTAGCCTTTACTTGACTTTTTCCTAATACACTTACTACATTTTTAGCAACAATATGCTGTTCAAACAAACTTAACCTATAAATTATACAGGCATTAAGAGAAACACCAGGCTGAGTCATCATTTAGAAACCTACCTTTAAAATTCCATAACTAATAGTCTGTAAGTGGAAGACTAATACATGCTTCAACCTTGTCATTGCCTTAATCTGTAACAAATGGCTGTATATTTAAAGAAAAGTTTTACTGGAAGAATTTTAAACCAGAAGCAAACAATTGCGTACTGCAAAAGAACTACATCCTTTTTTTCCTTTTTGTGGTCAATATCCCTTTTAGACCCCAGTGTCTTGATGACTACTGTTTGATGAATCAGCTTTCCTGCTAACTAGAGGTGCAGAGCCATCATCTAATGAAAACACTCTGAATTTTATGAGTCCCTAGACTGTAGTTCTGCATATTAAAATAGAATTTCAATCTCAGTGTAAGAAATAAAATAAAATCTAGCATCTGTGGTTTGAACAGAACAGATAAAAATGCTCCTCATTTAATTTTAACAATAATTTTTAATGCTACATGGTATAAAAAGAGGCCCTGGATGCAATTAAAAAATGCCTATAAATTAGAAATAAATTGGTAGAAATCAGCACAATCGTTGAGTACATGGACTAGTTTCATTAAACCTACAAATTTGATGACAGCGTTTCAAGTCCTTTAAATAAGTAACAGAACTATTATTTTTATACCTTTTAATATTGCTTTCATCTTTTCAAAAAAGAATAGATGTAACCTCTCTGCCCAGAGACGTTCTGGAGTCTCCTTCTTTGGAGACATTCAAACTCCATCTAGATGTGTTCCTGTGCGATTTAGTCTGGGTGACCCTGCTCTGTCAGGGGGGTTGGGCTAGATGAGCTTTCGAGGACCCTTCCAACTCCTAATGTTCTGTGTGATTATGTGATTCTGCGATTCTGCAAAGTGAATGGCCTTAACTCATCAGTCTGTTGGGGGTTCTTTCAGTGAAAAAGATTTTTTCTTAGGATCCCACAACAGCACCTTAGCATTTTTAAAGCTACTGCACATGAAAGGCACCAATATGGTCCAGGAGGAAGCACTGAAAATTATGGGATTTAAGGGGACAACTGAATCTTAGCTCAATCTATTCACAGGGAAGACATTAATCCTTTAACACAGTGATACAGGAACAAACATCCTGCGACTTTGAGTTTTACAAAGGTCCAAGGTCTTTTGCCAGGCTAATGTATGTGCTTTGTCCTGCTGCTAGACTCTGCTCTATGAGGTACGATCTATATTCCTGTTTCTCTGCTGTCACACTTCATTTTTGTTAATAAGATTTTCCCATAAAAATTTTCCCACAGAAGGCCTGGGAATTTAGTAACAAAAAGTAAGAAATTGCTGCTGCAAAGTGTTAGAACAAATTCTGCCTTTTAAATTTTCTGTTTCCTTCAATTATTTCTCTTTTTAAGAATAGCTACATAGCAACTGTGTTATTTTCTGAAACAATACCCAATGTTGCAAGGAACAGATGGATCTCTTGGAAACCAGAAAATAAGCCATAAATACTAAACTTTGTCTAAAGGACAGGACAAATGTCTGTAGAAGCTCCACAGTCTACTGAGCTGAAACGTCTGTGATCTAAGTGGTATATAAACTTACTGATGAAAATTTTGAATGCCCCAAAATTTTAATATTAATTCTTCATTGTTATAAACTAAAGCATATTTAAGTATAAAATAGAGCAACAATCAAAAGAATAATTAAATACAAAACCACACAAACCCTCCCCCCCAACCAACAACAAACCAGCAGAGGCTTTCTTTAGAGATAACCTTTAATAGGACATTAATTTTCATACAACAAGGTTAGATCTTAAACACATTTTTAATCTGTTGACTCATTTTTCTGCTGCTCCCCCCTATCATAATGTATGGTATTTGGCTGCACAGGCTATTGTTTGCAGTCATATTCTTTGTAAATCCAGTGCAAGGTTAACACGGTGCTAAGGAACAATAAAAATTCAGTTCTTACTGTTATTAGCAGGAGTCATAACACGGACCATGGCAATGAATTTAAGTGATACAATGGTTTCATGGTATAGTGACTGCCTCTCCCTGAAAGATGTGGAATGCCATGAAGTGTGCCACAGTGCCAGAAATCTGTAGCTTTAGTCAGTTCAGTTTGATGCATGATTATAGAGCATGAGTTTCTAAACAAATATAAATGACAAATAATCTCTAATAGAAAGATAAGAGTAGAGAGACTATAAGCATGAATCATTTAAATTGTGCAGTTTCAGATTTCTGTCTATATTCAAAGGTGGCCAGATCCTGGATAGTTTTTCAGCTTAATAAAAATTGGTTAAGGACTAACTCAGATCAGCCTTACTCTACAGCTGTCCATTTTGCCCTTCTCTCCTCATCCCCCTTCACTTTTCAGTCTAACCACTTTTGGTTATGCTCACAAATAAGCTAGGTAGAGAACTAGTGGAATTAATACGGCATTTGCTGATACATCATTCCTTGTTTCTGGTAACTTTATAATGAAGATTATACTGACATGCTCAGACAGCCAGGCCCTGTTTAAATAATCTTACCAAACTCTGCTCAGAGTGTGGTATGTAGCATGGGCAACTCCTAGCCATTTCTGCTGTAAGCAGGACAAAGGCTAGAAGGCACAGCAAGGAGATCTTACATCTCAGGGAAGATGAAAGTCATTATTAATTCTTGTAGTGCAGGATTACCCGGGAGATTAAGCGATGGAAAAGGACTAGTGGCAGGCCCTTGGCTCAGCTAAAATCCAAGTTAGATTAAACACTGTAGAGAAACTGTGCTGTAGGCAGAAGTTGTGGGAAAAGTTCTCCTCCGTGGGATAACTGAGTAGAGGGTTAAATTAGTGGACAAGCAGAAGAACGTCAGGAATAAAAATCTGAAGAACTCAGGGCAAATTATTAGTTTAGGAAATATTCTTGAGTAGGAAGCAGGTCAAAATTAAAGTAGATGTCACTTAGCAACACCTGTCTGCACTTTTCGGATACAGAAAACCAAAAGGTTAACTTAAACCACAGCAGATACTCTATAAAGGACAGGACACTTAACTAGAGACAAGGATAGGAGTAAAATAGTATCTACTTCTCCACCATCTTATTTTCAGCACAAGACTATACATGAAGTTTGATTTGAGCAGTAAACACCCCCTCAAGGGGTTTTGCAAAGTAAGAGTGCCAGAGCTTTTGAGATTTAATAAAACCTACTATATGTGAACAAACAACATCAGTCCAGAGAATCTACAAAAATATCAGCTGTTGAGAATGTCAGTCACTGGTCCTGATCAGTCAATAGTAGGCATTTCTAAACATTGTCTGCTTTGAAATCAGCTGCTGCTATGTATGTTATGACACAGCACTTTACCTGCCCTTGATGTTATGTATGTATTAACTGCACTGGTACTTGAACATTGCCCATCATCTGACAGGATAGATGTCTTCAAATAGCCTGGAGGTGGGGGTAATTCTGTTCCACCTAAACATCTTTGATCTACAATTATGAGTATTTACTGTCACGATTATCTGCCTTGATACTGGTAACTGGAAAATTGCCATAGTTCTTATGAAACAGTATGTTCTCTTACAGGTGAAAATTTAATTTATTAAATGTTCTTGCAGCTCACAGTTCTGTATAATGGCAGTTTGCTTAGTGACCATAAATGTAGTTATGGCCTTTGTTTTCAAACACATGTTTTCCAGGGAAATTTCTGTCCATCTATTAAGTAGATACAGATACTAAAATATCTTATGGAAGGGAAATACAGCCAGGCACAAGCAATCTAGTTTCCTGGTGACTCCAGGCAATTCCTTGATGCAAGTGATTGATCAACTGACTCGATGTCTGCTGTTCACAAAAGAGAAAAAAGTTGTGGAAGATGCGAAGATCAAGGACAGCTTTGCTTGCAGCAACCATGAGATTGTGAGGTTGAAGGTCCTAAAAGGATTTAACAAAACAGAATTACAACTGTGGACTTCAGACTTGATGATTTTGTTCTTTTCAGGTCTTCACATATCTCTACTGAAGCTTATTCATATACGGAAGCTTTCTGCTGGGTCAGCAGTACCCACTGGAGAGAGGATTGAGATAAGGAGTACTTAATTCAGTTATGCAGAAAACTGTGTGTCCAGAGACGAAAAGGCAAACATTGCACCCATCTCA
>VZTU01018323.1:49109-69270 GCA_013400835.1 Zapornia atra
AAAAAAAAAAAAAAAAAAAAAAAAAAAGATGAGGACATAATGGATCTATGCAACTTGCAGGCCATTTGGCCTCACCTCCATCCTTGGAAAAGTAAAGAACAAATCCTTTTAGAAGCCTTCATAAAGGCACAAAGGACAAAGAGGTAACTGGAAAGAAACAGCGTGGGTTTGTGGAGGGCAAATCGTTGAAGCAAATGATTGGTTTCTGTGATGAAGTAACCAGCATTATGGACAGGGAGAGGGCAGTGGCTGCTGTATATGGGGCCTGTTCCTCAGCCTAGAGAAAAGAAGGCTCCAAGCTGATCTTATAGCAGTCTTCCAGTACATGAAGGAGCCCTCCAAGAAAGCTGGAGAGGAACTGTTTACAAAGACATGGAGTGACAGGACAGGGGTAATGTCACAAATTGAGACAGTGTAGATTTAGAAATTCTTCCCTGTGAGGGTGGTGAAGCACTGGAACAGGTTGCCCAGAGAAGTTGTGTATGTCCCATCTCTGGAAAAGTTAAATGGCAGGCTGGATGTGGCATTGAGCAACCTGGTGTAGTGAAAGGTGTCCTTTCAGAGTGTTGGAACTTGATGATCCTTAAGGTTCCTTCCAACGCAAACCATTCTATGATTCTATGATTTAAGAAAAAGTTTTAACATAGCCTCACATAATTTTAACATAGCCTCACATGTTTTCTTCTCACCAGATTGGTAAAGAAGGGGACGAATAAGTGGATAATATAGTGTGTGGAAGATTATCTGGAGTTCAGGGCTCAGAAAGCTACTGCGAGCAGCACAAACAGCAGCTCTACAGAAATGCTTTCAGGGGGCAGCATGTTGCCAGGAGAAAACAGTGCTCTTGGACAGCAAATATGTGGCAGAACCACAGGATTGGAGGGTCCCTGTGATGTTAAGTTTCTCATCCACCATGAGCCAGCAGTGTGCTCTTGCAGCTCGCAAGGCCAATGGTATCCTGGGCTCCATCAGAAGAGGGGTGGCCAGCAGGGACAGGGAGGTGATTGTCCCTCTCTACTCTGCCATCCTGAGGCCCCATCTGGAGTACTGTATCCAGATCTGGGGCCCCAATACAAGAAAGATGTGGAACTGCTGGAGAGGGTTCAGAGGAGGGCCACAAAGATGATGAGAGGGCTGGAGCACCTGCCCTACAAAGAGAAGCTGAGGGAGCTGGGCTTGTTCAGCCTGGAGAAGAGAAGGCTGATGATTTAAAAATGTGATAGCTTTTGTTTCTCACTGAAGTAGCCCAGATGGGAGAGGGAAGTGGAGACATTTCGTCCAAATCCCTTATCCATAAAATGCTGAATTTACAGATATTTTAAAATGTTAACATCTGAATAATATTCCTGTGCACATATTCTTAGTTTACAGGCACTTGCCATATGGCGTTCCTGCAATTCAGTCTCTCTTTTTTTCTTTTTCCCCCTAACATACAGTGCATGTGCTTGTGTCAGTCTCTCCCCATTGAATTCTGCTCATAATTAATCTCTTGGCTCACTTAATCACCTCTTCTGTATATCCTCCTAGTGAAGCCAGTGAGTTCTCAGGGGTGCAACATCTTACACAGTGAACAAAAGGAACTTTCCCCTGTCCATGTTAGAGAGTGCTAATGTGATTCTCTGTAGCTGAGCTTCTTAGCAAAGAAACTGAGGATTTACAGTCCTTCAGCTTTCTTGGGTAAAGGGTTCTTCAGGGCTTTCAAGAGCTGACCTTGCAAAGGATTGTGTTCTTTTAATACACTCCCACTTACCTGTTTTCTCAGCCTGATGTGGATACTGTTAGGAGTTTCCATGGATACTGACATCAATAGGAAATGAAAGAGGGTTATCCTTCTTTCTGACCCACTGGATTTCCTCACTGTTGCTATGGCAAAGCTTACAGATGTTGCTGGTATTGTTTTAAATAATCTGATTTAAAATCTACAGTCTGGACAAAAGAATTCTCTAGGGATGGGCAAATACTTCTAGGTAGAACAAGTGAAAATTTGTGATTGATGTTAGTCTTGAAAGGTTCCTCAAACTTTGGGATAATTTCTAAAACAAATGGAATATTCTATTAAATATCTTTCTCATAGGTCTTGGTCAAAGCCAGAAGTAGAAGTTCAAAAGAGAATGGATATTAGCAATTTTTTAAGTACTCTCATAATAATTATTAATACAATTTGAATTAAACTTCATCATTGTTGTAGTTTTGTGTGGCTGGATTCTGGTGAACAGGGGAGAGGTGCAGTGGCTTCTGCAAGAAGCAGCCAGAAGGTCTCTGGAGGCCCAACAGAGCAAACACCAGCAGGCTCAAGGTCTGAGACACTGCTGACCAAGACCAAGCCCATCAGTGATGGTTACAGCGCCTCCCAGAATCACATTGTGGTTTTTTAGGAGAAAAAAACACAAGCAGCTGCATTTTGCCACCAGAGAAGGGAGTGAGAAGATGTAAGAAACAGTTCAGACACCAGGATCAGTGAAGGGGGAGGAGGAGGTTCCCCAGATCTGAAAACCCCAATGTAGACAGTCGCGGTAAATGGATACCAATATTTTAACATCCTAGTGTGAAATAATGACTTTTAATATTACATAGCATTTATTATATTTGTTTTATTCTTTGACGAGAAGGTTTTAAGGAATATTTCTTACATATGTTTCTTTAAAAAAACCCCACTCTTTCCCCACTGTCTCCAAAATACAGGCATACAAAATAAAACAACCTAGTCCCCCTGAGATCCACAAACCTTTCATTTGGCATAGAAGGGCTTCTCTAGCAGTTAAGATTTATTGCCTGTGTCCTAACACTTGGAGTGTGTTCTGCCAAAAAAACAGAAATTGAAAATTGGTAGAAGAAATAACTGTAGGGGCATACCAGTCAAAAAAAGAGTCTGACCTCCCCAATAAGGCATTATTTTATCATTTTATGTCACCTGGATTAGTATGTTTGTTTGAATATTCTGTGTGCATGTTTTATTGTTTTATTTCCCATCCTGGTCATAAAGGGCACATGTATTGTTCAATAAGCAGCATTAGGATGGCTGCAGTTTACATAGTCAATAGCAGTCAAACACTAAGGTCAGTGTCTATCAAATCTTGGAAAAATTGGGGTTAGAGCAGGTGAAATTATCATTCCATTTTGTTTTTTACGACTCTAATAGAAAGCCACAGAGTCCCTGACCCCTGCTGCCACTCATGGACCGCTCTAATAGCAATGTATAACCTTTGACACTCAATTAAAATGGGAAATAAGGCAAAGAAGGGGTCAGTATGCAATGTTTGGCCAATCTGAGTCTTTGGAAAAAAGGTCCAAGGTGGCTTTCAGAGAAGGAGTAAAGGGGGTAGAGGAGAGGGCAGAAGGGAGAGCAAGAGGGAATCACAGAATCACAGAATGGTTTTGGTTGAAAGATCTAAAGATCATGTAGTTCCAACGCCCTGCCATGAGCAGGGACATTCTCCTCTAGACCACATTGCCCAAAGCCTCATCCAAACCAACCTTGAACACTGCCAGGGAGGGGGCAGCCACAGCTGCTCTGGGCAACCTGCGCTAGGGCCTCACAACCCTCACTGTAAAGAATTTCTTCCTAATGTCTAATCTAAATCTACCCTCCTTCAGCTTAAGGCCAATACCCCTTGTCCAACCACTCCATGCCCTTGTAAACAGTCTCTCTATATATTTCTTGTAGGGGACCTTTACATACTGGAAGGCTGCTGCTACAAAGTCCCCCAGAGCCTTGTCTTCCTCAGGCAGAACAAGCCCAACTCTCTCTGCCTGTCTTCACAGCAGAGGTGCTCCATCCCTCTGATCAGCTCTGTGGCCTCCTCTGGCCTTGCTGCAACAGCTCCATGTCTTTCTTATGTCAGAAGCTACAGAGCAGGACACAGTACTCCAGGTGAGGTGAGGTCTCATGAAAGCAGAACAAAGGGACAGAATTGCTTCCCTGGACTTGCTGGTCATGCTTCTCTTGATGTAGCCCAGGTTACAGTTGGCTTTCTGGGCTGCAAGTGCACATTGCTTTCTCATGCTGAGCCTTTCATCAACCAGCATGTCCAATCCCTTCTCCTCAAGGCTTCTCTCAGTCCATTCTCTGCTCACTCTGTAGTTGTGCTTGAGATTGCTCCAACCACGGTACAGGACCTTGCCTTTGGCCTTACTGAACTTCCTATGTTTCTCACAGTCCCACCCCTCAAGTCTGTTACCTTCCCTCTGAATAGCATCCCTTCCCTCCAGCACGTTCATACAACCGGATGTCACTGACAAACTTGGTGATGGTGCACTCAATTCCACTGTCCATGTTGCCAACAAAGATGTCAGAAAGTGCCAGTCCCAATACCGACCCATGGGGAATGCTAAGCTACATCCAGACATTGAGCTGTTGGACCACAAATCTTTTGAGTACGACCATTCAGCCAGTTCCTTTTCCACCAAATGGTCCATCTGTCAAATCCATGTCTCTCCATTTTAGAGACAGGGATGTTGTGTGGGACAAAGGCTTTGCAACAAATCCAGGTAGATTACATCAATTGGTTTGGGGAAAGTGGAAAGGAAGGATATAGAAAAAGGGAAACTAAGGGAGATGGTGTAAAGAGGAAGGGAGAAGAGGGAAGAGGAAGGGGAAAGGAAAAGCAAACCCTTCTGAATTTCTATGCTTGGTGACTTTTAGTCCTTAAATGCATTAAAGCAACCTTCTGCATGGCAATTCACATGCACTCTGTCTTTCTAGCAGAAGCGGAGCACTGTCTTCCTGGCTGCTTGAGTGGGACAAGGTAGATACCTTTGGTTTAGAATTTAGTACTCGCACTTTTTTCTATTTTTGCCATATAAACGAAGAAGAAAGTACTTTTCATCTGGTGCATGTGCATAAAGGGAAAGCAGGGGAAGAGTCACTTGATTTTGAAAGCTAACCCCAAGTAACACTGCAAGCCATATGGGATGAGCTAAGAGAAATGGTTTGCAGATTTGTCTGATGTCTGTCACTGGATCTCAGAGAAAAGGAACCTCTATTTCTAGCTCTTATTTAAGGGAATAGTTTTTCCTAAGAATAAAAGAGCTTTAACTATCCCCAATCTAGATTTTTATTGTGGGCTGAATACTGCTATAGATTTGTAAAGGTGTATGAATCTATACCAACCATACAGTGTAACTTGCAGTAAGCCAGAGAATGCCCCCTCACTTATTCCAACATATAGTCACCAAATTCTGGCTGAGTTACAATGGCAGTTTCAGAAAGCTATTCAGTCTTGATTGAAATAATTCAGCTAATGAACTGCCTGCCATGACTCCAACTAATTTTTTTTTTTCCAAGGATTAATAGGTCTTGCTAGTAGAAAATGCATACTTATTTTCTATTGGTATTTTTCTAGCTTCAGGTTTTAATTGCTGAATTGGCATTTTTGTGGTAAATTATTTTTCAGTTTGCTGAACAAAAATTAAGGGAAAAATTAGTTTGCTATTGATTTTTTTTTTCTTTTTTGTTTAAAAAAGTGTTTAAGGTGAAAGTAGTTTTCAGGTAGTTTGGATATTTCTAAAAGCTCCTTGACAATGAAATGTACACAGGTCAGAACAAAAGTGCCACTATATTTTGCAATAGAGAAAAGGAAATTGAAATGAAACACTGAATTTTTAGGAAAGAGGTAATGTTTCATTGAAATCAGGTAAGAATTCGATACAACTTTTTGGGGTGAAAGACTTATTTTGCCATCCAAAATATTAACACATCTCCTTCTACCATACTTTTTTTCATGTAAGATGAAAGCCATAAATCTGTTTCTTTCTCTAACCAAAGGAGCAGTGAAGTTCTAGAAGTGTTACTAAAGACTGTTGCAAAGGTGTTAAAACCTTCATTTTTTTGGATTTGCAAGACCGGTACATGATAGTTATGACTTACTGTAGGCAGACAGACCAATGTGCGAGTACCTGGTAGCAAGTTCAGGTAATAGATTTCTTTAACCTAAGCAGAAGCTAGGAAAAAAGTCCTTCTATGATTAGGACAGATTGTTATTGCATTTCTGTTCTTGGAATTCCTGTTAAGAGTTTTGCAAAA
This sequence comes from Zapornia atra, assembly GCA_013400835.1. Lineage (NCBI taxonomy): Eukaryota > Metazoa > Chordata > Aves > Gruiformes > Rallidae > Zapornia > Zapornia atra. Next base: position 55,132 of record VZTU01018323.1, read on the forward strand.
TCATTCAGATAGAATCAGGGAATGCATTTTGCACAGATCCCTGGAATTACATCTGGGCCTACTAATTCATTGATACATGCTTTCCAGCAAAGACTAATTCTGTGGATGGGTAATTCAAGAAAAGAAACAAGAACATCAGCAACATTCTGTTTGGCCTTAAAAATCCGTAATTTCTCAATTTCTCAGTTCAGGGATACACCTTAATATAGGGGCCTTCCTTGACTAGGGCCAGACTTCAAGACAACACTTAGGTGTTTTCCCAGCTCTTGAGGAATTAAAGATCTTGCTTGTGGGCTGGTTTACAAAAAAAAAAACCAAACAACAAAACAAACCCAAAAAACAACCTCTAAGCCTAAACTGTCATTATGCAAACTTGATATCTTCTTCATGGCCACAATGGCTGGAATATTTAAAACAAATGCAGTGTTACAAGCTTCTGCACAGTCAATAGAAAGGGTCGCAGAAATCAAGGAGAGTCAGTTCAATGACATTTTTATCAATTTTCTCAGCTGCATGTGTTAGATGTGTTACAGGAGATCTTTTGTTGTGAAGGATACTGAGCAAGGAAGTGGGGCCACATGTTCAAAGTAACTTCAACAGAGGTCAGCAGAAATTATGTCCCAGCCAGCTCAGTTTACGATTTAATGGTCTGCAGATTTTTGAGTATTTCTCTTCCTTTCTCGCTCTTTCTTTTCCCTCTTTTTTTTTTCTTTTTTTTTCCCCTTAAAAAGAGGAAAAGCCAGACTCTCTGGCTCCTAGTACTCCCTCTTTCTGTGTGAGGTTGACTGGTTGGTAGCAAATGATGAGAAATGTTCTGAGTTAGTTGTCACCACAGCTATCCAAAACTGATGAAAGGAGCGAAATGTAATTGTTCAGATTAAATCAGCTAGTGATAACTCACACATTTCATTTGTCAAAAACACTTCTGCTGCCACTGAGGAAAGCCAGAATGGATCTTTGAGCTCCAGACTGGGAAAAAAAAGAAAAAAAAATAAAAGGTCTTATTCTCACATTTAGTGAATCAGTAACTGGCTTTCTACTTGAACTGAAGACTGGGAAGGAATAGGGAAGAAAAATCTGCTGACTGCTGTGTATTTTGAAGACCCCAAGTTTTCAAGACAAAGCAATTTACTTACTGTGGTTACAGTAGACGGTTCTCCACAAATGAACTTTTCAAGTTTAGTTATTGTGGATCTCTCGGTTTCTTCTAATAATCTGTGTTACAATGTTGGGGTTTTTTTAGGACAAGGGGCAATGAGTTCAATCTGGAGCATAGAAGGTTCCATGTAAACATAAGGAAAAACAGAGCCCTGGGCCAGGCTGCCCAGAAAGGTTGTGGAGTCTCCTCCTCCGGAGACATTAAGAACCCACCTGGACATGTCCTTGTGTGACCTAATCTAAGTGATCCTGCTCTCTCAGGGGCATTGGGCCTTTTGAGGTCCCTTCCAAATCCTAACATTCTGTCATTCTCTGATTCTTTTTTACATGTCAATGTAAGCATACCTGCTGATTCTTATCTGCATCTAGGAGAGGTGAGAAATTTTGAAATAAACTTTAAAGTATGTGTATTTTTCTTCTAACAACTTTTGTTTAAAAAAAAAAAACAACCCTAGAACCTGTCTCTTGTGACTAGATTAGCTCCTCATTTCCTGTATTAGACTGAAATGTCAAGGCACCTCACCTTCAGCTAAAAAAGTTTCCTTCTGCATGCTTTTTTCCCATCTTATTAGTAAATATTTGTGAATCTGAGTCAGCAGCTGTAAAGTAACACATCTGTTTATTCAATAAAGTGCCTAGCACATCTGGAGATGATTGCTTTGAGACCTTGCAGGGTGGTTCTTGGACCTGGATCTGGTCTCCTTATCTGTGACTGACATGAAGTTCACTGAAGTCCATGCAATACTTTCTGTTGCCTTCTCTCAGCTTTAATTGGACTGCCTGTGGAAGTAGCCTCACTTTGCAAGAGGGAACATAATTATTTTGAGAAACTTTGCACTGGGAATCATTGCATTTCATCTGATATCTGCCTGCCTTTTTCTGTGTGGAAACTATAGATTAAGGACAGGCTTCCTTGGAATTTCCCTTTCAGCTACAGTTAAAATTATTCAGACATACGTTACTCTGTTCTACGCTCGAGTGAATAGAGAAGGTAAAACTAGAAATGCTATCTCATTTTAATTTTAATGCCATTGCAGCTCTTAGTAACAGTCCTGTCTACAGCTAAAAAATAGGGGAGGGGGTTTATCTATTAATTTTATGTAATGTATAATCCAAATGAAATGTTGTTCTTATGATGTATTAGACCATGCATCACCACAGCCAGCTGTCACTCCAATGATCTATTGATGTAATAAATCATAGTGTGATATACTGATAAAGTATTACTCAAAAGAGAATGGTGTCCATGTGAAAAGCAATACTGAAAAAAAGTCAGGGGAAAAAAAAATCAAAAGAAAACAAAACTGTAGCCTGGAACTAGACTCCAAACCACCAGACAAATGGAGGAAAGAAACTGCAATTAACTGCCAACATCAAGAACCCTTATTAAACCAAATTAAATTTTATTTACAAACTGGATCAGGCTTTCAGTGTCATCTAAGTAACAATTGCTGGCATTGAAGAACCCAGTTGTGGAATGTTATTTCACACAGATCAAAAATGAAATCCCAAGTGGCCAGTTCAAAGTCTGTAAGAGGTACTCAGTTGAAACTATTTTCGCTTGGGTTACAGTCATCACTCAGAAATACAAAAAATTGAAACAACAGAGGAAAGAGTTCTGACACACTGAAGTATTTTGCTTTGACCCTTTCAGGAAAGACATTTTGATATTTTATTTTGCAGTGTTTGAGTTATGCATTAAATGTTGGGACAAAAAAAGTGACTTTGAACGTAAGTAGGGTGCTTTTTATTTTTGCTTTTTTTCTAATGTCTCTAAACATAAAACTTTTCCTTTTTTTTTTTCCTGAGTCATTTTTTGCTTCAATTTGCTTTAGAAGCCAAAGGAATGGAGCAGAAATTTTACTGTAGCCTAATCTCATAAGATTAAAGATCCATTTTCTCTGGTCAGTACAGGGCAAACCTTTATATATAAACAGAGACAAGAATGGGTAGCTGTGTATCTATCACAAAAAATAGATGTTTCGAGAATTTAAAAAAAAATTAGTCTAATTTTTTTCAAGTACTGCACCTCACACAGCAAAGTGAGAAATTAAATGCTTAGGAGTCTGCTCTAATTTCACCAAAAATAATTAGCCCAATGCCCCAGCAAATCCAACCAGCTGTTAAGATGTTGAGAACTCCTGGCTGCGTTTTGCACTGACTGTAGTATCTGGGCCTTATTGCCTTCCACAGATGCCTCATAAAGCCTTACAAAATCCTATGTCTTTGAAAGACTACAATGACTAATTTTCTTGTACAAAACCAGCTAATGATACTAAAGAAAATTATAGACTAGGGTAATTTTTTTTTCTAGATTATTGTTGAAATATAAAACCTAATACAAATGTTACTTAGTTCTAAGGAGTACAAAACCTTTTCCGCCTTTTAGAGGTTTCATTTTTAAGATTCATTTTTAAGATCCAATTATAAAGGCATGTAATTTTAGTTATAATATTCATCTCACCTCTTTACCAAAGGGCAGCTAATTCAATTATTTCTAATTATATGAGTGGTGTGGCCAGGATAATTTCAAAAGACCATTCTACAAAGGCAAGCTGCTGTGGAAAGCCATGCATCTTTTCTTGCTAAGAATGACAAGCAGGCAGAGGGTCATTACAAAATTAAGATTAGGCAATTGTGATGTTCGCCTTCAATCTGCAAACAGGTTTAAATTAGTTCCTGGCAGGAGTATTGAAAGAAGTCAAAACTGTCAAGAAAGAAACAAACTTAGGCCTTCAAAACCTCCAATATGCAAAGGATTTGAGGGGTTAAAAAACCTGAATTCTGTAACATTTGCAGAATTAAAACCTCTTTTGCTAAATAACCAAACAAATCAAATAACACTGGGAATTTGAATTGAGAGTCTCTCTCTGCAATAAAAAGAACACTTTCTTTAAGAGATAAAAGTGACATTTCCATCTATTGTTACACATTTACCTACTTTTGTCAGCCTTCCATGTAAGCCCTACAAACCTATGCTTCCAGATCGTTCAAAAACATAACAGCTTTCCTTCCTCCATCTATATTGCCCACTTTAGAAATTGTCTTGGTCCACAAGATGTGAACTACTGATCATATATAACATGAAAAGAAAACATCACGACCAGGAACAGAATTTACACTATTTTGGTATTTTCTGCACATTTATATATCTTTATTTGAATGGCCCAGGACACATTCATATATGTGAGTGTCATAGTTTAACCCAGCCAGCAACTAAAACACACAGCCATTCACTCACTGCCCTGCTCCTAGTGGCATGGGAGAGAGAATTGAAAATGGAAAAAAAAGTAAAACTCATGGGTTGAGATAAAAACAGTTTAATAGGTCAGAAAAGAAATATAACAACAAACCAAAATAATGGAATATACAAAATAAGTTTTGAACAGCAAAATTTCTCACTGCCTGTAGCCAATGCCCAGCTAGTTCCGGAGCTACCTCACCTCCCAGCCAACCCATAGTCGGAGCATGATGTCATATGGTATTGGCCAGTTTGGGTCAGCTGCCATGACTGTGTCCCCTCACAGCTTCTTGGTCACTCCCACCTTCTTGTTGGCAAGCCAGTATGAGAAGCTGAGAAGCCCCTAACTGCTTGGCAATAGCTAAAAACATCCATGTGTTATCAACATGATCACCATCCCAAATCCAAAACACAGCACTACACCACCTGCTAGGAAGAAAATTAACTCCAGCCCATGTGAAACCAGGACAGTGAGCATTCCCTGTATACATTTAGCACCCTGTCATAAGCACAAGGTTGTCTATATTTGCGATGTTGAGTATCCTGGAACAATGCAAATGGTGTTTGGTAAACTTCTGATGTGAGAAGTTCATTCTGAAGAATAAATTAGTTCAGTTTCACATGCACATGGAAGTAACAATTAAAATTGGTGACTATAAACAAGTTTTACATTGGCATTTGGTGTTAACATAAATTCCAAAGGAAAGAAGTGAGCTCAGAGAGATCTGAGGCATAAGAAAACAACTCTGCATTCCCAAATAATAAAATTTAGTGAGTACCACACTCCAGTAACAGTCTATCAGGCTGGAAAAAATTGGCTGTAAATCTTCTGAGAATACTTTCTTATTACTGTAAGCTTTTGAACATCCCGGTTTTCAGACTTTATGATTAGTTTGGGTACTTCTTCTTCCTACTGGGATGGAATTTTTACTGGAATGTTAAAAAACAAAAATTAAAAAATAAAACTTAAATTGAGAAGAAAAAAAAGTTGCAAGAAACTGTTTTGTACTTCAGAAGCTCCTGGATGCAAATATAGAAGGGAGGTTTGAACAAGTTTTTAGTATCAATAAGGTTGATTCATGTCTTCTTTTTTGAACTCACTAATAAGAGAATTTGGCTGTAATGGTACTATAGCATGAACACTATCTAAGCACCCTAGAACTGCATGTTAGCAGTTGTCAATCAATAGTTTTCCAAATGCATTTTGAAACTGTACAGAAGATTCAGATATTTGCTGGCTGTTGACTTTGATAGAAGAGTTATTCTTCATGTCATTTATCCACTGATCAGGCTATCTATAGAGAGGCACAATCTTAAACATAAGCTTCCACATTCCTTTTGCCCACTATACTTAACTAATGTATACTTTACTGAAAACTGCATAATGTACTTGCAAAGGTATTTTGGTACTATAGAGAGCAAAGTCAGATCCCGCAGACTCTCTGTGGTACCAGGCTTTTTTCTCTAAAAGCAGGACTTCACTTACAACCCCATCATAAGACAAGATCACACAATATAGAATTCAAGCAGTAAGACAGCACCCATTAGGATTTTCCTTCATCTTTCATCACTGGTGAAACTAATCTTTATTTATTGACAATTTTAAAATAAGCTCGAGGTATGCTGTTTACACTAAAAATAAGCCAAGAACGAAGTGCTATGTAGAAAAGAGGGATAAAGGAGTGAAATCAGTTTCTAAAATTAATTAAAAGATAATATGCACAGAGGAATGGGCCAATGCCACAAATAATTATCACTTGAGATTACGCAGTCAAAAAGGCCAATTAAGGCACCAAATATAGCTAATGAGAATTCTTAATTGATAATTTTTCATGCTCTTGGATTAATCTCTTATTTTATCCTTAGTTCATCACACGTACAGAATCATTTAGTCTGCTCACTGAACGAGAACTGTCTCACACAGAGAATAGGCTTTGAAGAGAAAAGACCCTTGTGTTGCCAGAAAGGAAGCTTGCCTTATGCTTCAGCCAATACTGCAGTCAGGGTGGGGAAAAAATCCAAACCCAAGAACTTGCTTCTCCTCTCAGTTATGTTATGTCTGTGAAAATTAGGACTAAGTTTCATAATACTTATTCAGTCATTGCAATAGAAAGTAAATGTCAGTGAGAAGATAGAGCCCAAAATCTCCACCTGCCACGTCTGTACAGGATATACATTTCTCCGTTATTTTTCATGAGGCAAACAGAAGTCAACACAAAGGAATCCTGGATCTCTCCACACCCATCTTCTGCCGTCTTCAGCTAGCCAGTTTCTCCCGCCCTATTTGTTCAGCAAATATTTCATTTGGGATTTGCAACATTAGGCTCATCTATTCTGACAATAATCTTATGTAATCAGATGTTGCTGATATTTTAAAAAAAAAAAGTGGGAATCAATTATTTATGGAGAGAAAAGAAAGGGAACCTTTTCTTTCTTGAAGCTTGTAAACACATTTCTTGGATGTCCACATTGGTCAGGTTCACAAACAAGATACTAGGCCTAAGGCAAGGCACAGTGACAAAGACATGCATGCTATCTATCACAAGCAAAACCTTTATTGAATGATAGGAAAATAAATGCATTTTACTTCTGGATTTCATCCTATTCATCCATGACAAACAAGAGGCAAAAATTTAATAAAACCTGTTAACCTTTTCCCCTTAACGTCTTATGTTAACCTTGGGGCAGACATCTGCTTATTGAGTGGTCATGGCTTGATGAAGGTATACTATTTCATTAAGATGTTGGAAGTCACCTCTGTGCACCAGGTTGAAGAGTGTATCCACTCCTGAAAGGACAGCAGATTCAGTGTTAGCCAAACAAAAGTATACTGGTGGAGAGGAGTGAGGAAAACCCTTAAGAGAAAACCTAAGAAAAGGGTAAATCAAAATCAAACTCAGTCTTCCTCTCACACCTCTGCAATTTACAAAAGACCTTTTCCTCACTGTTCTCTCTTTACTATATTGCACTCTTGGTTCAAGGTGCTGTTCTTTACCTCTTCCCCCAGAAGGGCAGACACACTGGTGTTACTGCTGCTCTTTCCACTACTCTAATTTTCAGCTTTACCCATTCCCTCTGCCAGCCTACCTAAACACTGTATCCTGAACATTTCAACAGTGACTGACAGGGAGGTAATAAAAAGATTCCTTCATTAAAGCACCTCCAGAAGCAAAGTTGTGCCATTCTTAGCCTCAACAGACTAGAGGATAGATAAGGGTGATCTGTTCAACCCTGGAAATCCCAAGATTGTTTTCTTTGGATAAATGCCCCCAGCAGCCCTCAGCCCCTGTGGTGCTCTGGCATTCAGGGCATGTCTACACAATTCCTTTGAATTTGCACCAATTTAAATCAGGAGGCTGCAGGACTAAACAGAAATTGTGAATAGCCGCAGAGTAAAAAATGAAACTTGCAGGGTACTGTACTGAGAATGCTTCAAATAACATGGGGCACTGAAGAACCACTGCCTCAATTTTAAAAGTCATTTAACAGCTCAGTGGCATGTCTGCATGGCATAACGCATGATCAAGCAGCAGTGCCTCAACTGGTACTGAATGAATTAACTCTAGAAACAAACCCAGCATAGTTAAGACATACAGTCACTGTATAGAGCAACCAGGCTCACAGCAGATCACAACTGCTCAGCCCTGTTCAAATTGTGAACCAAAACACCTATCAGAGCTTGCATTTGAGTCTCCCTGCAGGTACTCATTACACTTTATCACCCATGCTGGTCTGGAAAATGCTAAGATATAGTTAACACAGCACTGGGTTATACAGTGTAGTTCGTTCAATAAAAGCCAGGGTGATTTTGCATCCTATCCAGCTTAAAGAGTATAATAAGAAAGAGTTGAGTTAATACCTATCTGACACAGAAAAAAAATGTCCATTATATTGGCAGAATTGTAACCAGCAGATCAGGATTGCAGAATATACACAACAGAACCAGCTTAGATCAGAAATGCAGCACACTTAAGGATTTCACATAGGTATCAAACTGGCAAAAGTCACTTGCTTTGCTAAAACAGGGTAAATTTTGCTATGAAAAGGAAAGGAGGACAGAAATTTAGCTCACCTATTTGAAACTGACTTTTTAAAAACTTGTTCCAACTGTTTCCCAAGTCAAAGTCAAAAATGTTCTGCTTTCTAATTGCATGTCACTAAGGCTTTGCTCTGTTGCTTGTCATTTCATTTCTCATTTACTGAGATGTTCCAAAGCTAAAGTGCATCTCACTTTTCATTTTCAGGCACTAATTAGAGTTTCTCTTAATTGTAGGAGGGACAATATCAGTATAATGCCAGTTGGCTTGTGTAAGGTCACAATGCTGGTAATACTCTAGGTAGTGTAAGTTGTTCTCTCATCATACTTAATATCACTGTTGTGGATTTTTGCATATTTTAAAGTACTGTACTATTTAGGTTTGAGTTCAAAGCCAAGCTACAATACTTGCATTATTGAAACTGTAAGTTGTATCTTATTACTCACCACTCTGGGAATTTGCATATGTAACTCCCTTTGCACCATGAACAAGCCCATGACACTGCTCATACTTTCTAACCAAAAATAAAGTGATTGTATTCCAGAAAAAAAAAACAAAGCCTATATTCTCTTCTGCTGTCTGGATCACTCCAACACAAGACAACTGACATCAACCCGAAACTCAATCTTGCACAGAGTTTTCTGCTCCTTTTCATTCCTACCAGTGTTGCAGACTCTACATCTTCAGAGATCAAGGTCCTCTTGCAGAGGAAGGACACATCTGAAGACTTCTTGAAGGCATATTGTTTTTAAAAACTGTGTCTCCCATTTAACTGACTGGGTCATACCCGAGAGGGGTATAGTAACAGCAGAGAATGCCTCATGGTCCTCTTGAAACTAGTAAATCTAATTCGTAGACAGAGAAACAAATCAAGACTAGGAATGTTTAAAAGAGTACATACATAATTTCTTATTTCATGACAGATTAGGATTTCTCCTTACAATCACTGTAACAAAACAGAACCTACTGCCATTCACCAGCGATGTGAAGCGCTCACCAGCTGGTATCTCCTACTGAGCTTTCTCCATCTTTCCCTTTCACTCCTCACACTGACTTTCATGTTTTCATATTAGAACAAAAACGAATGTTTTAAGAAGTCCTGCTCTGATTCTGTCTTTTAACAATAGTTAAGTAAGAGCTATTAAAGCATACTTCCTGTGATGTAAAAATGATCTGTTCCCACGATAGCTCCATGCAGTTATGATTAAAAGACTCTACCAGAGTGACACATCCAGACTCACCATTCATTTTTAAATGAACACAAATAATCACTAGTCACTAGATGCAGCATGCTCTTTCATTCAGACAAGATCAAGAGACACTAAGAGAAAACTGTAGAGACAGTATTTTTTTAAAAATCTTTCTCTCCTTTTCATTCACATACACCCACTTGCATCCCAAAAGACCTCCCTGCTTGCTTCCTGCTGGTGGATACAGCGGTGCTTAACTGAAGTTATGCATCTTGCAAGCGCCTGAACAACAATGTGTTTCTGTTCTCTCCAGCACACACCCGAGGAGTTGTAGCACTCTGAACATCTTCCCAAATCTTGGCTGGAGCCAGCAATGGTAATACAGGTTTGGCATGAATTTGCCCACATAGTAAAGCCAGCACAAGTAAAAATTGGAATTTCAATTCTAACTCTCTATAGTTAATTACTTGGGAATAATTTTCTATCAGCTTATTTTATCTCAAGAAGGGAAATTCTCTGCACCGTTATCTCATTTGTATATAAAAATGAAAGTATGTAGAGTAGCCGATAATAAACAAAATTAATAACAGTGTAATTTGAGGGCAAAATAAGCTTCTGATTAATATACTAGCTCAAATAGTAACCAGGAACCTCAAAACAGAAATCCCCATCAGCAATACTGAGTTCCTAGGATGATGCTTTCTGTGCATAGAATGTGCAGTGGAAAGACAAAAGCCTCAAAGCTTGGCTACTTCAAGCAGGTCTTTCTTATTAGACCAATGACTATCTGCAAAGACACTTTCCTATGGATACTGCCCACTGGAAGGTGACATGACAGGCATGCTTATGCTGCTTTTCAAGCATAAAGCAAATCCACCTGTGTTGCACAACTGGGTTGGTTCAGTGAGTCTGATGTGAGCAACGATACTGGAGACACTCTATGATTTTGCATGAGCAATAGCAAGAGTTCTGACCATAGTTCTGGTGAAGCTCTGATAGTCTGGGGAATCTTTTTACCAGACTACCAATCATTCATTACTTTATATTTTGCTTGTAAAATAACCTGGACTAGTAGTATTATAGAATAACCTGGGAATACATGGAGGAAGTGCTCAGCAGTAAAAAGCATTCCTTCTAGGAAGTACTCATAGGACTTCAGAAGTTCTCCGTACTCTGTCTGATCAGTTTTGATTCCATTATTGCTATTAAACTCTTAAAAATCTCCAAGAAAAAATAATTGATAGCACAATTTTTCATGTTTGTTTGGTTTTTGGTGGTTTTTTCATTAATCTTATTTTGCTAGTTTTACTCTTTATGGATTGGGAGAGTTGTCTGAAAAGCAGCTTTATTACTCAGTGCGCAAAAAGACAATCCCCTTCCCCCTCAGGGGAGATACTTCTTTTATTCAGGCCTGGGTGCTCGATGGATTTCCATAGATCAAGCACACCCCAAGCTGGCACTTTTGTTATATTTATAGACAAATGTTATAAAGTAGTACACTCCCAGTTACAATGATTGGCTACCTATGTACATGTAATTATCATAATTGCTGTATCATCTTCTTCAATCACTATGCTTACATGGAAGAAGAGTCTTTACCTGGGCAAGGGTCTTCTTGACCTGTGGATGTGGTTTTTTTACTATTATAATGAAGGCAGTTCAGATAGGGATACCTAGACTTCAGTTTTCACTGCCAAAATGTGTCTTGAGATACCTTGCTGAGATGTTCTTCATGTTCCAGGACAGCTGTTTTCCAGTTGTTTTAAAAATTCCTTTTGATCCTTTTCTTAGTGGCCATCTAGCAGCTACTTACAATCATTCTTAATTACAGATCCATTGTAATAATGAGCCATGGTTAACTGTTAAATTTGATGATAGATATCAATAGGAAGCCTTTTTCTCCAAGTTGACTTTAAGCCTTCAAAACCAAACAAAATAGCCAGTTAAATCAATGTGACCAAAGAACAAAACACTCAAAACTTTCTGTTCAGTCTTTTCATTCCTTTAGCATGATTTTACTCTTAATATTAAATAAGCCTGTGTAGTCATTTGACCACAAACATTATTACCTTCTCATATCTTGACATTAATGTCTGGATTTCCAAGTGTCATGGTTTGGCTCAGCTGGCAGCTGAGCACTACGCAGCTACTCACTTACCTCCCCCAGCACAGGGAACAAAAGAAAAGTTGGGAGGGGGGGCAGAGCAAGACAAAAAAAAAAAAAAAGTAAGGACAAACCTCCTCCTGGGTTGGGATAAGGACATATTGGGACAGCACAGGAAGGGAGAAATAGTAATAACAGGACTTTATAGTAAAATACACAAAACTGATGATACACAATGCAGGTTCTCACAAAACCACACAACTCAGGCTGCACAGCTCAGAGCCACCCTGAAGCTGTGACACCCAGTACCATAATGGTTCCTATCTAACACTTTTACTTAAAATAAAAATAATAATAATTTTTAAAAATCGTAAAACTAGACTACATGGCAGTGTACAGACTACATTTTCCCTCTTGTTCCTCTCCTCTTATTCAACTTAATTTGCTTTTATGTTTTAAATTTTCTTAGGTACTTTGGGTTCCATTCCAGTTGCAAATGCAACTTTATTACCCTTCTTTCATAAGTCCTCTGGCTTATTCAAGCAGTTGACGTGTCACCACTGATTAATAGGTGACCCATTTTATTAATCAGATGTTTGCTATGGCTTTTTCATAATTTCACTGTTGATAACTATTGGTAACCCCTCTATGTCTTCTCCAAAAGGGATCTTTTTCTATTTGCTATTTGTATAATTGCTAACCTTGACAGAGCACTATAAACCTACACTTGCAAAAAACTAAAGTCATAACAATGTTTGGATAAATAAATAAAATAATTCTGATTCGGCAAACAATCCTAGTAAATCTGGCAGTAATGAGATAAGTCATTACCAAGTATTGCAGCTGTGCATCTTTAAAAGGAAAATTTTCTTAACTCTCTTGTTTTCTTGGTGGCAGTCATGGAAGAGATAAAGCAAATGTGAGAGAACTATCTAAAGCATAGCTATTTCCAAGCTGTCATGACATACGTGAAATACTTCTTTCCTCTTTTAACTCTCCAGTGAACAAGGGCTCCACAATAGCTAGCTGCATAGTCCATACAGGTAGAAATGATAGGTGAAGGCAAGCATTTTCTGTAAAAATTATCATGAATTCACTGTTGGAACAAAACCTATTTTACTGGTCTGTGCATCAAGTTAGTACAGCATCTACAGCTGTGGCTGCATCTGTGGCTGCTTGCAAGTAATACGTGGCAGAAGTATCATGTTATCCACAGAAAAATAAAAGCTACCATAGCAAGGCAGAGGTCTATGGCACCACTAAATTATAAATGTACCCACAAGGAGGTAATTAGCCTTGCATCTCAGTATAAAGGTGTTAGCAGTTGCTAACTATATGAGCAAGGTGATCAGCAACGAGGGAAATATGGCTGCAGCTGCCCAGAAGAGACATCCAGCAACAAAAGTTGCCAAAGGACAAGATAAGCAGACTGAAAAAGAGCAGAACATCCTTCTGGACAGACAAAGATTGCAAGCAAGGTGAAACAAGGTAATCAGTAATGAAACAGAGACCTTCTTTCAGGCAAGGGCCTAACAGCATCGGGCCTCAGAAGGGAACATTAGAGAAAAAAAAAGAAAAATAAAAAAAGACAAACCCACTCTGGCTCTGGCTTTCCTGTCCAGCAGCTCAGGCCTGACCACAGTGACCTCGGTCACCAAGTGCCACTTTGTACCCCGGCCATCAGCCATATAGTTATCACATCAGTCCACTTGTATTGCATCCTCATAGCTCGATTAGGACATTAGTATGGAAAACTTACACCATTGTTTACATAGTAATAGTTATTAATACTGTGTAAGAACAGATCATTACTCACTGCCTAACTGGTACCTGTATATAAGTTCAGTTGCAACATTATCATTCCATTTACTGGCAAAGACAAGGTCTCTGGATGTCTAAATGCTTTGCTAAATGGCCTCCTTCATGAAGGCAGTGTGATATATGTCCCTCTGATTCGTGTTAATATGGAATAATGTTGGGGGAATAGTGATATACCCTTGTAGGGTCACTGGCCTGGGACGGACAGTTTGAGATTTTGTATGTACTGAATGAAGTATGTTGAAGCATCAACAAACTATATAAAGGATGTGCAAATCTTCACCTAAAGGACCACAATGTAGCACATTGTGTGCATTGTGATACCTTAGGAGAAACAACTCATCTCTGAAAAGAAGGTAATCAACCAGAAGAAGGGAAGAAGAAGAGAGAGGCACCCTGAACCTGCAGAACCTTATCTGCCATTAGCAAGACAGTCGTTAGCAAGACAAAAGCTTGTTGGGGATACCTGGCTGGCACTCCAGCATGTCAGTTTAAGACGTATATGGTTATGTCTTGTGGGGGTTGCCAGGCACTCCAGCATGTCAATTTAAGCTGGTGGGCTGTGTTATCCCTAGAAGGTATATAAGCCAG
>VZTU01018324.1:5773-18034 GCA_013400835.1 Zapornia atra
CAGGCCCCACCTGGAGTGTTGTGTCCAGTGCTGGGCTCCTTGGTTTAAAAAGGACAGGGATCTCCTGGAGAGAGTCCAAAGAAGGGCTACGAAGATGATTAGGGGCCTGGAGCATCTCCCCTATGAGGATAGGCTGAGTAAGTTGGGACTCTTCAGCCTTGAGAAGAGAAGACTAAGGGGGGACCTAATTAAAGTCTATAATTATCTTAAGCAGGGGATGCAGGGGGAATTGGCCAGCCCCTTTTCAGTGTCTGTGGGGACAGGACAAGGGGCAATGGCTGCAAGTTGGAGCACAGGGAGTTCCACACCAACATGGGGAAGAACTTTTTCCCAGTGAGGGTGAGGGAGCCCTGGGACAGGCTGCCCAGGGGGTGTGGAGTCTCCTTCTCTGGAGAGATTCAAGACCCGTCTGGACACCTATCTGAGTGATATGTCCTGGGGACCCTGCTTTGGCAGGGGGTTGGACCCGATGATCTCTTGAGGTCCCTTCCAACCCCTACGATTCTATGATTCTATATATAGATACATATATTAAATATATGAATGCATAAAGTATATTCTGTAGAATATATATAAACATATATATATATTTAAAAAGGATGAAGCTTAAAGCTGTGCCAGGTGATGGTTTGGGATGGAAGACCTTCAGTATGACAAAGAGTTATACCCAGAGATGCCCAACATCTGGATCTGGGAACACCATCACTACCTGGATCTATCCCTAGAAGACACCTAAAGTCAACACCCCCCTCCCAGCACGTGACAGGCACAGAGGGGTTGTTGGTGGTGTGCAGGCTGTTACTTAAAGTAGCAGGAGAGAAGAAAAGGGTGGGTTGATATTTAAAATAATGTTGCAGGGAGGATTTCACAGTGTCCTCCCCAGGAAGGGAGAAGCCCATGGTGCTCACAGTGACTGCAGACAGGGACACAGAAGCCCAGGGCTGGGACCTGGCAGGGAAGCTGTGCTTTAGTAAATGAAACAAAATAATAATAAATGACAAAGTAATGTTTGGAGAGTAGTGTTTGTAAAGGCTGCCATGCCCTGAGAGCCCTGGTGAAGCACTTTGGATTCATCTCTCAGGTGTGTCGCTGGATGGGGTGAGGATGGAGCTGAGCTCACCTCCAGCCTGACATTTCCCCCCTCCTCCAGGAAGAACCACAGGACACAACCAGAGAATCATTAAGGCTGGAAAAGACCTCTGAGGTCATCGAGTCCAACCACCAACCCAACACCACCCCATCTACTAAACCACATCCCCAGGTGCCATTTTTTTAACCCTTCCAGGGATGGTGACCCCCCCACCTCTCTGGGGAGCTTGGTCCAATCCTGACTGCTCTTCCAGTGCAGAAATTTTCCCTAATACCCAATCTAAACCTCCCCTGACACAACTTGAGGCCGTTTCACCTCATCCCATCACTTGTTACTTGGGAGAAGAGCCAACCCCACCTCACTACACCCACCTTCCAGGTAGTTATAGAGAGTGAGTGATCAGGTCTCCCCTCAGCATCCCCTTCCCCAAACTAAACCCCCTCCAGTTCCCCCAGCTATCAGACTTGTGCTCTAGACCCTTCACCACTCCATTTCCCTTCTCTGGACCCGCTCCAGCACGTCAGGTAAGTCAGGACAGATGCTGGCCAGGCATGAAGTCAGGGCAGATACCTCAGCCATGGGGATGTGTCCCACTTGGGT
This sequence comes from Zapornia atra, assembly GCA_013400835.1. NCBI lineage: Eukaryota > Metazoa > Chordata > Aves > Gruiformes > Rallidae > Zapornia > Zapornia atra. Next base: position 7,464 of record VZTU01018324.1, read on the forward strand.
CACTTGCTGGGAACCAAATTCCAGTTTTAATTATAATCCTGTGCCTGGGAGTGTACAGCAAGTGAGATATGGACCCTGTAACTTCTCCTCATTAAAATAATGAGTTTTGTCCTGTTCAGCATTCCTGCTGGGGGGAGAAATACAGCCTGGCTGCAGCACAACCAGCTCCATCTCCTCTGACCTTCCCTTGCAGCTACAGCCTCGGGCTTTGCCAGGGAGCTGGGCTGGGACTGGGAGCTGCTCTCCTTGGGACATCCCAAAGGCAGACCCTTGCACATCTCCATGCAGCTGAGTCTTTTTGGGTGATACACCAAAAAAACCCAAGAAAAGGGCTAAAAAAAACCCCACAGGGGCTTGAACACAGACAACCAGCTGCAGAGGAGAGCCCTGAAACTCCAAAACCCTTCCCCCTGGGTTCAAGCATGACCCATCATCTCCTTTTTTCCCCAACCCAAGCTGTTCTTTCAGAGCTCAGTGACCTTTCTGCAGCCTTTCATCACTGTGGTAGGATGGCTCCATGCCCAGGTGAATGCTTTTCCAGGTCAGTTCCCACGTATTGACTGAGGACAGTTGAGAGGAGGTAGAGTTTTAGGTGGGGGGTTTTTTCCTCCCCTCTTGCTTTTTGCAGCACCAGTGAGGGACTCCTGGTTCCCCCTTCCCCAGGTCCCTCCCAAAAAGCTCCATCCCACTCAGAAGCAATCGCAGCATCCAGAACCTAAACCAAAGTACCACTTTTGTGGGAAATAGCCCTAAAATTCTCTTTTTTTTATTAACAACCCCCCCTTCACTCCCATGTTTTATAACACCATCACCCTGTGATGCTCTCTTATCTTAAATAAAATGAGTTTATAATTATTCAGGCTGATTCTGGGCAGGGAAATGGGAGTGGCTGGAGTTCTGCTGGGAAAAGGAAACACCTTGGCTGAGATCTCTTTAAAAAGTGGGTGTCTTAAATACAGGCTTTAAAATATCCCATCTGGTAAGGAAATCTTGAGCCTTGGATTCCTCCTGTGGAACTGATTACCTGGCCTGTTGCCTAGGTGCCTAAATTGGGGGTTGCATGAGGGTTAATTATATTTTTTAAATGTATTTTTATTTATTACTTGTATTTATATTTATATTTGTATTTATATTCATATTTATTGATTGTATTTGTATTCTATTTATGGATTATACTTGTATTTATAGTTCTTGTTTCTATTTAAGGTAATAGGTGGGAATGGTACTAGGCTGTGTGGTGGGGTCCAGCACTGTTTGTATTTGCATTGGGGTGTCTGTGCTTGGGAAATTCACTATTTTACCTAAATGCAGTGTCAATTTTACCCAAATGCTGTATTATTCTACCCAAATACTGTGTGACCTCTCCAGCCAAGGACAGATTTGCAAGGAAAATGTTCTCAATTTGATTTTTAACCATTGCCAAGCAGGAAAATCAGCCAAGGGGGATACTGCACATGGTTGGATGCTGTTCCTAAAGGAAGGATATCCTTTTTTCCCATCCTGCCTTTGTAAAAGCTGTCTGTTTTCTCTCCAGATATCAGGCATCCAGAAGAGCTCTCCCTCTTGAGAAAACCCAGAGATCCCTCAAAGAAAAAAAAGAAGAAGTTGGATGATCAATATGAAGATGATGCCTTCGAGCTGGAGGGTCCACTCATCACGCCGGGGTCCGGTGAGCCAGGGCTTGCTTTGTGAGGACAGGCTTGGAGGCAAAGCTAATATAACAGGGTGGAAAACCACACAGGGGTATGGCTCTGACCTGATTTCTTTAAGGTCTGTGTAAGAAAGGGACCCTGAATAAATCCCACAAGTCCTCCAGGGCTGCAGCACTCGGGTCGCGGTCGCACCGATGCATGCCTGAAAGCTGTCACGCAATATGGGGGGGGAGCAGAACAACACTCAGGCTTTATAAAACCCACCAGAAGCCAAATGTGACTGCTTGAACACTCAGATTGTGTTACTGAGAGGTTTTCTTACCCTGTTAAGAGAAAGAATTAAATGGGAAATCATACCTAATGTTGAATTCCAGGGGTGTTATAGGCAGCACTGCTCTACTCCTTATTTATTAGCCCAGCAAATGCAGGATTTGATTAATTACATTAGGGTTGCTTTATGTTGAAGGTGTAGTTATGGTTTGCAATGCTAAAAAACCCAACATTTTATTGCTGGGGGACGTAGTTTCCCAGTCTGGCTTACAGAACCTGAGCAGAGCTGCTAGGAGTATTGCTAACAGAGTAATACTGCCCATGGAGTAACATCACTGATGGAGTCACTTGTAATTTGCCACAGGCAGGGAACTGAAGCAGGGAGGGGTTTTCAAGCAGAGGGTGGGGTGTTTAGCTCCATGGCTGCTGGAAATCTGGAGTCTGAAGGCAAAATGGTAGGAGCTTCAACCATAAAGTCAGTCAAGCATGAGCACTTTAGCTTGAATGGAGTTGTGGAGGAAGCTGCAGAGATGCACGCTGATGGAGGGGTCAGATGTGTCTGGCTGCCAGAGCTCTTGGTTGAAAATCCAGCCCTGAGAAGGAAGCAGCTTTAATTTAAAAAATAATAATAATATTTGAAGGCAGTAAATTGTATTCATCAGTCTTAAATTAACTGAAGTAGAGAGGAAGGTCAGGCAGTGTGGTTAATGCTGCTGGTGGCTCCAGGCTGGGAAGCAGAAGGGTTTTGACCACGCAGGGCAGCGTGCCAGGGCCATGCACACCGTGGGCTCCACAGGCTGATGTAAAGGAGAAATGATCCTCCTTTTGCCCTGGTCTCACTTGCTCTTCACTCAGTTACTTAAAAATACTCCTGGGGCTAGTCCTCTCCCATCCCTGGCTGAGGGAGGGAGGGCAGGAGGTTGGCCTGCAGCAGGCAAGGCTTCAGTCAGTCCTCATTATTTGGTGTTTTCATCCTGAAAACCCATAATCAGCCTTTCCAAAAGCCAGTGTTCATGGAGAGCATCTCTGTTAGGAAATACTCAGCCTGTTTGGGGGAAATGTGTGCAAAGGACAGGTGTTTATTTGAATTCTTTCTTGATCTTGCAGTGAGCTTCTTCGAGCTGTCCTGCTGGTTTTGCTTTCCTTGTGGATGGAATTACTCTTGCTGGGGGGTTTAATTACTTCAGCTGCCTGCCATGCTCAGGTGCCATTAGTTAAAAGTGATGGTTTTCATCTGAACAAACCATTCCTAGCACTGTCCCAACATTCATCTGTGCACTGAATGCTTCTGTGAAAGGAGTTAAGGACTTGGGGTCTCCTTATTTCCGTGCACATGGATGTAACAGGCGTGTTTGTCACCAAGCACCCCTGTACCTGGCAGTAAAACCACTTCAATCACAGCAGGCAGAGCTGGCAGTACCCCCATGGTGGTAAACGTTGCCCAACACTTCCCATCAGGAGACCTGTATTTCCTTGTTTATAAGTTAGCCAAACTTTGAGCTATTTCAGCTGGCATTGCCCACCTTGGGCAAATTGTTTAAGGGAAGCATCTTCTGAGATGGTTTAGATGTGGGGAACATCCAAGGGGAAGCTTTGCTCCTCTAGAGCAGACCCTTGAACGGAGCAGGGGTGTCTGTAGGAAAACCTGCCTGATTTGGGGCAAGAAGTGGGGTTTTCTTCTGTTGGTCCAGTTAACGCTCAGCCCTGGCTGCTTGAGCCACGGTGAAGGGTGAGGCTGGCACGTTGTGAGGGCAAGAGCATCTTTCAGGATGAGGTTTATGGAACCAGTTCTTGTTGGGCTGCACTTCTCTGGTGTAACAGTCCATGGGGAGCACACATTGCTGCTGCTTTTACAGTCCAGGAATATCTCCCCTTGGAACGGACTGTAGGGATTGTTGAGTTCAAATCCCAGAGTATAACTACATGGTGTAAATAGCTGTCAAGTCACCCCAGCCCACCTCCTTGTGAAGCTCCAAGGTGCATATCTCTATCCCTTCATCACTTCTGCAGCTTTTTATGCTCCTACCCAGTTTGCTGGGTCTGTCTCAGGGGCAGGTTCCTGTGATACATACCAATCCCCAGGCTTTTTGTCAAAACATTAATCCAGACCAGGATGCCAGGATAGGCAGCCTTGTGTAGCTCCAGGCCTGGAGGTTGGTGGCCCTGCCTGTGGCAGGGGGGTTGGAGCTCTGTGACCCTTGGGGTCCCTTCCAACCCAGCCCAGTCTGTGATTCTATGCTTCTATGCTGGCAAAAATAACATGAGCATTAAAAGCATCCTGGTAGTTTTCTCACTAGGTGGTGACCTCAAGTTTTCACTTACATTTTCCACCCCATCAGTCAGTTTGGAATCACATTTCTGTATTTCTTACATTCCCTCAGCAAGATGTTGGCTGTCCTTGGTGTGAGGCTGCTGATTCAAACCATCCATAGCGCTCCTTGCAAAGAAAAAAATGGAGAGAGTTTGGGAAGCTTTTCCTATTATTTTGCTCTTAGAATTTTCCAGATGTTTAGCTCAGCTTCCTATCCTTCCTTGGGTGGTGAGGGAAGAGGGATTGTTCGGAGCGAGGTGGTGGTTCAGGGCGGCTCCTGGTATCTCAACCGTGCCCCTCTGACACCCTCACCAGTGCTCTTGGAGGGGGAATCATAGAATCATAGAATGGGCTGGGTTGGAAGGGACCCCAAGGATCACAGAGCTCCAACCCCCCTGCCACAGGCAGGGCCACCAACCTCCAGGCCTGGAGCTACACAAGGTTGCCTATCCTGGCATCCTGGTCTGGATTAATGTTTTGACAAAAAGCCTGGGGATTGGTATGTATCACAGGAACCTGCCCCTGAGACAGACCCAGCAAACTGGGTAGGAGCATAAAAAGCTGCAGAAGTGATGAAGGGATAGAGATATGCACCTTGGAGCTTCACAAGGAGGTGGGCTGGGGTGACTTGACAGCTATTTACACCATGTAGTTATACTCTGGGATTTGAACTCAACAATCCCTACAGTCCGTTCCAAGGGGAGATATTCCTGGACTGTAAAAGCAGCAGCAATGTGTGCTCCCCATGGACTGTTACACCAGAGAAGTGCAGCCCAACAAGAACTGGTTCCATAANAGGGAGTTGGGGGATGCTTTGAAGGCACCTGTCTGAGCAGGCTCAGGATTGAAAAAGGATGCAGCTCTCTCCCAAAAAGCCAGCTCCAGTTACTGGTCCTTCTGAGTACTGGTGCACGGATGGTAAAGGATGCTGAGCCCATTGCCCGATGCACATACGCGGTGGGATTGCTGACGTTAGGATACGCTCCATGAACCTCCCTTAATATGGAAAATCTGGATTTTTATATCCTTTAAAGTAAAAAATCAACAGTCCTGTGAGAGGAAGAAGGGTTACTTAGCTCTACCTAGCTGGGTCTGCTTTCTTCTCTTCTTAGTTGTAGTTTTAGGAGGGTGTAGGGGGGATATTCAAGCAGGTACGAGGCTGGGTAATACCGGGTGCTTTGGGCTCAGATTTGCACCAAACCACACCACTCGCTCAGCATATTAATAACCAGATTTAGTTGGCTGTCTCAGCAAGCTTCTCATCCATGAAATACCACCTTTCCATGCCCAGCATTTCCTTGTAATGGGAATAAAATTAAGCCTGGAGTCACTCGGGTCGCTTTGCCTGCCGAGTCCACCATCACTGCTGCAAACACACAGCATTTGGGTGGTTAAACCTCACCGCCTTCTTCCAAAAATGCCTGGTTTTGGCTTCTCTCCTGTCCTGCTCTCTCCCAGTAACTTTCTCTTGCCTTCTCACTTCCCTCCTTTCTTTCCCTCTCTATAGGCACCGATATTCTTTACATCGGCCCCGTCAAAGGTGAGCTCCATCTCAGTAGGACTTTTTTGCGCTCTGCCTCTGGTCTCTTTGGCTCCTCCCTTTAGTTTATTTTCCTGCTCCTCTCAAACCTTTTTGATTTCCAAAATTCTTTAAGCAACAGGTAATAACTGGTAAGTTTGGGGGCCGTTCGTGTCCCAGGTACCTCCGCGACTCACACGGGGCAGAAGTTTCCCAGCTTGGGAGACCTGTGCCTTTTCCTATGGATTTGGGCTGGAAATGAGTTTTTCCCATCAGTTTTGCTCTTGGAGAAGAGCTGAGAGAGAGGGGCAGCTGTTGTGGGAAAAGCAGCAGCGCAGTGTTTTCCCATCATGGCCAAAATACCCCCCCCCCAAAAACCCCAAACCTGGTAAAAAAAAGAAGAGGGAAAAGTTTTTCCTTTGCTGGCTTTGGGTTTGTGCTGACTTGGCTTGGTTGGGAGCAGGCAGGGCTTGGCCTTAAGCTAACTCCCAACTTTTATTCCTCTCACTGGTAGGGAATATATATTCAAGCCCAGGATTGTATAGCAAAACGATGACGCCGACCTACGACGCTCACGACGGCAGCCCCCTGTCACCTACTTCAGCCTGGTTTGGTGACAGCGCCTTGTCAGAGGGGAACCCGGGCATCCTGGCTGTGAGCCAGCCTGTCACCTCCCCAGAATCCTTAGCAAAAATGTACAAGCCACAGGCACTGCTTGACAAAGCCAAAATCAACCAAGGGTGAGTGAAGGGGGGTTGGTTTTTCTCCTCCTTTCTTCTTTCTTCCTTCTTTTCTTTAAGGTTTCGGTGGGTTCTTTTCAAGCTCTGGTTTTAAATTGCATTCTTGAAAGCCCTGTCATGTCTTCACCACAGCTTTCTGTGTGTGTTATCCCCCTGTTGACAATTTACAGATGGCTGGATTCATCTCGATCCCTCATGGAGCAGGAGGTGAAAGAAAACGAAGCTTTGCTGCTCCGGTTCAAGTACTACAGCTTTTTTGACCTGAATCCAAAGGTATGGAGCTCCTTATTTTTCCTTTGACCAAAAGATACCTCTGCTTCTGATGTGCTTTTGTGTCAGTAAATCCTCCACTGCTTCAGAAACAGGTCTTTGTAGGCATCAAACGTGGCTTTGAGCATCCCCACATCCCAATTCTCTAATGCTGGAGATGTTCTAAGGGTTTCTCAGGCTTCCCAAGCTCAGAGTGTTGCCCTGAAATGAAAGCTGAGGTGGTTTGTCTTGAACTGGGTGTGTGTTCTTTTTGTCCTGTGCCATAGTACGATGCAATCAGGATCAACCAGCTCTATGAGCAGTCCAAGTGGGCTATCCTGCTGGAGGAGATCGAGTGCACGGAGGAAGAAATGATGATGTTTGCAGCGCTGCAGGTAGGAGACAGCCCAAAATGCTGCCAGTTTTGGGCTCAACTTGGTTTTGTAGCTTTGGGGGGGGGCCTCTTTGGGGACCTCTCTGATGATTATTGATCGAGATGATGAGTGCAATCTGGTGGAACTGGTTTTTTAAGCCTCACTGTGTCTTCGGTGGGAGCTTGGGCTTCTTGTTCTGGGCAGCAGAACGTTTCCCATCTCCTGATCCTCACTTGAGCTTATTAGGTAATTTAAATATTTGCTGCTGATTACTTTTCACAGAAAGGATCTTGGCCTTCTTCTACCAAACATGTTTACATCTAACTTCTGGTTTTGCCCTCCTTACAAACCCCAGGAAGTACACTGGGTTACTGAACTGCGCGCTACTGGCTCGCTGCTCCCCAAACAGCTGGGGACAATCTCTGGGTTTCCCAGAACTCTTTATCTAGTTTATTAAATACTCATCATGATTTGGCATGAATACTACACCTGCTAAGGCTGTAGGACTGGTGGCAGGACATCTACTCCATGTGATGGTGCACCTCATCGCTGTAGGGTGCAGAAATACCCTCGTTGGGAGCAGGGCTGTCTGCTCCTAGGGCTCCTCCTAGGAAACAAAGAGTAAAACCAGAAGTAAAACGACTCTGTTCACCTCACCAAGCAGCCCAGAGGGGGCTGAGCATGGTTCTTAGTGTGAGATTTTGAGGGACCATCAGCAGGCTGGAGGGGCCATCCAGAGGGACCTCAGCAAGCTGGAGAAATGGGCCAACATAACCTGCTGAAGTTGAGCAAAGCCCTGCCCCTGGGGAGAGGAACAGCCCCAGGCACCAGTATATTTGGGGGGAAGAGGTGCTACCCCGCTGGGAAACAGCTTGAAGGAAAAGGATTTGGGGGTGCTGGTGGACACCAGATTGAACATAAGCCAAGCAAGGTGTGTTGGGCAAAGCATTGCTGGCAGGTTGAGGGAGGTGATCCTCCTTCCCCAGTGTGAGAGGGACATGGTCAGGGTGGAGAGACCAGCAAAGGGCTGTGAGGATGAGGAAGGTCCTGCAGCATCTGAGGAAAGGCTCAGGACTCTTCAGCCTGGAGAAGAGGAGACTCAGGGGCATCTTAATGTACATAAAGACCTGATGGGAGGGTGTGAAGGAAGTGGAGCTGGGCTCTTCTCGGTGGTGCCCAGCACTGGGACCAGAGGCAGTGGGCACAGATTCAAACACAGGAGGTCCCCTCTGAACTTCAGGAAACCCTTTTCTCCCTCTGAGGGTGACCCAGCACTGGTACAGGTTGCCCAGAGAGATTATGGGAGACTCCATCATTGGAGATGCTCAAAAGCCACCTGGACAGTGGCTGTCAGTGGCCCTGTTTGAGCAGGGCTTAGATGGCCAGATGACCTTCAGCTGGCCAAGCTGTGACGGTGTGAAAAGAGTGCAGACAACCAAGCCAGTCATTCCTGCCTCAACTGCAGCCAGGTCTCAGTGCTTGCCAGCCTCTGCTCCCACAGAGGACAGGGCATCGCTCCCCCACCCTGCAGCGGATCGCGGGGCCGTGGCGGTGAAACGCTGTGCCTTCCCTTCCAGTACCACATCAACAAGCTGTCCATCATGTCCTCAGAAAACCACCTGAACAACAGTGACAAGGAGGTGGATGAGGTGGATGCTGCGCTCTCAGATCTGGAAATTACATTGGAGGGTGGCAAAACGTCGACGATCCTGGTAAGGGCTGCAGGCTCAGGGTGGCTTCAGCACCCCCTCTATGGCTTCAGCACCCCCTCTATGGCTTCAGCACCCCCTCTTTGGCTTCAGCATCCCCTCTTTGCCTCACATGGAGCAGGAATAATCATCCAGAGCTGGGAAATCTTCCAGGCCTTCTTTAAACCTTCTTTATTTCCTTCCTCTCTCCCTTTTGTTTCTCCTCTTAGAGTGGGAGAAAGTTGCCCACAGCCCAGTGGAGAAATGCAGAACCCAAACCCAATAATATTTTTCTTTAAAATCATGGTTTTTTAAATTTTAAGGGCTTGTTCCAGTGGGAGGGGGAACCCTTGGGCTGTATCCAGCACAGGGCCAGCGCTGAGCTCTGCTCCAAGCCTGGATGCAGCATTAAAACTTCTTTGAGCACATGCACACACTGAACCAAAGGCTTCATTTAAGGGATAAGAACATATTTAGGAGCCCTGGGACAGGCTGACCAGGGGGTGTGGAGTCTCCTTCTGTGGAAAGATTCCAGACCCATCTGGACACCAACCTGTGTGCCCTGTCCTAGGGACCCTGCTTTGGCAGGGGGTTGAGCTCTGGAGGCCCCTTCCAACCCCTACAGCTCTGTGAGTCTGTGATTTTATTTTTGGGGGTGTTTGAAATGAACTTAACAGGGAGATCCCAGCCCAGCCCACATGCCCAGCTCTGCATCACCGCAGACTCAAGGGCAACAATGAATTATCCCTGCTGGGACCATAAGACCCCCTTGCACCAAGCCACCATCCTGATGAAATCATGGAAAACTCAGCTAAAAATGAATGTAGCTTCTCTTCTTGCTACCAACTTTCAAAAAAAATACCAAATTCTTCACGCTGAGGTTTCTCTTTCCCCCATTTCTAATTGGTGGTGAAGTTTGACAGGATCTGAAACAGCTGCAGTGATTTTCAGAAAGAACTTACGCTTACGAAACCCTGTTTTTATTTAGTCTGGAGTGAGCTGTGACTGGATTACAGAGGATTTCATTGAGGGTGGGTTTTTTTCTTCCTGATACGCTCCTTTAACACTGGTTTTCCACCTTGGAAAAGAATGTTAAAGCCCCAAAACAGAAGAAACAGCAGGTCTGGACAGCCTTGGTGCAGCACAGCTTTTCCAGGCCTTTTTGGTACATTTAAACCATCTCCTGAGTTTCATTTTAAGTTCTTTCAGCCCCTAAAATGTCCATGAAATTTTCCAGTCTTCCACTTTATATATTTTAGGGGGTTTTTAAGTGTTTATGAAGTGTCTTGTTGAAGTTAAGGTCCACACCTAGCTTGCTTCACCAGCATCCATAGCAGCAGAGCTTTGTGGGATTACCCAGGCAGTGCTGCTTTGGAATTAGTGTCAAAGTTTCCTTGCTGAGAGCTTCATTTCTTTGCCAAACCTGGTTTGAAGCACAGTCCTCAGGGAGAATCCCTGACAGACAGGAGTGTGACCTGAACAGGCTGGATCTGTGGGCTTAGACCAATGGGATGTGGTTCAGCAAGGCCAAGGGCAGAGGCCTGAATGCAACAACCCCAGGCAGCGCTACAGGCTTGGGGCAGGGGGTGGAAAGCTGTCAGGTGGAGAAGGACCTGGGAGTGTGTTGGGTGACTGCAGGCTGAATATGAGCCAGCAGTGTGCCCAGGTGGCCAAGGAGGCCAACAGTATCCTGGCTTGTGTCAGACACAGCGTGGCCACAGGGCCAGGGCAGGGATTGTGCCCCTGGACTGGGCACTGGTGAGGCTGC
>VZTU01018324.1:18221-28235 GCA_013400835.1 Zapornia atra
CAGGCTGCCCAGGGAGGGGGCTGAGTCCCCACCCCTGGGTGTGTTTAAAGAAGGGAAATGAGGTGCTCAGGGATCTGGTTTAGCACAGGACAGGAATGGTTGGACTCAATGATCTTAAAGGCCTTTTCCAACCTTGTAATTCTGTGATTCTGTGAAGACAACAGTGATTCATCAAAACCCCTCCATCCCTTTCCTTAGGGATTGCTAGCAGCAGCCATTTCCAGATGCATTCGAGTAATTGAATACGGATAATGGGCAATTACTGGATTGTTTGTTTAGATTCTGCATTTTTTTCACTGTGGTATCTATAAACAGCATTGCTCACTGCAGACAGAAAGTAAACTCTCTGGCTACTGGAAGCTGCCTTTGCTTTTTTTTTTTCCCCCTGTCCTTTGAAAACCCTTTAATTGGAGCTCATGGGAATTCCAAGTGCCACCTCATATATGTTGCTCCTCCCAGATGTGAAGCTAAACTCAATATTAAAAAAGCTGGGGATGGAGGAAAAGCTTTTCTGGACTGTCAGGAAGCCCTTTCCCAGTTCCACATGGAGGTGCAGAGCAGCACCTTTCCCTTTTGTTGGGAAAAAAAACGTAAGGGAGGAGAAAAATCTGTGTGCAAACAGGAGCTGGTGTGACCCCATTGGTGACCTCATGGGAGGGAATTGGCTTCAGCTGCAGCTGGAATTCCTCAAAGGGAAATAAAACCTTGTCTGCTGGTTTCCAGGCAGCACTTCTGTGCCATAGGTTTGTCTCTGCTCACTTCTTCTGGATGGGGAGCTCTGGGACAGGCTGCCCCGGGGGGTGTGGATTGCCCTTGGGCTGTATCCAGCACAGGGCCAGCGCTGAGCTCTGCTCCGAGCCTGGATGCAGCATTAAAACCTCTTTGAGCAATGCACACACTGAACCAAAGGCTTCATTTAAGGGATAAGAACATATTTAGGAGCTCTGGGACAGTCTGCCCAGGGGGGTGTGGAGTCTCCTTCTCTGGAGAGATTCCAGACCCATCTGGACACCGACCTGTGTGCCCTGTCCTAGGGACCCTGCTTTGGCAGGGAGTTGGACCTGATGAGCTCTGGAGGGCCCTTCCAGCCCCTACAGCTCTGTGAGTCTGTGATTTCTGAGGGGTCCTGAGCCCACAGTGTTTGCCACCAAAGCTGCCACCCACTTCTTTCCCCAGGCAGCACCCCTTCCCTCCCAGCCCCACACCCCAGCTCCGCTCAGGCACCGGGTGAACGAGGGAATCTTCTCTTTCAGGGTGACATCACATCCATCCCAGAGCTCGCTGACTACATCAAAGTCTTCAAGTAAGTGCTGATGGGAAGAGGTGCTTGTGGAACTGGGTAATGCCTGTGAATAATTCATGGTCCTGCTGCCTAATACCCTTTCCTTTTTCATCTCCTGGCCTCCTCTGAAAAGCCACCCAGCCCACACTGTGTGATACCACAGCTCCTTGCTTGCTATTAAACCAGTTTGCTTCTTCATCCTGTAGCACAGCCACTAAATATTTCACACTGTTCAATCAATAGTGAAGTTGATCAGTTGTTAAACCCCATTGTTAAATCCAGGATGTTTTCCCACATGTTTTCCCACTCTCACCGCCCCCGGCACGTAGCATCCCTCTGGGATTGCTCCCTGCATCCCATAACCAGCAGTGTGTGTTGGCATTGTTCTGTAACACCATTTTCACCCATGAAATAACCAAGCCATCCTAAAAATGAGAAGCAAAGCCTAGAAACCTTGCTTAGATACTTCTCCAGTTTTGCAGGAGGCTAGATCCTGGTGGATCTGCCTTCTCCTTCCCAGCAGGAGCAGGTTCAGCTGACTGTTCCTCTTCCAGCTCACTCAGGATTTAGCTTTTGGGGTGTGGGGGTGGGGTTTTTTTTCCCTTGGACTTGGACAGCAGCACATGGAACAGCAGAGTCTGGACTGTGGAGTAACAGTTTGGCAGCTGTGACTGTCTTTTTTTGCAGATTGTTATTGCCTGCAAAGGTTATGGTGAAAAGTTCTGGAAACAATGATGGGATTTCACAGTGTAGCTATAGGATATAAGAAGAAAAGCTGTGGGCAGTGAACTAGCTCAGGAACAAGCTTTTATTTTATTAGTTGTTTGGTTCTGGAGCCAGAACTTGGTGCTTCTGTTGTGAAAAACTCTTTCTCCCTCTCCAAAGGCGAATTAATAAGGTCTCCACGTCCATCTGGGCTTGTGGTCTGGCTTAACTGGGGCAGCATTTTGGGGCTGGAGCCCAAGAGGGTGGGGTTTTTTCCCCCTCAAATGAGCAAGCAGAGAAAAAACACCAGTGCTCTTCCCTTTGATGTGCTTAGGCAGCTTGCAAATCAGAGCACCAGCAAGAAGATGCCGGTTCCCTCCCCTCTCCCAATGCATCCCTGAGCCCTGAGGTTGGGATTTGGGGCTGTCCTGCTGTGGTGGGGAAGCACAGGATTGCCATTTACTCCTTAAAAAGTAGGACCAGGCAGTATTTTACTGCCAGAAACCTGACACAGATGATATGATGGTAGGAGCTGGCCCAGCTTTGGACATTTCCTCTTGTCACACTTCACCAGGGAGGAGCTGCAGTGTATTTCCTTACTATGCCTTGTATATAAGTCCTATCTATCTATATATATATACTTTTATATATATATATACTTAAATATTTAAGTCCTATATATGAATACTTACATATATAAGTCAAATATATATGTTGCTGCTCATATATATATATATATGAGATGTTTTCCTTGCCCCTGCCAGCCAGGTTACCAAATGTGCCAACCAAAATTCCCTGCTTGCAATTTCAAGGAGGGCCCCAAAAAAGCTCTAAAGCAGTAAAAAATAGATCAAAACATCTTTAGAGAAGGATGCAGAGCTGAAGATGGAGAAAGATGGCTTGGCTGGAGGTTGGTGACCTGTTCTGTCAGTGGGGGGGAGGAAGCTTCAAAAGGAAATCGTGGTCGTGAAGTTTGTGTGGGGCAGGGCCAGAGCTTTGGGAAGAGGGGAAGTGGCAAGTTTGCAGGTGACACCAAGCTGAGTGGTGTGCTTGACACAATAGAAGGAAAGGAAGCCATCCAGAGGGATCTTGGCCATCAGAGTGGCCTGGGTGAACCTAATGAGGTTCAGCACTGTGAAGCATCAGGGGTTGCACTTGGGCCAGAACAATCCCAGACATATTTACAGGCTGGGAGAAGAGCTCCTGGGGAGCAGCCCTGTGAGAAGGACTTGGGGATTGTGGTGGGTGAGACACTGAGCATGAGGCAGCAGTGGCTCCTGCAGCTGGGAAGGGAGATGGGATCCTGGGCTCCATCAGCAGAGGGGTGGCAGCAGAGACAGGGAGGGGATTGTCCCTCTCTGCTCTGCCCTCCCCCAGCTGGAGTCCTGTGTCCAGAGCTGGGGCCCAACACAGGAGAGATGTGGGGCTGTTGGAGAGGGGTCAGAGGAGCNCAGGACAAGGGGGATGGAGTGAAGCTGGAGGAGGGAAGGGTTAGATGAGAGATTAGGGGGAAGTTCTTTGCAGAGAGAGTGGTGAGGGGCTGGAACAGGCTGCCCAGAGAGGGGGTGGATGCCCCATCCCTGGGGGGGTTCAAGGCCAGGTTGGCTGGGGCCCTGGGCAACCTTGTGTAGCTCCAGGCCTGGAGGTTGGTGGCCCTGCCTGTGGCAGGGGGGTTGGAGCTCTGTGATCCTTGGGGTCCCTTCCAACCCAGACCATTCTATATTATGATTCTATGAAGGGCAGGAGGAGGCAGTGGGTGCCCCCAGCTCAGATGTCTACCAGAGGACGTGTGAGACATGGCTGTGTTTCTCACCCACCTCCCTCATTTCCCAGAGGAGCCCCCACCCCACCAACATGCTTTTGCAGCGGTTCGGGGACCTGTCTGGTTTTGTAACGTGGTTCTCAAGCTCCCCTCACCTTGCCCCAGGTTCATGGGACCTCCATGGGATCAAAGAACCCAAATTTGCTATTGTAGCTCAATTTCTTGACCTGACATTGTAGTGAAGCGATGGTGAGCTGGTGGTTGGGCTCCCAGGGAGGGATTATCCCAGGGCTGGACATACCCCAAGGTGCTGACACCAGGTTTTCAGGGCTAAAATGAGTTTCCCAGTACAGCAGCTTATTTTAGGCACTTAAACCACATGTAACCTCCCACAATCTGTCTGGCAGGCCCAAGAAGCTGACATTGAAAGGCTACAAGCCATATTGGTGCACCTTCAAAGATACCTCTATCTCCTGCTATAAAAGCAAAGAGGAATCCAACGGGACTCCTGCACACCAGATGAACCTGAGAGGTAAGAGCAGTGGAAACACCACTGCCTTTTATCCCACTGACAAGCTGCTCCTCTTGCATCTTGTTTTCCTACTGATTTCTCTTCTTGGTGTGCCATCCTAGGGTTGGGTGAGTCTGTTTGAAGGACTGAGGGTGGCCAGGTTGGCTAGCATGGCATAAATTTAAGCTCCTTAGAAAGCAAGAGCATGGTACACATCACCCCAAGGGAAGCCTGCTGCCACATCCTTGATTCTGTGGGGAAGCAACTTGCCCTTCTCCTTTTTGTGGTGGTTATCCAAAAAGAACTGAACTCAGTGGAGAGTTAAGTTTGAGCTCACGCTGTGCTGGAGAGAACAGACCATTCTCTTCCTCTGCTGCCTTGAAATATTTGTTTCCTCCTCTCCCCCTGTGCTGGTTGTGAGCAGGTCAAGGCTCCCTGTGAGCCTTGCTTGAAAAACACAGGGTTTGGAAATTCCTCCAGTCACTGGCTCTTCTTAGGGTCAAGTTCAACATCCCCACTCCCAACAGCCACCAAACTGCAGAGACCTCATTTATTTCCCTCCTCCCCTCTATTGAGGCAGGAGCAGACATGATGCCAAGTGACCTTGGGCTGCAGTCAGAGCGAAGCCCAGCCCCTGGGACCTTTTTTGGGGAGCTTTGGACATATCTGCTGTGACAGCACTTTCAAAACATCTCGGAGGCGGCGTTGAAGCGGCGCCTGGGCTCACTTGGCTGGTTGAGTTCATTGCTGCCCCCACCCCCCTCCCTGGAGTTTATACAACCACTTGTAGTTCTCCACAGTGGCATGCCCACACCTCACCACTGACCCTAGCAGCAATGAGCCCAGCCAAAATAATGTCTAGAGGATTCAGGGTGAGAGTCAGCACCCATCCAGCCACCGTTCCATACCCTTCCATAGGGTCACAGAGGATTTGCTGGCTGTGGGGTCTGTTCACAAGGCCAGGCATGACCCATGAGATGAATCCTGTTAGCCTGGGATGCATTGCTTTCAGATCAGGTCCTGGTTTTCTCCCCATCACTTGGAAAAACAGACACCTAATGTGGTTTATGGCTCATTGGGCAGAGTGTTTCTCCTATCAGAGATGTGGTGTAAGACTGGCAGCGCTGAGATGCTGTCAGACACCCTTTGGTCTGAGCACTTGGCTTGTCCTTTCCCTTTTGGTTTTGGGTTTTCCCCCATCCTCTTCACACCCTGCTTACCACCAGCTTCTTCATGGCAGGATGTGAAGTTACCCCTGACGTGAACATCTCCGGCCAGAAGTTCAACATCAAACTGCTGATCCCGGTGGCAGAGGGAATGAATGAGATCTGGCTGCGCTGCGATAACGTACGTTACCCCTGGGATCCACTCATGGCACATGAACCTGAGCCAGCAGAGTGCCTGGGGGGCCAAGGAGGCCAACAGCATCCTGGCTTGTGTCAGAGCCAGCGTGGCCACAGGGCCAGGGCAGGGATTGTGCCCCTGGACTGGGCACTGGTGAGGCTGCACCTCCAGTGCTGGGTCCAGTTCTGGGCCCCTCACTACAAGAAGGACATGGAGGTCCTGGAGCGAGTCCAGAGAAGGGCAACCAGGCTGGGGAAGGGGCTGGAGGGCAAATCCTCTGAGGAGCAGCTGAGGGAGCTGGGGGTGTTCAGCCTGGAGAAGAGGAGGCTGAGGGGAGACCTTCTCCCCACCTCCCCTGCCCTGCCAGGAGGGTGCAGAGAGGTGGGTGATGGTCTCTTCAGCCAGGGGACAGGAGATGGGACAAGGGGCAATGGGCTCAAGCTGTGCCAGGGCAGGGTCAGCTCAGCTGGGAGGGCAAAGTTCTTCCCTGGCAGAGTTGTCAGGGCCTGGCCCAGGCTGCCCAGGGAGGGGGCTGAGTCCCCATCCCTGGGTGTGTTTAACAGAGGGGAGATGAGGTGCTCAGGGATCTGGTTTAGCACAGGACAGGGACGGTTGGACTCCATGAGCTTAAAGGTCTTTTCCAGCCTGGTGATTCTGTGATCTCTTGGTCCTTTTGCCCACTGTCAGCCCCCACTCCATGTGCTGTGTTGCTGTAGCTGGTGTTAATTAAAAAAACACCCAGTGAAATGTGTCTGATCTCCATGTTCAGAGCACGTGTGTGAATTTGGAGTGGAAAGTCATCTCCTTGGCGGTGTCCCATGATTATAGCCTACACGTTGGCTGAGCATCTGCCTGTCTTTGTGTGTGTTTGAGTCTCACAGGGTGTGGATGGGAAATAAAAGCTCCCCAGAGTTTTATTTGGGGATTGATGGGGTTAAGGCAGCATCCCCCACCTTAACGGGGTCTCCGTTTTGGGTGCAGGAGACGCAGTACGCCAGCTGGATGGCTGCCTGTCGCCTGGCCTCCAAGGGCAAGACGATGGCTGACAGCTCCTACGGCATGGAGGTGCAGAACATCCTCTCCTTCCTCAAAATGCAGCATTTGAACCCAGACCCTCAGCTGATCCCAGAACAAATCAACACTGACATCAACCCTGAGTGCCTGGTTTCTCCTCGCTACCTGAAGAAATACAAGAACAAGCAGGTACGTGCTCTCCCAGCGCCGCGTCGGTGTGGACCGGGGCTGACCCTACACCCATTCTCTGATGGTAGCTACCATTGTAACGTTCCATGGCTTGGATGGTGTCACCTTAATCAGATGCACGTGGTTACTGAATGGAAATGCTGACTGACACGTGTGGTTCCCATCCAGCACCCAGGGATGGCACCCAGCACCTGACACGTCACCACGCGACGGCGCACGTACGCGGCCTCAGCAGCGGCCAACAGATCTATTTACATATTTAAACCATATTTAAATGGTTTAAATAGATTTAAAGATGGGGAGTGGGGTTTTTTTAAATAGGGGAGTGGGTTTTACCCCTGCTGATACCAAGCAGCAGGAGAGCAAAGCTTGGGGAGGGGGTGCAAGCTTCCCCTCCATCTCCCTGTGCAGACGTAGGGGCGATGAGACCAAATCAATCCCCGGTGCTGGGATTAAAACCCCTTCCCTTGCACCAGTTTTGTGCAGAAACCCCCAGGATCAGTGGAGTTGCCATGAGTGGAGTTGCAGTTGCTTGCCCTGCTTTACCCAGACTTGGCTGTGCTGCAGTTTGCATCCATCTGCTCTTTGCTTTCTGCTCCTTTGGCACGCCGGGCCCTCGAAACGTCGCTTCGTTTGGAGTTGCCCTGTGACTTGTGCTTGAACTCCACGCTCCCATTCCATCCCCTGCATGACAAGGCTGAACTGTTCTGCCCTGGAAAGAAATGCCTGAATTTCTGAAAGACATTTATATGTCAGTACAGAGGCAAAAAAACCCACCCAAAATAAGTAAGAGCCTTTCAGCCCTCAGTGGCCTTTCGGTGACTTAATGGGTCAGCTGGAGCTCTGCAGCCTGTATGCTGCAGGCTGGCTGTGGTTCTATATGATCTCTCAAGACCCAGAAGAAGGCTGCAAGTCAGAGAAGCATAGAAAAAAAAATACAGCTTTTTTATTGGCACAGCACCATGATTTCCTGGCAGTGGAGTCATGTTTTATATAGGCCTTATTATTCCTCTGAATAAGCCTTTATATCCACTTGGATGGAGGAGAGGCTGTGGCAATACACTGGTTTAACATCTAAAATACCTTCTAGGCTTGAGCTTGGTGACATGGAGGCACCTGGAAAAATATTAGCCAGCAGAACATGCTTACAGTGCAGGTATCCTTATAAAAATAACCCACATGGAACCACAGGGACGGGCACAAGCCCTCACCCTGCTCCCCAACTCTGGGTCCCCCCCACCCCACCCCGGGAGACCTCTTGGCTGAAGGGATTTAGACTTTTCATGTGTGGCTGGAGGCAGAGCTTGGAGAGTGGAGGCTCTTTGCTGGAGGCTGCAGGAATGTAAGGAATTTGGCTGAGAGGGTCCCTCCGCTTCCGGCACTGGGGAAGGAGAAGGAGGAGGAGGAGGAGGAGCAGCTCACCCAGCCCACAAACGGTGCTGAAATGGGAACTGGCAGCAGGCCTGGCTGGAGGAGGTAGAGAGACACTTGGTCCCTCACCAGCCCCAGAGCCACCCCAGGGGGTGTTGTGCCCCACGTGCCCTTCCTTGGCAGGTTGGGTTTGGGGAGCACCAAATCCTAAATGCCAACAAAAGAGCCCCCCACCCCAGAGAAAGGAATCCCAGCACTCAGCTGCCTTGCTGGGGTTCGGTGTCACAGCAACATCCAGCTGGTTCTCAAGGGTTGATGCATCCCCAGGAAGCTCCCCAGGGTTGTCCACCCCCAGAGCAAGGCCACCTCCCTCCACAGCCCCGTGTGTTCCGCCTGATGTTACCCACAGCAGCATCCCCACCGTTCCTCTGTGTGTCTCAGATAGATACATCCCATAGTGAGATACCCAGCTTCCTGCCCAGCATCCTTTGAGAGAAAGCAGGCTTGAGTTTGTGCAGGGGTGTGGGGAGGAGTGTGAGGACACAAATTCTTCTCTGAGCTGGCAGCTTCACCCACCAG
Source organism: Zapornia atra (assembly GCA_013400835.1). Taxonomy (NCBI): domain Eukaryota; kingdom Metazoa; phylum Chordata; class Aves; order Gruiformes; family Rallidae; genus Zapornia; species Zapornia atra. The sequence continues at coordinate 26,979 of VZTU01018324.1, forward strand.
CAGGACCAAAACCATCTCAGGACCAAAACCATCTCAGGACCTAAACTGTCTAAGGACCAAAACCATCTCAGGACCAAAACCATCTCAGGACCTAAACTGTCTAAGGACCAAAAACATCTCAGGACCAAAACCATTTCAGGACCTAAACTGTCTAAGGACCAAAACTGTCTAAGGACCAAAAACATCTCAGGACCAAATCCATCTAAGATCAAATCCATCTCAGGGCCAAATCCATCTCAGGGCCAAATCCATCTAAGACCATAACCATCTCAGGGCCAAATCCATCTCAGGGCCAAATCCATCTAAGACCAAATCCATCTCAGGGCCAAATCCATCTAAGACCATAACCATCTCAGGGCCAAACCCATCTAGGGCCAAACCCATCTAGGGCCAAATCCATCTAAGACCAAATCCATCTAAGACCAAAACCATCTCTACCTGGTGCCAGCCAGCCAAGACCACCACACCAGTGCTCAGGCAGGGCCAGCAGGAGCAGCAAACCTCTGCTGGCTTCTCCTCTCTCCATCCTCACATTCAGTTTGGCTGCTTTTCTGCCTGAGAAGTCGTGCATGTGGTTGGTTTTGGTTTGGTTTTTCGCTTGACCTTTGGTTTGCAGTTAATTTACACTTTTCCTTTGCTTTGTTGCCATATTTCTGATTGCTTTTTTTTTTTTTCTTTCTGCCTCCTTTTTTTGTTTGTTTTTTTTCTTTTGGTTTGTTGTTTGTGGTTGTTGTGTTGTTTTTTTTCACCTTGCCCATCTACAGCCAGGCTATGTAAGAGACTTGGTAAGTGACAGCAACAATAGAATTCAAACTAAATTTAAGATCAAATAGTCTAGAACCCCTTTGGGTTGGTGAACTGTGATGAAAAGACTAACAAAACCCATCCTCCCCTCACTTCCCCTCCCTAACCCTGGAGAAATTTGGGCCCCTGTTTGGTTTCTATAATGGTCCCTGGTGATTTAAGGCTGGAAACTCTACACCAGCAACGTTGCTGTTCGTTAGTCTTAAAACTAAACGAACCTGAGTGGCTCTTTGCTGCCTCCAGGCAGCTCAGATCGATGATTTGCTTTTAGAAGTCTGGAGACATGAAGCAAAAGCAGCTCCATGTTTCTCAGGCACGGTCGGTTGTAGGTTTTTGAGGGGTTGTAGCTGAGATACAGCCCCAGGGTGGAAACGAATCGATCTGTTGTTGTCCATAACCCAGCCCAAATAGCTCCCAAGTCGTTCGCTGGTGGGAGGGTGTGATGCTGCTGAG
>VZTU01018325.1:1919-61726 GCA_013400835.1 Zapornia atra
GATTTTTTCAACATTTACTGCATTGTTTTAGAACAACTTACAGTTTCCTCATTCTGAGATTCAGTCTTCCTCTCTCCCTCAATCTTTATTCCTTCATCCATGCCTGCGATCCCACCCAAAGTTTCCACCTAAAAAAAAGTACAGAAATATTTCCTGAAATACTTCCAGTTCATATATTCCCTTTCCAAAAATCATGCTCAGCTTCCAGATATCAGGATTTTTTTCCAGAGCTGTTTATCACTCATCATATACTATTACTAAACAGTATTTACTTAATTTTGTATACTTACTCCTCACTGCAAGCATTTTAACTATTGATTGTGATTCTTGCATATAAACATATGTTCTGATTTAAATGCCCAAGTTCACAGAGGTGACCAATATCAGTCAGTATCAGACCAATGTCAGAACCATTCCAGACTGGAATGGTTCGTCCAGGGCGGGCTGTTATGGAGGTCTCTACCCAATTAGCCACATGTCCTTATTTACCCTAACATTTGTAGTTTGACAGTTCAGGCTCTCTCTAATTGCCTGAGTGAAAGTGTGGGCAGGAAGAAAATGTAAATGCATTAAATTGTGGAAAAAAAATTGAAAATCCAGAGTGCCCAGAGAGCTCTGTAGCTCAAATAAAGTGTGGTTTTGCTGTGGGTTCTCCATCTTTTATCTCTTTGTGGGGACCAAGACCAGTTTCTTTAAAAGGCAGAGCTCAAATTGCTTTCAATAGGAATGCATTATTTGGACCTCAGAGATCACTCCAAAGGATGATTTATTCATTTACAAAACAAAGAAAGAAATTTAACTTTATATCTCTAGATAAGAGGGAGAGAAAATATTATTTCAAAAACTTTGATCTATTTGCTCATCATATTTTCTTAAACAGTCCATTAAGCTACAGGAAAGAATAGCATTAAGTTAATGTAGCTATCACTTGCAATTTATTTTCTGTATTTGTAATTTATCTTTACTCCAAGGCATGGCAACTAAGAGATTGTGTCTACTATTCAAGGACTTGCAAACGCACTGCCGGCAGAAAAGGCTTAGTATGCTCGACTAAGAGGGTGCAATTGTCAGATTTACAAGCAAACCTCACTTTTCATAAAGTAATTCCAAAGTAATACCTATCTCTATGCAGCATAACTTTTTTAAATAATGACTTTTAAAAATAGGTTACTTCTACAATGGAATAAAATAAATAGAAACTCAAAAACTGTTATTAGATGATCAGTGTTTCTGAAAAGGAGCTTTTCAAGACAGAAAAAATGAAACTATAGAATTACAAATGTTAGTTTTGGGATTATATGGATCTTACAAATCTGATCTGAACTGTATGGGAAAAGACAGTTTATTTACTTTTATTAACTTTTTGCTTCACTGTTTAGGATGTGGATAAACAGCACAGTACAACTGATTTTAGTACAATTTCTCCCTTTCTACCATCGGTATATTTTTTCATTAAATCCACAAATTTCTGATTTACAAGTTACTTGTTTTCTTGGTATCAATCTGTTGGAGATATTAAGCACAACTTCTTTAACATTTATGATTTTTTTTTTCTTCTTTAGAACTAAGAAAAAAGAAAGCAAGTTCTCTATTGAATGGGCTATCCAAACCTACACAATAGCTTCCAAGCTGCAGTTTCGGTTTCTCTCTCCCAAGGCTTCCTTGTTTCCAGTCACCATAATTAAGCTGGATACTATTTATTTAATATAACCTTTCTTTACTTGTGGGGCACTAACACCAAAACATTTTGGTCAGCGACAATAGCTTCCACATGAAAACAGAAGTAAACAACAGTATGTAAGGTTTGTGCCAATCTATGAATAAATTAACAAAAATTGCGTCATTTTTTGCTTCTGAAAACATCACAAAAGTGAAAACAGAAGCTGGTGCTCTCAGGCTTAAAATAAAAGACCAGATTAATGAATAGTTGATCAGAAATCATTTGGATATCAAAATCCCACATTAAATTCTCAAAGGTGCATTAAACTAGGAGAAAAGTTTTAACATCTTCCATTTGAACACAAAACCCTGACCTGGACACTTTCCAGCTGGTATCAGCTATTTCCTAGAATAACAGCAAATATTTTAGTTTAAATAATCCTCTCCCTTGCTTTAATAGTGTTACAAAATAGAGTAAAAATTATTCAATAATTCTCAAGAGAAATGCAAGAAACTTCAAGCAGTCAAGAGAAGACTTCCATAGTTTGCAAATGCAGGAGAATGTGTTTAGTGTGAAGAAAATCTAGATAACCCAGTTAACAGTAACAAAAATTATAAAAGATGTGAAAAAAATATTTCAGGAAGTGATTTTGTCTATGTATAGAGTCTAATCTGAAGATGTTAATGAATCAATTATGAAACCAGTAGAAAGTACCAGGAACAGACAATATGCAAAGTTATGTCCTGAAACTTGTAATCTCTGTATTCACGGATAACATCTCAAAATAAACCTTGCAAGCAAAGTAAATGCACTGGTAACAAATGGCTTAACGGTTAATTGACAATGAATTACCAATCCAAATCAGAAGTGGAAATTATTTATGTTACTAAGATCAGATCATGTCTAGAATTGTTTGGTGATGGTATTGCACTGGAAAGCAAAAAAAAAAAAGAAAGTGCTCACCGGCTTGTTCTGGATGCCATCTCCAAGCAATTGGAAGAGAAGGTCATGAGGAGTAGTCAGCATGGATTCACCAAGGGGAGATCATGCTTGACCAATCTTGTAGCCTTCTATGATCTCATCACTGTCTGGGTTGATGGAGGGAGAGCAGTGGTTGTCATTTACGTTGGCTTCAACAAGGCTTTTGATACTGTCTGCCATGACATCCTGATAGCAAAGCTGAGAAAGTATGGGATAGTTGAGTGGACAGTGAGGTAGGTTGAGAACTGTCTGCCAGACCAAGCTCAGAGGGTGGTGATCAGTGGAGCAGAGTCTGGATGGAGAGCTGTGACTAGCGGTGTTCCGCAGGGCTCGGTGTTGGGTTTGGTCTTGTTTAATATCTTCATGAATGACCTTGATGAGGGAATAGTGTCCACCCTCAGCAAGTACGCTGAAGATACAAAACTGGGAAGAGTGGCTGATACACAGGAACACTGCGCTGCCATCCAGAGAGACCTGGACAGGTTGGAGAGCTGGGCAGGGAGAAACCAGACCAGGCTTAATAAAAGCAAGTGTAGAGTCTTGCACCTGGGAAGGAATAACCGTGCTGCGACGGAGAGACGGGACACAGCTTGATGCAAGCAAAAGTCGATTTATTGTATAAAATCATTCCTTTAAATACACTCAGAAGACGGCATGCTTTAAACAGATTGGTTATTTCATACCTAAACTGCTGGCGGGCTGTATTTGATTGGTCAATGGTCTACCTGTATAATGCTAATAGACCTTATCAAAGTTAACCAGCAGGCCCAAGTTAACAAAGGAAGCGGCTCCTTCTGGCGCCTCATTGTAGCAGGGGACAATGATTACAGTCTCTCGGCATGCCAGGGTTTATGGTCTAAAGGTTCCATGTTATCTATCAATCTAGCATTGCCCAGGGCCCTGCTTTCCAAGCCCAATGCCACATAACCGCTTGTACCAGTACAGGCTTGGGGATGACCTATTGGAGAGGAGCTCTGCTGAGAAGGACCTGGGGGTCCTGGTGGATGACAGGTTGGCCATGAGCCAGCAGTGTGCCCTGGTGCCTAAGAGAGCCAATGGGATCCTGGGGTGCATTAAAAGGAGCGTGGACAGCAGTTCAAATGAGGTGTTGTTGAAAGAGTAAGTTGAAAGGGTATTGTAAAAGATGTTTTCTAACTTACGGATTTAGTGAAAAATGTAAAAGATATACCTGACCTGCTTGCATCACTTCTGGGAAATCACAAAATATTCCAGTGTCTCACAATAAAAAGCCATTGACTTTAAATTTAATAATTAAGACAATTATAGAAAATAATAATGGTGGAAACCTTAAAATATGACAGCTATTTTAAGAGGTAGGCATCAAAGTATTTCTACAGATTGAAACAGAGTTGTAGCGACTGAGAAGAGCCTATTAAAACTTTTCACTGATGCTCTCTGGACAGATGTGCCAGATGAAACTCCCACACACCATCACAGGTGTGAGTGGAAGAAATACATTTTCTGCCCTAAGACTGTGATAAAATTGTCACTGATGATTTTGTATTGGGAGAAGCTGGATGTCTAAATAGCTCTAATGTGCTACCTGTGGTTCTGTGCTTTTATCTACATGACCAGGATCATAGATAGGGAGTCAGAGGTGGGTCAAAAATGCTCCAGAAGACAAATGAAAGTTCTGGGACTGATCCTGGCACATGAGGACATGTGGTTGTAGGGCTTGTCAATCACATTTGTGTGGTGGGGCTGAGGAGCCAGGGAGCACCACAGTGCCATATATCTGCTGTCTGCCAGCACTGCTTGCAGAGATGGAGGGTAGTGAGATACCCTCAGAGTTGATGCCTCCAGTACATTAACAGCTGTGATAGATGGCTATTCATTGAGAATTCATCTTGCTACTGAACACATCAGAGGACAAATAAATATAAGCACCCAGTTAAATAAGAGGCTTGGGTATCATGCTCAGAAAAGAATCCCTCTAATATATATCCACCCTGAAGGACAGTCTGACAGGGTAGGAAGATCTCCAAATGGCAGCCCCTAAGGTGGAATTTAGAACCCATTAAAGAAAGCAGTACCCATTGCTACACATCCCTTAGAGATTCTGATCAAGCTTTTGAAAAATACCTCAATGATTTAAATGTTTTTGTCCAAATGCAATTTCTAAAAAGCTTTGATTTTGAACAACCATATAACAGCATTTCTGGAGCCTTGGTGCTTTGTCCTGGAGCTTTGATGATCCTGAGCCAAAGATGAAACTTCATTAATCTATAGGAAGCAGTGTCTGTTTATGTGATTTGGCAGTTGCTTATACACATTCTCACAGCTCAAATGGAGAATACTACTATATCAGTATTTTTTCTTAGGTGTGTATTGTGTGTTTTTGACATGTTTCAAATGCATCCCTTACTACAAATAAATCTGAATAATTTCATTTTTTGGTTTTAATTTTATATTAACAGTTTTGAACCAAAACAAAATTTTGCTGCTTACAACTTTTTCTCCAAAAAGCTAATATTTCTGAATATTGCTCAGACTACTGCAGTAAAAAATAAATAAATAAATTCTCCATGGTTGTCCCTTTTGATTTGGATAGATAGCTAGACTGATTACATCTGTGTCCACATGAATATGTAGTCATTACAAATACCTTCTTACCTCAAAGGACTCATTTAAATAACCCTTAAAGAATATGTGATTGGACATGTGGCACTTACATATCAATCTGTTTCAAGGGACTGGAAATGAAAACCAATGCTGCCAGGCACTAGCTTGCCAATGCTGTCAAACTGCCAAGGACTATTTCAAACAAAGATGTCAGGACAAATGATAAGATTGAAATTGAGCTGTTCATATACTATAAAGACTTGTGAAAATGAAGGCACAGAAGGCCTCAACTTCTTGGATGCGTTTTTTTTAAAAAGATGTTTAATGTTCTGAACCTAGAGAAGCCATAGTTTTTTGCTGGTTAGGTGAAAGCAAATAAATTACAGAAAAGGGACATGAGAAAAAGATGCCTGTTGGAAATAATATTTAGTCCAGTGAGCCCCAGTATGAAAATTGGGATCTCAGTTGGAAATTCAGGATGCATCCTATTAAATTTCGTTATGTGTAGTCACTGGTTATAGGTTCCCATGAACCTCTGATTGACTGGCATACCTGGTGTACCACAGAGTTCATGGAAAAAAAAAAAAGAAAAAAAAGAAAGGAGTAAGTTGAGAAAAATCTAACCAATACTTTCTGATGAATGCTCATGGAATGATGGCCAACAATTTAAAAAAGGTCTTAAGCAGATAATGGGACTCTCTGGTAACTTGGGGAATCTTAACAAAGACACCCTATAAGTTTATTTGTTTACATATATCTAAATTCCAGATAATTTCATAGAGAACTAAGATATCACTCAATTTTTCTGAGGTAATTTTCTTATATTGAAATGCTAAAGTATAGACTGTATACTTTTTCCCTTTTTCTCTTGTCCGTAGATTACTGTCTCAGAAGACAGCTGTGTCTTCTGTGAGGGGACACCATCCTTCACTAATTTGTCTTCAGCTGTAGCGTGCACCACAAAATCTCTGTCCCTGCTATTTCTGGTTACAGTGATACTTGAATATCTTTACTGGGGATATGTTTTAAAAATAAATCCCCAGAGAAGAAGTCAAATATATTATGCATTCAGTTGAAATGTTTTTAATTATTGGTGTAATGACAGATAACATCTAAAAGGCAATAGACTCCTTATGACTAAAGAATTTTTTTGTCATCAGATTATTTTCTATTGCCTTGTCTCTTACGGCAAGTAATTTTAATGAAAAACCTGTAGTAGGTTCTCTTTTATCATGATAACTCTTTATTGTAAAAAATCGTTCTGTAATTCTGTTGGAACTAAAGAGGAATAGCAGCAGTCAACTATCTGCCAGTGCCTGAACAAGTTTCTATAATTTAAAGAGTTAAAAAATAAACATATAGATAAAATATATCTGTATAAATACATGATTTAGTGCATATTATGTTAAAAGTATAAGCCTTCAAAGACGTAATTAGCTGCCAGACATGAAGCATTTTAGAATACACTTCCAGAATAGTGATGCCACTAAGTCTCACTAAACTAATATTAATGTAAATCAGAAACAACTCCTGGAGCATCTGGGAAATTATGCCAACATGATAGCATTGTAATTGAAATCGGAATGTGACAAATTCATGAAGTGCAGCTACCCCAAAAGGATTTGCAAAGGCTATAGAAGCCAGAATTAAACTCATAAAAACCAAAATATTCAGACATGAGTTCAAATTCTATTCCTAAATCATCTCATCGTGCCCTGCTATTTCTGGGTATTTTGTTGCATGTACTACTGAAGGACTCAGGTCATTGGTCTGAGTTTGGCTAGGATGGGATTAACTTTCACTAGAAGTTGGGATGGGACACAACCAGGACAGGTGATCCAAGCTAACCAAAGGTGGTATTTCATTCTACATGTTGTCATCCTCAGTATAAAAGTGGCCTAGTTGAGGAAAGGCAGAGCAGATCCAGGACCTGCAGCTTTGGATGGTCTAGCTTCAGGACAGGTCTGAGTGTGTGGTATGAGCTGTACAGCTGTTGGTGAGAAACTAAACTGTGTATCACAATTTTTGTATATTCTGCTTTAAGTCCTGTTGGTTTTTTTTCCCTCTCCCTTCCCTGTCCCAGTAATCTGTCTTTATCCCAACCCACAAGGTTTGCCTTTGGCTCCCTGTTCTCCTCCCCATCCCACTGGGGGAGGGTTGAGCAAGCAACCGTGTAGTGCTCAGCTTCCAGTTGGCCTAAACCATGCCAGTCACACAGCAGAAAGACATAAATTAAGGAATAACCTATATTATAGTGTGGTTTTTTTGCTTTGTAAATGTTAAGAGGCATTTAGTCTTCTGATTAAGTTACAATTAAGAGGAAAAAACCTCCTTAAAGTACATGTAATTGAACATCTGACACATAATTGAAGTTATATTCATAGCTGCAAAACTGAATTTTAAATTTTAATGCAATCTAGTAATTCTAATCCCTCAGTAATGTTGTACAATAGATAACAATCCAGGTAATATTCTGCAGAGGTGTTGAGTGTCCTGTGTCTTGTCTAGAGAACCTCGTATATGTCTGGTGAACAAAACGTGCATTTACTCTAATGCACTACATTATTATTACATTTTGTCTCACAGAATTAAGAGCAGAATTTAAAATACTGGGGTTCTCCATTTATTATTTTCCTGGCTAATTTAGTTCCTCTAATTAAATAAGCATATATCTGCATTCAGAATAAAACTCTTTCCAAATAGACTTGCTCATATATATAAATGAGGTAAGTGTATAATTGCTCTTAGAACTGAACTTCTTGCAAGTGAAAATTACAGAACATTATCAGGTGTTTGAGCATAGTCTTAAAGGTAGGAGGAAGTTATTTCAGCTTGCAGTTAGGAATATTTATTAGGATAATTATTTTAACAGAAACAAGAAAAAGCTTTTGCTATTATATCAAAACTGGGAGAAGAAAAACATCTTAATATTTACTTTAAATAAAAGAATTATACATCAAATGACTGTTGACTGTTTGGGAAATAGAAAGAAAAAAAGCTGTATTTCATCAAGATGCTTCCCCCTGTTATGATTTTTTTTGTTTATAGCTGACTTTTATAAAAACTTGTCATTATCATGTTAAAAATATTGGAAGTACTTGCAGCTGCAAAGAGCCCATTCAAGCATTTTTGTAAAGGGAAGCAGAGGAATTAAATTCTTTGCCATACAGCAGAGAAATATATAAAAGCTCATGGAGACCAACCAACAATTTTATGTGTATTTTCTTTTATCTTTTGTAGGATAGGAACAAATTTTTTTAAGTGTTGAAGAACAAAACTAATTAAATAAACCAACTTATTGGACATTTTAAAGTCAATTCCAGAAAGACCGTTAATCAAAAGGAAAAATATTTCCTAACAAGCTTTTCTTTTTAAAAATAAATAAACAAACAAATAAATAAGCACTTTTATAGCCACTCCAAATCTTGTTCAAAAATGTTTCATGATAGGTTGGTGGCCCTGCCTGTGGCAGGGGGCTTGGAACTCTATGATCCTTGAGGTCCCTTCCAACCCAGACCAATCCATGATTCTATGATTCTATGATGTTTTGAAGTCTTTTATTAAATAATAATAACATCCCACAACATGAGGATAATTATTATTTCATTAAATGTAACACCATTATCTCATTTTGGATAGCTGTAAGCTGTCCTAGGTTCTCACTGAAATGGCCTAATTGAATTTTGACTGGGGGGAATTTATTGCTGTTCTGCTAATACTCTGGGAAGGGGATTGGGAGTATTCTGTGGCAACTGCTTCATACTTGTGATGATAAGATTCCTAGATTCATCTACTTCATTCTATGTTCTTGCACTGATAAGGACGTCTACCATGTAAACCCACAGTAGTGTTAGCCACTAGAAATATATTACTGATGAAAGTGTTAGCCATGGATGTACCAGTCAGTCAATCTGCTGCCAACCTGAAACTCAATTTTCCTTCTCCTAGAAGACAACCTGGTGCTATACTGTCTTGCAGTGTGTTGGGATCATTTAGAATATACTCTGAAATAATTTGTTGTCATGCAAAAACATGGCATGAGATATAACTTTGAAATGTTGCTGTTCTGATTCAATCTTTATACAGTTTATACATTAAATATAATTTATATAGATATATTAGAATCAGGAAAATATCACAGCATGAAAATAATTAATTGTCCTCATTAATGGGGCAATTGAATGCATTTCTTTATTTTGTTATCCTGAATTCATATTTGTCTTTCTCAGAAAGACTGAAAATAGTAATTGTTGTAATGTACAATAATTTTATTTCTTCTTATTCGACGCACAATTGCAATTAGAAAATTCCTTTCTAATTAAAAAAATAAGACATTTCAATCTATGCCAACTAATCAGTCTATACCGAATAATTTTGAAAATAAAATTAAAAATATAAATGGGAATTTATAAAGTTTGTGTATTGTTTCCCATGACAGAAAAAACACATTGTGTCACAAAATGTACATTAAACTGGTACTTCCACTCTAAGTTTGAAAATTAAATTATCTTAATTTTAAAATTAAAATTTCTCTTAATAACTTTGTTAATTTCATTAAGGATTTTTTTGGGCTTTGGGGGTTTTTTTTGTGGGGGAGGTGTTGGGGAAGCGGGTTTGTACAATATTAAGCTGCTGAAGTACAGTGAAATTGCATAATCCAAGCTTCAGAAGAGTTCTATTGTTTGGTCAGGCAACACCTGTCATCTCAAAATATCTTGGCAGATTTGTATTTTTATTTTCAATTATTATACAACACTGAAAAAAGTAGTGTGTTTTTGTAAATCCCTACATTTAACAATATAGCTTTATTGATGTAATTGATTTACTGATTTCAGTGTGGCTATCTTAATTTTCACCAGCTGAAGGTTTCAGGCAAATGCTATGTTTCATCACTAGATAAACAAAGTATAGGAGGGAATATTCAACTAAAATAATTTAGAGAGTTGACCTGCTGTCCTTTGAGCACTGAACTGTATGATGTAATCATGACAATTTTTGTCTGTTCTGCTCAGTTTCTTTTCCCCTGGGGCAATATAGATAGTTCATGCTTCCTCAATGTTAGACAAATATTACAGAGTAAGTTAATAAAACACACTATTCAGAAGTTCTGCCATAACACTCCAGGTTTCTTTCCTTTAATTGTGATAGCTGGGACACTCAACTATTCCATTGATTTATGTGGAAGAAGGCAGGTCACCTGTGGGGAGTCTAGAGTTGCTGCCTGATCTTGCAATGATAGGGGTAGACAAAACAGGGCTGATGTGGAGCTGAGTCTGGCAAGGAATGTGAAGGGCAAAAAGGTATTTTGTATGTACATAAATGTCCAAAAGAAGATTGGGGAAAATGTTGCCCATTGCTGAGTGGGGCAGGTTAACTCTCACAAAAGCCATGTCAAGTCTGAGGTACTCAGAGTACCTTCTTTGCTTCAGTCTTTACTAGGAAAACCAGCCTCCAGAAATCCCAGGCTTCTGAGATCAACCAGAAAGGCTGGAACAAGGCAGACTTACTCCAGTGGAAGAGGGACAGCTTAGGGAGCACTTAACAAACCAGATATAATTAAGCCCATGAGGTCACTAGTGGTATGCCCTAGAGATCAAATATCTTAATTGATTAATTAATACCATCTTTGTTACTCACCTTGATACTGGGACAGAGCATATCCTCAGCAGGTTCACAGATGATACAAAACTGGGAGAAGTGGCTGATGCAACAAAGGGTTCCGCTGCCGTTTATAGGACCCTGGGCAGGCTGGAGAAAGGTATGAAAGGAACCTCATGCAGGTCAACATAAAGAAATTCAAAGTCCTTTCCTAGAAATAACTCCATGCGTTAGTGTATGCTGGGGGATGATTGGCTGGAAACTAACTTTGTCAAGAAGGACCAGGTGATCCCGAAGGACAAAATGACCACAAGCCAGCAATATGCTTTTGTGGCAGAAAGGGGCAACAGTCTCCTGGTATGCATTATGTCAAGTGAAGTGATCCTTCCACTCTGCTCAGCACAGGTGAGGCCATGTTTGGAGTGATTGGTCCAGTTCTGGGTTCTTCAATACAATAAAAATATGGACTTACTGCAATGAGTCCAGCACAAGGCAATAAAGATGATTAAGGGAATGGAACATCTTTAATATGAGGAGAAGCTGAGACATCTGGAACTGTTTGGCATTGAACAGAGGGGGCTTTATGGGAAGGTATGAAAAACAGAAGAACCCAGGCTCTTCTCAGTAGCACCTGATGGCAGGATGAGAATTAAAAATTCTCATTCTGACAAGAGGCAGAAATTAAACACCAGGAATTTCATCTGAACTCAAGAAACTATTTTAATATGAGGGTGGTAAAACTTTAGTATATTGGACAGAAAGGTTTTGAAATCTCTAGAAATATTTTAGAGATCTCTAGAAATCTTTAGAAATATTCAAAACCTGACATGACATTGTTCTTGATTACCTGCTCTAGGTGATCCTGTTTGAGTACAGTGTTAGACTAGATCTCAAAAGGTCCCTTCCAACATAATGTCCATCTTTCATTGTTCCACTGTTGTCTCAAAAGTGGGGTAGTTGCCTGATGTGCAGTATACCAATATATAGAGTGCGAAGGTATTTGATTTATTCCATGACTGTGAAGATGTCAGCTTTGTGGAATTACCAGTAGTACCATGACTTTATGAACAAAAGACACTGATATAGCTCAGGGAAAGACAGGCCTAGTAGGATAGCAGTTGCCTTGAGAAATGAAGACACAGGCTGAAACGTAGAGCTGTAGGAAGACTATTCCCAAACTATGTTAATACACAGTGGACAAATATTTAGCCAACAATAACCCAATGCAGGCTGTAAGAGGGATCCCTTTATTGTTTGTTCAAGAAAGATAATAATTATGAAAACACCTAAAAATTATTCACTGTCACTACATCTTGTTTTTAAACAGATTAAGTTATTTATTAGCCTTTTTAGAACAAGAGTGTAGTGGATGAGCCAATTAGATTTCCCAAAGACAAGAGAATAACAAATGTTTTAACTGGAATAGTCAAATTTAATTAGATTTAAGGTTTGATTAATCCAGTCCATTATCACTTCGTTGAGAAAAAGTAGCAGATTCTTCTTCTAATTTCTATTATTTAAAAGACATTTTAAATCTTAGACTAAAAGGTTGTGTGTATTTCCCATAACTTCTCTAATTTTGCATATTCTTATTTTCTATATAACAATCTGCTTTGATTCTGGCCAAAGTCACTTTTGTTTGTGTCCAATATGACCTGAATTCTAACCAGTAAATTGCATGAATATTGAGGAATTTAATATGGTCAAAAACTTCCCTTTCCTGATTCACGGAACAGGCAACAGATACAGAAAAACAGTTATTTTATGTGTACTGTCAGATGAAAACATCCAGATGATCTCTGGTAACACAGAGGTGTCTATACAATGTGGCTGCTAAGATCTATTCAATAAAAAATTGATACAAATTGCCATGCCATCTGCCTGGAAAATCAGAACATAAATGAAGCTTGCGGGGGATAAAAAAGCATGCAGACAGTCTCAAATATAAATTTAGTTTTTATTACTGCTGAAGTTCTTCAACTGTTGGTAGGAATATTTTCTATATGAAAAGATGGTGTCAAACAGAGCCTATCTTTCAAAATGGTGTTGTGTCTGAATTCCTGGTGACTTCTTATAAAAGGTTTGCTAATGTGATTAGCAGGATGCGACTCTGAGATAATAGAAACTTTAAAAATATTTTATTTTAAAAATTCAATTATACTATTTGTCTCCTCAAGAGGTTAGTGTGGTTGATGAAAGTCTTAATTTCTTGTCATAATTTTACTGTAACCAGGTCTATTTCTGTAAAGGGTCTGTGCTACCAAAATCAGTTTACCTTTCCATGTTGATGAACTCGTGATTTGCTAGTGAGCAGTGCAGGGTTCCAAATGAATATCTACGTTTACTTCCTTAGGTTGGGTCGTCCTCAAAACATTCTAATAAATGCTTCCTTATCTGAAGTACTTTTCAATATATTTTATACTATAAAAATTTGAAAACTCTACAGAGAACAAGAAGGCAGTGTCCTCTTTCAATGGCATTTCAGCATTTTGTTGACTGGCTTGCTTTCTATTTGTTTTGAAAAAGGATTTGTAACTTTGTACTAGTTAATCCTGTACTTGAAAACCACACAGTACTGTATTTTGAATTCTCTCAGTGCGTAAAAGAATACTTAGATCTACTTTGACATAATTTTTTCCTCCATTGTGTCATAAAGGCTTAGACAGTGTGTAGGCATACAATTTCTTACCTTTTTCTCTTGTAGCACTTTAATGTTGAGCTTGTGTATGTATTTAAAGTAATGGTGTAATAAAACTAAGCAATAGAATAATTGCAGTGAACATTCTTAAAGACTGCAGGAGAGAAATAATACCTTATTTCAAATATAGGTGCATACCATTTTTACATTTATGCTTCTTTTAGTAGTTCTTTCAAATGTCAGCAAAACCACATTTCTGTAACAGGAATTACACACACTGAGCTTGAATGGCAGATACACTGGGAGATAATTACATAGAGGTTGAAGATGCAAAGCTGAAATTGCAACAATTTACAATATTTCATTGCATATATTTCCACTACTTGCTCATTTATAGCTTAAAGCAAATAGATCATGACAGAGATGTACAGCTAGAATGATTTTACTGCTACTAGAAGCACAGTTAATAAATATTTTTTGTTTCTTTTTCTCTCTTTTCTTTTTTTCCTTTTATTTTTTAAAGGATATAGTGCCCATAAAAGTTTTTGGATTGACAGCCCTGAAGATTGAAATTCTCAATTTATCCACAGAACAAGTAACATGCAGCTGAGGCAATAATCCTTCCATATACCTCAGCCCTGACCAGGAATGACCAGACAGAGAGGTTGGGGCTTCATTTCCATTCAGTCCTTGGCCTTTGTGATGACTTTGCCAATGAGGAGAGGGATTAGTGCCAGGTGAGGGGTGGTTTTGTGAAGGAGATGCCTGCCTGCTATGATCAGTATTGACACCAGACAGAAAATAAATCACATTTCCAGACCTCCAAAGAGACAGAGCAATAGCAAGAACTACACTTAGCATAAACATAACGATAAATTTCTTTTTTTTTTTGCACTTACTACCTCACAAGCTTGCTAGTTATCTGTGCAAAGGTACCAAACTGAGCTAACTGCACATTGTAATAAATTATTGTAATAAATTGATGTTAACATATCAGCTTTGTGCTTAATCTGAAATCTTCTGAGAAAATTTATTTGCGTTAATTGATCTTCAAGAATGACCTCTCTAGCATAAAAACAAAGGAAAGCAAAAGGAGGCTTGTTTCCTTTGTGTCTTCTTTACTGAAAACTAACTGAAGTTCTTGTAGTCAATTTACATTAAAATATCATGACTATTATTTTCAGTTGCCCAAGGAGTACATTCTGACATGGGTGCAGAACAGCAAATTCTGTCCTGTCCTTTAAAATGAAAAATAGCAAATATAGGTAACTTAAGGGCAGTTAGGTACGGGTACTTAGCTGTGCTCATCTGGTACCTTTGATCAGACATGGACCGCTTTCCTCTCTGGTGCCTTGGTGCTGGTATGTCAGCTGGACCAATGTAGTAAATGCAAAGCGTATTCTGTCTAGTGTCTGAAATGAGACATTATTGAGAATCCTGTGAGGGTTTATGGGAAAGCAGGGCTGTGCAAACACATAGCCTCGAACTGCAACATCTCTACATGGGGCTGGTCTTGGGTACAGAGCAGTCCCAGGAGGAGATAGCACACTTCATAACATCCCTCTATGGACACTCCTGTTGCAACTAGACTTCTGCATAGTGTTGAGCACTAACTACACCATCAATTTGTACAAGTAAAGGTGTATTAAGGTTTGTTCTCTCTTCCTTTCCTAAAAATCACTAGTACTGTTTGCTTCTTGGATTAGTACAGGCCACCGAGTTGCAATTTTCACAGAACTATGAGTTATAAACCCATTACTAGGTAGGCATAGGCAGTTTATAGCCATTCATGTTTTATGTAAAATAAGGATATTTCCCACCCCACTCCCCAATTGCATCATTATACATTTATGTCCACTGAATCGCAATTGACTTTTCACCACTCAGTCAATCAGGCACATCACATTAGTGGGCTGGTAAAATGAATGGGGTTTTGTTGGGTTTTTTTTTTGATCCAGAAATTGTAGTTCATCTTTTGTAGTTTAGTTAAAAGGAAAACAACAAAAAAAGTTCACTGTTGTGAAAGAGTATGCCATTATCTGAACAAGGAAGGAGAAATAGTGGAGTTGACTTCATTCACTGGGGATTTGTGATTACTCAATGTATGCAGCTTCAGGCTGGCTGTGTTCATACAATCTTAATGAATGAGTGAAGTCTGTTGTCATAAGAAAACCATAGAGCTTAATTAAAATAGCTTACAGTTTAATTAAAATAACCATGTACCCCTGTGACTACCTTAGTGAGGTAAACTGTCCTTTTGCTTACATAAAGGGTAGCAAAGCTGGCACATCATGTTGCAAAACTAATCCAGATACTACCAGAATAGACAGATGCTTGCTGCCAGCTTGGTGGACCCTTGCACCCTCCCCCATACTCAAACACAAAATAAAACCTTATAATGTTATTTAAGGGAGCAAGTGGGTAGATGTTTTATGAGGCTGCATATCCAGAGCTAGAATGGAATTAAGAGCTGGCCCAGACAGAGAAGAGAGGAAATAGACAGTCCCTCAATATAGGCAAACCTGTTCCTAACATAACACCGTAAGATATGTATATTCTTCCAAATTCTCTCATTTCACCTGCATGACTTCGGGAGATTTAAGGAAATAAGTGAAATATGAAAGAAGTCAGAACACTCACTTTCACCTAGCAGCATGCAGTTATGGATCTAAGTAATCAGTGCAGCATTCTACCCTAACAAAAGCTCAAAACCCTAGCAAAATTAGAGCTCCTTTAAATGCAGTTATTAATAGCAACACTAACTGAAGTGACTTACTGCTGAGGCAAGCTAGCTGAAAAAGTTTGCATCTCAGAAAATGACAGCCACTCAGTGCTTACAATTGCCTTAGGAAGTGCACTGACAGAGTCCATGGAAATGTTCATTAACTCAGACATATGTTCATTAGGTCAGTTCGGTCTATCCAGACATTCTTGATTACTCTTTTCCCCATAGCAGGCTTACAAAACCAGGGAGGAAAAGGCATACACCAGATGTAGGGCAAGATTCTCTGGCCCATTAAAACTGTGATAAAATATGTCAAAACAGGCACTTCAATTAACAGATGAGCCTGTTGATGGTGAGAAATGTTTTTTCTTCACAAGGTAATGTTGGCTTTGCCAAAGGGCTTATCCTGTATGCTCTGTTGCTCACTCTGAGAAAGTGGCAGGGGTTTGGACTCTAACCCGCACTCCCAAAATGATCTGCATTTATTCCAGTCATCTACGACTGCAGCCAAACTATCAGGTAGCCTGTTTTGGACTATTTTTCCACTGGTTTTGATAGGCCTGGTTTCAACAAAGATTTTTTTTTTTTCTTTACAGGAAAAGAAAGAGAATGACTGGAGGAAACAGCATTAAGTCAAGGTTGGGATTTTTTGGTTTTTCTCTTTTTGGCTGAAGCATAGGCACCCTCTCTTGGACTGCTGAAACGTCTGTATCATAATGTAATTAAATATAATTTTAATTTCCATCAGATTTTGAATTGAAAAACATACTTGGGTGAAATGTCACATTGAGAGCAATAGAAACAAAAGAATTAATAAAATATTATTTTTTTTTGTTTTTACAATTTTGATACAAAAAATTTCAATTTTCACATTTAAATGTACATGCTGAAAATTCAGTGAGCCAACTGTCTAGAAAACAATGAGACTCTCTAGCAAATGTCTTCAGTTTTGATGAACAAGCATTTCCTTCCAGAACTGAAAACTAGTCAGAATTTTTGAAATTATTACATAGCAAAATTTGTTCTTAAGTCCTATACTAAGTTAATTAATATTTTTTGTCCTTCTTTTAAATTATCTATTCACATCAATGAAAATTATTAACTCCAAGTCAATTAAATACTTTCTTTCATCTCCCTAAAATAATTTCATCATAGCTCAGTCATCTATGTTGTATTACTAATAGTTTTTCTTCAGTGCTTTCTTTCTCTCTAGACTTTTCGTTGTGGAAAGAGAAGAATACATTATAAAACCACAAAGTAGTGTGAAGATCTTGGTAGCTGAGAGTCTCTTCAGTGTTTAGGATTTACTAGGATGCTTGAAACAACACAAGAAAAAAAATCTCTAGGAATTTCCCAAAAGAGTATATAATATCTATTGTGAAATTTGTGGGAAAATAAATAAAAATATCACAACTGTATAGTTCAGTTAATGCAATATTATTAGATTATCTGAAGGGCTGTATAGAAACCCAGATTTTTATTTCATGAAAGATTGTATATTTGCTGTCACAGTGAATGTGACAAGTAAGAAGTCTGACACATGACACAGTCTGACAGTTTTGTTTTTGCAGCAGCAAAAAGACAGTTATTGCTTCATTGTTTCATATTCAAATTAATGTTTTGCTGTGCTAAGATATCATCAATTATATTATTAAACATACTGCTCATTAATTAATGAAAAATACTCTACATTCTAATATATAGAACTTTATATTTATCAGCTACACAAAATGGGTTTTCCACTGATAAAAACACAGCTCCCATACAGATATTTGAGGATCCTGAAATGTCACAGAAAGAAATTTGTTACAGGCCATATAAAAACATTGAGTAGTTTGGTACTTAACAGAACAGGGATAGAAATAATCTCTACATATCAGCTCCATTACTCAGTGAAGGCTACTTAGTCTCTAGAGGAAGTTTCTGAACTAAGTAGTCAACATATTCATGTTGGTTTGATCTTCATTTAATTACTCTCCAAAAATTGCAGAAGAGAAATAGACATGAAGAACAGTATATGTTTATACTTTTGTATGGAAGTATTTATCTGTAAACTTCAGCCTCCATATGTAGGCTCGCAGCTAACTTTGCCATAGATTGAATATTTATAAAACAACTCAGTTTGGAAGAAACTCCAGGAGGTTGTCTGGAAGCTGCTACTCAAACTCTTGAAGTTAGAGCTAATTCTGTCTCTAAGGATAGGAAATGTACAGTATTTCCAATGGCCTGGGTGGCTTCTTTTAGCTCAGGAAACACCACAAAGTAAAAAAGAAACCCCAAACTATACTATTCCTATAATTACTATTTTTCAAATAACTTAGTATTTCATTGGTGTTTTCAACATGTAACAAATTAAGGTGCATTCTCTGTATTCTTAAAAACTTTCATTTATTTCAGAAATATAGCTTCTAGTTGTATTGCCTTTCACTAAGAGTTTTTGTAAATGTGTGGGCCTTGAATTATGCAGACTTACATTACTGCAGTTTTCACAGCTGTCAAACTGAGTTTGTTTTTTAAATCTTACTCAAGAAACAGTTGTAGATTTTACTTAGTTGTTGAGATGGATTGGATCCAGTTGTTGACTGGATATTTCTTATTTAAATAGTTCTGTAAGTAATAGTATTAAGTGTTACTTCCAAGTGTCAGTTCAGATATAAACAAACAAAAAATACAGAATTTGCTACCAACTGCAGCTCATTACACTTACAAACGTTAAGTTTCCTTTTTTGGGGGCGGAGGGGAAGAAGATAGTGAAGTAAAATTTCAATTTGGGGTGGTTTGGTGGGTGTTTGTGCTTTTTTTTTTTTTTTTAATTAACTTTACGATGGCTTAATTTTTAAAATGTATATACACACTCATTCTCTTCCTCTGCAGTCACTATACAGGACTACCTGGATAGTTACGGCAACAGTAAGAATCCAACCTTAGCCATACAAAGTTCACACAAAGATATGATTGCATTAAGAGGCGAAGTTTCTTGGATTCAGTGTGAGCTCACTTGCTTGCTGACTGGTCGTGAGTAACATTATTATCCTCTGGCCTTTCTCCTTGTCCTCTCCTGGGTGACTGATCTCCTGCCAACCTCCTTGCTCTCTGACTTCATTTTACTGAGTGAGTTAGAAAAAGATCATGTTAGAGATACTTTAAAAAGTGATTAGATTCACCAGGATCATTTTCCACAGGCGATGGGGAAGCAGACAGCACAAATTGTGTGCTGGGTGTGGGTGGGCACTGAGGTGAGTGGCTGAACCACCACGGGTGGGCAGCACTGCAACACTGCTGTCCTTGATTGGTTTTCATATGATGTCATTTAACCTTTGCGTATCCTGAGTTATCAATCTCTAAATTAAAAATAGTAACATTTTGTGGGAATAATGCAAAGCTTAATTAAGAGTTGCAAATTATTTTTGTGTCTCCTCAGAGAAGAGCTCTAATGGTGCAAAGCAACATCAGGTGCTGAAATTGTAAATCCTTTAATGACAGAGCCTTGGACTCATGAGATCTTCCATGAGGTGATTAAAACAAATGCTGTGAATAAATGTAGTGAGAACAGTACTGAGAACCAAAATAATAACAATCTACAAGGGTGTCAGTTTTTGCTGCATATTCGTGCTGCTGAATTTTAAAAAAAGAGCATTTCAGTGCCTTGCTTTAAAAAAAGAAAGCTTTACAATTTCAAACACTAAAAAGTATATTCTCAACCTGATCTTTACTTATCTTTATATGGGTAAGCCATCCTTAGTGCTCACAAAATTAAAATAGCCAAATAATTGCAAACTGTAGTTCCAAATTTTCCCTGAATCACTGACTTAGGGGACTTCATTAGGGCACTCTGTTAGTCAATTTTAGATATGTTTAATTTGGATTTATCACTTCCTGCATACAAAATGCAATAGTTCCTGATACCTGTGGGGCACCTTTATATGGGTTGTTCAAAAGTTGTCTAAAAACACGTGCTAGGTTCCCAGTCACAGTTCTGCTGACGTCAAAGAAGGTGATTTTTGTCCCACCTGTATGTGTATCAACCATGAGTGTCACAGCTGAAGGGAGTGCTTTCAAGCATAGTATTAATAAGTTTTTGAACACTTCAAAAACAAACTACCAGGTTTTCTTGGGCCAATCAACCCTTTACTCTAGTCAAATGAATAAATTTCAATGTTTCTTTCTATTTTACAGTAAAATTGAGTTCTGTTAAAATATCCTAAGGTTTCCACATAGCTTTGTTAAGAATGTGAAATCTGTGTATTAAGTAGGTAATTTCTAAATTCCTTAGTAAAACTCGTTCTAAGGGAGGAAAATAAGTGGTATTTCAAATATCTCTAATCAGAAAATACTGTAGACACGTTATTTCCTTTCTCTAATGAAAACCTGCAGGTTAATTTTCACAGTGGTGCAGGAAGTAGTAGAAAACAGAGGTAAAAACAACTAAACCATACCAAACCAAACACAATTTGCTCCATCTGTATTTCAGTTTTCAGTGTTCAACAGTTATTCTGTTATTGCTACCTAACAACCAGACAACACAGGGAGGGACAATAGCATTTTAATGTGAAAAGATTTATGAGAAAGTTTAACACAAACTTAAAATATAAACCCTGAGAATTGTATTTGTTCATTGTCCATCTTTGAAACAAGAATTCCACTTACATTGCAACTATGCTTCAGCTGTATTTAGTATACTTGGAAAAATTATTAATAAAAGATGTGAAGCAAATAGGCAGATTAAAAGGAGAATTGGATACATTACAAGCCAACAATTCCTTAATAGCTAATAAATTTTTAATTACATCTCTCTGAATGCAAGAAATTTTTCCCCCTCCACTTCACACACTTTTTGTCTGATAATATGTAAATGAATGAAACTTAAGAAAAAATAAGACATAGATTCATGGTACTGTAATTTATCTTCCTTAGTTTAAAAATACCACTTTATTAACATACCTTCATTTACTGCTTTCCTACTGGTTTGCTTTGGACCGTGCATGCACACCTTTACAGATAATTAAAAGCAGCAGTTGCGGCTGCCCAAATGAAGTAACCAAAATGCAGCATTTTAGTCATATGTTTAATTATATATGTACAAGCATGTGATGTGGAACATTTTTGACTAATACATAAAATTATTATTTCTCATTCCTGAGCAAACATTTCTTCCTTTAAAAATAACATGTCTGGAATTTAAATACTTTCTGCTAAAACCCCCCTCTTAATCCAGTACCTACATTAAATCTGTCAAACGAGTCTACCATCGCATTCCAGTTTCAGAAATTCTACATTCCAGGGACTGACTACATTTTGAATAACTAAAGAAACTATAACTATGGTTAACAAAAGCAAAGAAAACAAACAAAAGTAGTTTAATGTTTTAACACATCTTATTCACTAGTTTGTTGTAAATTTATAATTCCCAAAAGAATACTTTTTTTTCCCTACAGAAAACTACTGAGGATAAGGTCTGTTCATTTCTGTATAATATAAACATGGACATTTTTTCTCTACAGCTTAAGATGAACAATGACTTTATTATGTGATGAATTTAATAAAGATTTTCAGCAAGTTTTCAGGTCTTCAGTTGGCCTTGTTGGCCAACTTACTGCAAACAATTTCATTGTCTTTTATAGATTGTACAGTCAGACAACTTTCCATGCTCAGCTATTCTGCTCTGAGCAGTGAGTAGTTAGTACTGCAAGGAGAAAGATGTTTTGTGCACTATCCATTTGCAGAACGGAAAAAGATGCATTTGAAGTAGTACGACATTTTGTTTTCACATCAGATGAAAGATTGCATGAATAGTTTTATTTTACTTTAATTTGTATTGATTTTGCATAATTTAAAAAAAAAATTCTAAGAGAGAGAAGAAATTCTAAGAGAAGAGTTAGTCGATCCATTGGAAAAAAAAAAACATGTTGTAAAATCCCCACCTATATTTTAATAGTCTGGAATGAAACAAGTTGAATCAAAAAATATTTCTCTTGGCCTCAGACCTTTCCAAATACCTGAATTTGTGATGATTCTTTCCTTTCTCTAAAAATATATGACAAGTGTTGTAGACTTTGCATTACAGAATCATAAAATCATAGAAAGTGTTAGATTGGAATGGGACCTTTGAAGGTCATCTAGGCTAACCCTGCCCCTCCCCTATAATGAGCAGGGACATCTTCAACTAGATCAGGTTACTCAGACCCCTCATCCAGCCTAATTCTTGAATGTTTCCAAAGATGGGGCATCTACCACCTCTTTCTGGGAAACCTATTCCAGTGTTTAAAAATTTCTCCCTTATATCTACTTGGAATCTACCATCTTTTAGTTTAAAACCATTGCCCCTTATCCTTTTACACCAAGGCTAGTAAAATGTTTTTCCAATCTTTCTTATGAGCACCTTTTAAGTGTTGAAAGGTCACAATAAGGTCTCCCCAGAGCCTCCTCATCTCCAGGGTGAACAACCCTAACTCTCAGTCTTTCCTCATAGAGGAGGTGTTGCAGCTCCTTCACAGTCCTCTTCTGGACTCTTTCCAACAGCTCCATGGCTTTCCTGTACTAAGGACTCCAGAACTTGATGCAGCATTCCAGGTGGGGTCTCACGTGAGCTCAGAGGGGCAGAATCACCTCCCTCAACTTGCTGACCTTACTTTGGATGCAAACCAAGATATAATTGGCCTCTTCCACCAGTGCCGTCAGGATTTTCTTTGCAGAGCTGCTCTCAGTCCCTTCATCCCCAACCTCTATTTTTACCAGAGTTGGCCATTCCCCATGTGCAGGACCTTGGCAGGACCTACTGACATTCACATGGACCTACTTCTCAAGCTTACCCAGGTCCCTCTGGATGGCACCTTGTCCTTCAAGTGGGTCACCACTCAGCTTGGTGCCTTCTGCATATTTGCTGAGGGTGCACTTGACCCAACTGTCTACATCACTGATATAGATACTAAACAGTACTGGCCCCACTACAGAACCCTGAGGGACACCACTCATCAATGGTCTCTATCCAGACATTTAGCAGTTGACCACTACCCCCTGGATGTGATCATGCAATCAATTCCCCATCTAACAAACAGTCCATCTATCAATAGCTCCATAGGGAGTAGGATGTTGTAGGGGTCTATGTCAAAGGCCTCACAGAAGTCCAAATAGATGACACCAATAGCTCTTCCCTTGTGTGGTGGGTTGACCCTGGCTGGAGGCCAGATGCTCACCAAAGCTACTCTATCACTCCTCATCCTCAGAGAAGATTTAAGGAAAAATCTAGTGGGTTGAGATAAGGACAGGGAGAGATCATCCACTCTTCCTCCTTCCCCTCAGTGGTACAGGGGGATGGGGAATAAGGGTTACGGTCAGTTCATCACATGTTTTCTCTGCTGCTCCTTCCTCCTTAAGGGCAAGACTCCTCACACTCTTCTCAGCCTAGGATACAGTCCTCCATGCATTTCTCCAATGCAATTCCTTCCCATTGCTACAGTTCTTCCCCCCATGGGGTCACAAGTCCTGCCAGCAAACCTGCTCTAGCATGGGCTCCTCTCTCCATGGGGCCACAGGACCTGCAAGGACCTTGCTCCAGTGTGGGCTTCCCACAGGGTCACAAACTCCTTCAGGTGCATCCAGTTGATCAGTCATGGGGTCCTCCATCTACTCCACCATCATCCTTCCTGATCTGCAGGGGGACAGACTGCCTCACCATGGCCTTCTGCATGGGCTGCAGGAGAATCCCTTCTCCAGTGCCTGAAGCACCTCCTCCTCCTCCTTCTTCACTGACTGTGGTGTCTTCAAAGTTTCTCACATCTTCTCACTCATTCTCAGTAGCAAAATGCTGCTGCTTTTTTTTTTTTCTTTCTTCTATTATCACAAAGGTGCTACCATAATCACTGTTTGGTTTGGCCTTGCTAGCAGCAGGTCTGTCCTTGAGTTAGCTGGTATTGGCTCTGTCAGACCTGGTGGAAGCTTCTAGCAGCTTCTCACAGAAACCACCCCTGTAGCTCCCTGTCACCCCTCCCTCCAAAAAAAAAACCAACCCCAAAACCCACCTTGCCACAGAAACACAAAATACCTTGGCTTAAATCTTTTCTAGAATGCGTTTTTTGTGTTTCTCTAAAATTTTAATTTTTTTTTCATAACTCTGTAAATGTCTCCTTGAAAACTTGTGGTTTAGATTCTTTTTAAGACATATGTTTTTGAATGGAGTTTTAAATTATAATTTAATTATATTTTTTCTGCTTTTGTTTGTTTTTCAGAGGGGGAATAAATAGTATTTATAGAAAAACAAAACTTTCTGATGTGGATCTGATTATGTATTTTAATAAATGAGAATTTCCATGATCAAATCTAAGTTTGTCTTTATTTGCTTTTACTGCCATTCCTTAGTATTATAAATCAAAAGGAAGTTTTGCTTCTGTTCTCTGAAGCTTTGTGCCTTTGGTGTGATTCACAGAGCACTGGAATAGGCTGCCCAGGGAGGTTGTAGAGTCTCCTTCTCTGGAGATATTCAAGACCTGTCTGGACACTTTCCTGGGAGACCTGTCCTAAAGAACCTGCTTTAGCAGGGGGGTTGGACTCAATCTCTGGAGGTCAGTTCCAACACCTCAATTCTGTGAATCTGTGAATTCTGCTCAGTCATGTCCTTTCTTTCCTGTTGTTTGGTGGTTTTTTTTCCTGACCTACTGGTGTCACTCCATGGGCTTACTTTCCATTTTTCTAGTAATTTATTCTACCTATTTCAAAGCTTACATTTGCACCTGATGTAAAGAAATATCCCATTTAATAAAGTCAGAATTATCCTCTTTCAACCATCATCCATACCTTAAATGTCTCAGTCATTTGTTCTTTATACCCCTCTGTTTTCCTGTCTCTCTTCTTCCTGTCTGCATTACTAAACAGATATATCTTTATGTACACCTGTGGTTTTCTTTCCTCCTCTCATTTTATGTTTTGATATTGCTTCTATTCAGAAGCAGATAATACCAAAATTGGAACCATTATACTTTGATTTCAATGACATTTTTCAACAAGAAATTTGGAAGAAAATAAAATAGCTTTTCCTTCGTTTCTAAAGGTTGAGCTAAAATTGTACCAAAATGTTTAATGACAAAAAAAAGAAAAATAAAAAAAATTCAAGTAAAAAAACCCAAACAAACAAACCCAGAGAATAGCTGAGAAACAGTTTGATGGAGCCCTGTGGAAATAAAGAAACTAAAAAGAAAATAATCACAAATAACCCAAAAGAAAAAAATCCCATTCTGTGGCCATTTCATGCTCTACCTGAGGGCTCCTAAAGCTACTCTGTGGCACTTTGTGTCATTGAGAATTGCGTATCTTCACTTGCACAGATAAGTAGGGTGTTGTCAGTTGAGCAACAAGCTCAGGAAAAAAATAAAATTAAAAAAAAAATCTTATTTTGCCATTGGCCTGATGTTTAATCCTTGTCCATAACTTCATCTTCTGTTCTCCTATTCCACTAGTTTGAATCAGAGAGTTTGTTTTTTCTCTCATTTTTCCTTATATTGCTTAGGATTGTGATACTTCACTGAAGACTTCTACAGAGTGGGGTACAAGAATACCAGAAATGAAAGAACAGTGTACCGTTTACCATGCAATTCTCTCTCTGACAGTGGTGATAGCAGAGGGTGTTTATGAAGAGCACACAAGTTTGATCCCTTTCTGTGCTCCACAGACCCTCAAGTTCCACAGCACCTTTGATCATTTGACTAGTAACATTGCAAGGACTATCCCCTTCTAGTTCTTTTACTATCTATTCATGGAGCTATCTTCCATGATTTGTCTCATCTTATTTCTGTCTCGTTGACACTCTCTGCTTCTGTGACACCTGTGCCAGGAATTTCCAGAAGTTCCTGGCCTCCTGTATGAAAAAGTGCTACATTTTATTTGCTTTAAATTGAATCTTCACTAGTTGTATTGTCTTACTCTAATTGCAGTATTGCAAGTTTTCATGAAAGTCAGTTCTGCATAAACCTTATTCACCACATTCCTGATTTTGCAAATCTTGATTAGGTGCCTCTTTTTTTCCAGACAGAACATAACCAATCATCCCTTTTATTTTCTCCTTGTAAGGAGTTTTTCCACTTTCTTGATCATTATATTTGCCCTTCTCTACATTTTCTTTAGCTCTACTGTACCTTTCCCAAGATGCCAGGAACAAAAGTACACAGCATGCTTGTAGCTTGTAAAGGTTTCCTACAATGGCAAAAGGACATTTTATGGAGGTATTTTTTTGGTTTTGTTTTTTTCTCTGAACAGTACCATACAGATAATAATTAGAAAAAACATATAAATTATGCATGTGGCTTTCAAACTGGTGCTTTCAGGCTGAAGATCTCAGACCAAACATGAGAATTATATTGATGGAGTCCTTGGTCCCCTGAACCAAAATAAAACTGTTGCAATTACCTTAGCAGAGCTGCCTTGCAGAATTTAAAATCCCAGGGCAGACCAAGTTGAAACCACAGCATGGTTAGACATAGTCTCAGAGCTAGATATCTGAGAAACAATATCAACAGACACAGTATGAAGTAGAGATCTGTGAGTGCCAAGGGCCATGTAAGCCCTGTGTGAACAGTGAAACCACACACACTGTTAGCGATGTTTAGATATGGCTGCCTGTCCTCCAATCACATTCCCCAAAGGCTGCAAGCAGATTTTTTTTCAGCAAGCCTTATCAGCTCTAAAGCTACATTTTGAAAAAGTTCAAATTTGTTCTTAAGTGAATGTGAACTTGCAGAGACTCAAGGTAGTAAAATCCCTAAATCACAGGTGATAGATTAATTTCAGTTCCCTGCTTACTTTGTCATTCACCCAAACACAAAGAACAACCACAACCAAAAAAGATGAAAAACTTTGGCAGTTTTTTGGGAAAAAAAACAAAAAAACCCAAACCAGATTAAAATAAGCTATTTATAGTTTGACATATTGTTTCTCACTGTGAGTCTTCAACATCTTTGGTGATTTGTTTTGGATATATATTTTGGATCTACAGTTTCAAGAAAGCTATTCTTTTTCATGGGAAAAAATAAAACATATGATAATGAGTCTTGTGAAGCACAAACAGTCAAAGATGCCCTTTGAGTTAATAACTTTTGAGTTAATAGCTGAATATTTTGAGAAATTTCTCTTATTTAAACAGCAGTCATTTGAAAAGTAATCAGGACATGCTTAAGAATCTGAACTTCATTTTGTTAGTACAATACTTGCTTCTTTGGAAGATGGACTATCAAGATTAAGGATATTAATGTTAGATCCTAATTATTAATCCATCTTATTCTGATGATATCTTTTATAGGAAAAAAAAATAATCAATGTGGATGTTTCTCTGTTGCAAAGACAGAATTGGTTATTGTCTTCATTATGCAGATAGAGTTGGCTGGAATTCCTTCTAAGAGCGAGCCTCGTATTTGTATAGCTGCAAGATTTTGTAAAAGCTAGACATTATACAGGCATTAGGGCAATCTGTCATTGGAAATTGTTTAGTTGCTTCATACTTACATAGAGTGATTCATCAGAGATTTGCACTGGCAGATGGTAAACCTTACAAAAATTACATGTGCTGTATTTACTTTTACTTTCCTTTCAAATTGCCTTCATTCCCTAGGAAGAAAAGGGGTTGGTTTCCTCTGTAGAGTGTCTCCTTTAACAATTCTGAGGCAAATTCTTCACTTATATGCTACTATGAAGGATTCCTTAGGCCTGATCCTGAAGACAATAAAACCCAAGTGTCTTGGCAATAGCAGAAACAGGACAGGAACTGCCCTGCAAATCTTCCTGTGATAGATGTCTTTGTGGATAACCTGTTCTACAGGGTTGGTCTCACAAGAAACAGTCAGGCATCCAGCCAGGCAAACAAGCAAAAATTTTCAAGAGAATTTTGTCTAAGTCTAAGCATATACAGAGATGACACAGATTTTTGTTGTTGTTGTTCTGGGTTGGGGTTTTTTTGTTTGGTTTGGGTTTGGTTTTTTTTCAATCTATCAACTAAAATTATGATTCACTCATTAGCCTAGAGTTACAGCTGAACAGCACATGATCTATTACACAACATATTAAAAAGAATACTGATTAATTAAAAAAAAAAGGTAGGTTTTTTTTTTCTCTTTGCAGGCAAAAATGAAGCAAGTTAGAGCGATATAGAACTGAAATACTGTTTTATTACACGACATGAACCAGAAGATGTCATTTTGCAGGAGAAAATGTTAAACTTGAGATTCTAGTAATTTGTTTTAGGTTCATGTTTGGGAAAACACTTTCCTGAAGGGCAAAATAAAACATACAAGTCTCAATGTCTTTATAGTTTTCCTTTGATTTTTTTTCTATTTTCTAAAAGGAAAAATAAATAAGATCTCATATAAGTTTTTAAAATATATTCTGTATTAGAATCCAAGACAACATTTTCTAAGTAGATTTTGACTTAAGAATTTCAATTTATACTAATAAGAATATAACCATCAAGTTCCTAAAGCTGTATTTAAAATATTCGACTAATTGGGCTAATTTGCAGAACACCAAGAGCATTAAGCAAGACTTTTTGCAATTTTTTTTAGAAGCCTGCCAAAACACTTTATTTCCTTAGCAATACAGAGCATCTATACAAAGTAGAAGGTATAATGATCCTGGAATATACTCTCTCTTAATTGCAAAACTCTGCATTTTGATCTTTACCTTAGGGAATAATAAGTGAAATAAATCCTGCAGTAGCTCTTTTACATAAAACCTTGTAACTTACACAGTGTTTCATTGTCTTCTTCAGTGCGTTTCCTTCAGATCTTCTGTCTGATCTTATGCCCTTCTTTTCAGGGAGGAGTGTGCGTGTGTGTGAGGAAAAGAAGTGCCAGACAGATGTGCTACCATAGCAACTGCTACCAGTTACCAGACCAAAAATCAGTGATGAAGTCCAAACTTGACTTTTCGACTCTGTTACCTGAGGCTGGTTGCTTTCAAGGTTTTCTCAGGTTTTTCTCAGCCTCTTTTAGTAATTTTCTTCACTATATTCTCCAGAGGCTCAATAGATGACCTACCGGAAGGCCACCTGCTACAGCTCCAGTGTTCTTCCCGTCACAGTCCTGTTCCATTCATCTGTAAAGAAATTTCATTTCATTACCTCATTTGCAGTGTGTGTGTGTCTCAAGCATTATTAATGCTTTTTTTTTTTTTAACAACCTTTTTTGTGGCAACAGGAATAAGTGCTTTATTAATCTTTTGCAACAGTTTTACATCATATAACACTACCCAAGACTGTCCTCCTGAGAGGTGACAAAATTTTGTTTGCTTGCTTTCTTTGCAGTTTTTGTATTTGCAGTATTTGTACCTGATCAAATACCACATCATAAAAAATTTTTATATTTTCCAATTTTTTTTAAGCAAAACATGTTAAATATTTTGTAAATTTTCAATTAAGGAAATGATATCTGAATCATAGAATCATAGAATTGTCTTGGTTATAAGGGACTCTTGAGATCATTAAGTCCAACCATCACCCTAACCTGCCATACACTACTAAATCATGTCCCTTAGCACCACATCTAGCCATCTTTTAAATACCTCCAGGGATGGAGACTTCACCACTTCCCCAGGCAGCCTATTCCAATGCCTAACAACCCTCTCTGGGAAGAAGTTTTTCCTAATATCTAATCTAAATGTCCCGCGACATAATTTGACACCATTTCCTCTTGTCCTATCACTTGTAACTAGGAAGAAAAGGTCAGCTCCCAGATCTCCACAACCTCCTTTCAGGTAGTTGAATAGAACAGTTAGGTCTCCTTTCAACCTCCTTTGCTTCAGACAAAACAACCTCAGATCACTCAGATGATACTCATAACATTTATTCTCCAGTCCCCTCACTAGCCTCTTCACTCTTCTCTGGACATGCTCCAGCACCTCAACATCTTTTCTGCAGTGAGGGGGCAAAAACTGGATGCAGTACTCAAGGTTGTGCCTCACCAGCACTGAGTACAGGAGGAAAATGACTTCCCTAGTCCTACTCACCACACTATTCTTAATATAGGCCAGGATGCTGTTGCCTTCTTGGCCACCTGGGTACACTGTTGGCTCATATTCAGCTGGCTGTCAATCAACACCCCCAGGTCCTTCTATGTTAGGCAGCTTTCCAGCCACTCTACTCCAAGCCTATAGCACTTTTTGGGGTTATTTTGACCCAAATGCAAGATCTAGCACTTGGCTTTGTTGAACCTCATGCCATTGGCCTTGTCCCATCGATCCAGCCTGTCCAGATCCTTCTGTAGGCCCTTCCTACCCTCAAGCAGATCAGCACTCCTGCCTAATTTAGTGTTGCCTGGGAATCTACTGAGGGTGCACTCAATCCCCTCATCCAGGCCATTAATAAAGATATTAAAGAGACCCGACCCCAGCACAGAGCCCTGAAGAACAAATCTGGTGACTGGCTGCCAGCTGGATTTAACTGCATTCATCACCATGTTCAGGGCCCAGCCATCCAGATGTTTTTTTACCCAGCAAAAAATACACCCATCCAATCCAAGATCAGCCAGTTTCTCTAGGAGAATGCTGTGGGGAAAAGTATCAAAAGCTTTGTTAAAATCCAGATAGACAACATCCACAGCTTTACCCTCATCCACTAAGTGGGTCATCTTGTCATAGGACATCACACTGGTCAAACAGAACCTGCCTTTCATGAACCTATGCTGACTGGACCTGATCGCTTGCTTTTCCTACATATGCCTCATAATGATACACAGGATGATCTGGTCCATAATCTTCCCAGGCACTGAGGTGAGACTGACATGCCTATAGTTCCCTGGGATCCTTCTGGCTCTTTTTGTGGGTGGGTGTCACATTCGCTAATCTCTAGGCAACTGGGACCTCCCCAGTCAGCCAGAACTGCTCATAAAGGATGGAAAGTGGCCTGTTGAGCATTTCTGTCAACTCCCTCAATACCCTCGGGTGGATCTCATCTGTCCCCAGAGACATACATACATAAATGAAACACTGGTAAAAAATTCCTTGAGCCCTGAATATAGAGAATCTCCTCAAATTTTCAGAAGTAAGGAGTAAATAAATAAAGACATATTTCTAGACATCCTTGGTAGAATATAGGTGGGCTGCTTATACATAGGGAGGTATAAGCATCATTGAAGAGAGAGGAATGAGTCTTGCAATTATACTACTGTCCCACAAGTTTTTAAAAAGCTTTTAATAAAAAAAGCCATCTTTAATAAAAGGCAACTTTTTTTTTAAAAGATAGCATAGAGAATTATCATGCTGTCTCACCAAAGAATGTGGCACCTGAATGGACTTTCTTTTCTCCACAACCAAAACACTTTAAAGGGACTTATCTTTATTAACCCGAAATGTTATCACTAGAAATGAATGAGACTCTATTGGGTACATTAAGCCAGCCTGTGTGTTTTCTTTCTGAGAGTGAGAAGTAAAGAATGAATTTACCACTCATTTCCTGTATCAGATTTGTATAGTATTGTAAATTAGCATACAAACAGAAGAACAATGAAGAGTCAGTCCAACCTAGTTTCAGTTAGAAATGTATTTAATGTAGGTATCTGTCTTCTTAAGTAGTTCGTGTCTATGAGAGTACTGATGCTACCTTTAAGTAAAAGCTGATACACCAAAAGCTGTAGCATTCATACACGTATATTTTACAGAGGTGAGCAGGTATTGTTTGCTTCATTGCAACTTGCTGTTTGCCAGTGAATATAAAGACATTCTCAGCACAGAAATAAAGTACATTGACATTCCTTCCATGGAAATGGAAGTCTGGGGTGTTTTTCATAGGAAGTTTTCCTGTTGCATGAGCTTTACGGTTTGATCACTACAGTACAAATTAGCTACAGAGTTACAACTGCTAAAGTTATTAAATGCTATTATATTAGTTCTTATATTTCTAGTTTTGTCTGGAATCCCTTATGTATTCTGAGAATGGCACAGAGGATTATGTGCTTGATACATTACTGTTGAGGATACAGGAGACCTTAATGCATACTAAGGTTTTAATATTTATTTATTTAAAAGACAAGGTATTTTGAAATGAATGAACAGGAAGTGATAA
Source organism: Zapornia atra (assembly GCA_013400835.1). Classification (NCBI taxonomy): domain Eukaryota; kingdom Metazoa; phylum Chordata; class Aves; order Gruiformes; family Rallidae; genus Zapornia; species Zapornia atra. The sequence goes on from VZTU01018325.1 coordinate 34,138, forward strand.
TATAATAGAATAGATGCTTAGTTTTTATAGTAATTCTTTATAGTTGATGTATTAGTTTTGATCCTTGGTTACTTAAGCGAACAGATTATAAAGAGTTGCTCCAGAATGACTAGTAATTTCTCTTTAAGGGTTCCTTGTAGGCTAAATCCAGCTTTTCATAATTTTCCTTGCCAGAGTAGACATCAGTGGAGCATGTTGCAAGCCAGTTTCTGGTATGTCCCATGATAAACATGTCCCTAAGCCCCGCATCTACACATCTCCAGGAATGGTGATTTAGTCATGTCCTTGGGCAACCAGTTCCAGTGCTTGACAACCTTTTTGGATATTTCCTAATATCCAATCTAAACCTCACCTGCCACAACTTGAGGCTACTTCCTCCTTTTCTGTTGCTTATTATTCTGGAGAAGAGAATGACATCCACTTTGCTACAACCTCTCTTCATGTAGTTGTAGTGGGCGATAAGGTCTCCTGCAACCCTCTATTTCTCCAGGCTAAACAACCTCAGTTCCTTCAGCAGGTACTCCAGACTTGTGCTCTGGACCCTTCACCAGCTTCTCTGCCCTCCTTCTCTGGACGTGGTTCAGCACCTTAATGTCTTTCTTGTAGTGAGGGGACGCTGTCTTCCCTTTCAATAGGAAAGCCTGACTTTCACTTGACACTGATGTTAAGCAATACATAACTATGAAATCAGTCCCATGGCAATCAGAGGGATTGAGCAGCTAAATCACATGCTCTATCCCAAATAACCAATGAACAGAATTTGCGGATGAAAGTTAAAGTTAGGGTTTGGAGAAGCATTTGAGAGGCTGAATGCTTGAATTTCAGACTGAATGATTTTTCATTTCATGGATACTTTAACAGATGGACTTGGTTCAATAGAGAGCAATCCTCTAGATATCAGCATTAATACTAAAATATTCCATTATGGTCAGGACATTTATAATGAATACATGAATTATTAATACCAGCATTTCTTCTTTAGTTTTCTACAGCAACAGTTGAGTATTTCCAAGCTAATGCAATCCAATGATATATCAAGCAATTTTTTCCCCAATAGAAGTAGGGAAGAATTTAAGGGCATTGTACTAAGCACCAATGTACAGTGTACATCTGGTACTCCAGAAAGGTAAATTCATACGGAACCAATGCAGAAAAAGGCTCCTAGGATGATTGTGGTGATAAAGAATTAATCTCATTGGCAGAGACTAAAAGTATTAGCTGAAAGCTCCCTGTAAATACCTCAGGGGAGTAAACATCAGAGAAAGAGTTCTATAGACTAAAGGACTATGCTGGAACAAGAACACATTAAACTGATCATGAATAAATTTAAAGGATAGTTTCTAAATACCTAGTCCTTAAATTCTTATTATTTTCCAAATAGCATAGTGAGGGCAAGAATGTAATCAACTTTTGAGATTTTTCTGGATGACCATTTTTAAGAGAATAATTTGAAGTAATTACTTGCAATAGGTGATGATGACACTCAGGCTTTCCTTTCAAGGTCAATTCTTGTGAAGACATTTTATACAGTGAAAGTAGTGTTTTCTTGTTTGTTTGTTAGGGGTTTTTTTCCCCTTTACTGAAACAAACCAAATTATCTTCTTCCTTGCACATATGAAACCAGTGACTCATTTTTTGTCTCACCAGAATGAGTGTGGTTTGCAGAGAAACCTGGACACAGATTTCTTGAAGGGCTGAAGTAGCTTGGCAATAGACGTTGGGGGTAAAGAGGTTTCTGTACTGGGATGTTTGCTACCACTGATAGGTTGAAATGAGGAAGCACCTGTCCTGGTAAGCAGTGCTGCAGCTGGGTCATCCTGCAGATCTCCTCTGTTCCTTCACTACAAATTTCTTCCTCACTCCAATAACTATAAATGAAAAAATAGATAATATAATGTCCTTGGAATTATCCTTACCGACCTCCTATCCTTCCTATTTTTCTCCTACCTTAGAGCCAATTCTACCATTTAAAGCCCAGTTAAACAGTTTTTCCTTGCAAAACATCAGGAGACAAAAGAATTGTTTAACCTGGCTATGAGTAATCACATTTCTGGCTCTAATATTATCTTTTCCTTCAGTATCTGCCCAGCCTGATCCACATCAGTACAGTCTTCAATTGCTTTTGCTGTTCGTTCGTGGCACTTTGATTTTCATATGAGTGAACTGCTTCATTAAGTCTTTATGTTTTTCTTTGAGAAGAGATTTAATTGCTGTGTATGTCAGTAATATTTTACCTATGTTTACAGTGATTATATCCAATTTAGTTGGTTCATTTAAGGGCCGCCACCGTAATGTCACTTGAATGGCATTTAGCAACATGGAATTGTTGAAAAGTTGGAGTATTTTCTGGTTGTTCTTATTAAAGATATTCTAAGAAGTGAAATTAGGTGTTGCCTGGAAGCAAAATGAAGAACAGACATCATTGTGGTGTATTGTATACAGGGGAGGCTGGCCAACACTTTACAGCTGGCATAGTTTGCCTATGATGCAGACTGATAAAAATGTAGGAAAATATGTTCTACTTTGCAGATCGTTCAATTTGGATAGTTCTAGAAAGAACAGAAACAAGAAATATATGTGTTTTCATATCCTGCATCACATGATAGTACTCCTGCAAAGATTTAAACAAGTAGAAGTTTTTTGCACATTCTCTACTGGAAAAAATTCCCTACTTGGGGAAGAACAGAAGCTTCACAAAGGGCATAGGCCTGAGTACTACTTTGGGAATATAGGGAATGGAAAAAGAGAATGGGGAATAAAACATGTAAAGAAATAGCAGGAGGTAAAAAAGGGAAATTAAACACTGGAAGGATTAGCTAAGTGAATACCTGCCTTCTGGCTTCTGGAAAAGTATATTTCTCTTTCCATTTTGAGACTAATAATTGATTATTAGATGTGGCATAATATTTTTCATTTATATTTCACTTTAACTGCACTGCAGGCAATTCTCATGTAGAGAAATAATTTCTTCCCAAAACCAAAGAGGTTACAAATAATTACTTTAATAGTAATTGAATTATGTCTTATTATCAATATCATATAAGAATTACATTTGAAAATGCAGTAGTGATGATATGTAAGGTTTCATTTCTACTTAAAGTGATACGTGCTTCAATTATATGTCAACTGAAATTAGACTAATGAAAACTGTACATGCTCCTGTGTACGCTTTCTTTAAAGACATCATGAGTCTTGCAATTAGGTATGGCATCAGCATCTGTACCACAGGCTAACATTGGTACTTATAAATATCTGAAGGGTGGATGTCAAAAGAATGGGACAGGCTCTTCTCAGTGGTGCCCAATGGCAGGACAAGAGGTAAGAGGTACAAACTGGAACACAGGAACATTTTCTCTATATGAGAAAAAAATTCTTTGCTTTGAAGGTGAAAGCGCCCTGGCACAGGCTGCCCAGGGAGGCTGTGGAATCTCCTTCTCTGGAGACAATAACTGTGAGGATGTGATCCTGCACAACTTGCTTTAGCAGGAGGGTTGGACTAACTGATCTCCAGAGGTCTTTTCCAATCCTTGCCATTCTGCGATTTCCATTGTGAACCAACATTACATTTATGCCATACAATAGCCATCTTTCACATGCATTTCACAGCACACATACTCCAAACTTCTAGGTATAATACCATTGTAGAAATCTACATGGTAGATATAAATATCTTGACCCAAATGATTACTTCATTTCACATCTAGATATACTTCTCAAATGCAAAGGAGGTCTGTCCAAATCTGTAGTCCAGAAAATAGGAAAAAAGACCATTTCACATCTACAATCTTGAGCTCATGGACATAATTCATATTCTAGTATATACAACAAAAATAAAGGGTGATGGTGGATGTCATTCATGAAATGGATTAAAGACAACAGAGTTAAGTAATCTGAAATATGATTCCGCTGCAGGCAGCTGAAGTTTATGGCAGAAGAAGTAGAGATGATGTGCAAAAAAAAGAAAGGTTTCCAGTCTTATCTTTATTACTAAAAAAGTAAGATGTCAAAAGAGAAAGGGAACAAAGTACTGAAGTCAACATGTCCAAATTGCTTCATGACTAGTTAGAAATACATTATTCGTGCACCAAATCACAATTTAAACATTAAAAAATCACAAAATTCACAGAACTGACAATAATTGCACATGTAAATATTTTGAGCAACATTTTTATTCTCTTTGTTTTAGACACACTAAAAATCCCATGTATCATTAAAACCTGTCTGTTTTCTGGATCTAATCTACTTGTTCTGTTCACAGTTCTTATACAGATAATATGGGAAAAGTTATCAAACATATTTTGTACGCAGCTGTGACTGTGATGCCAGAAACGCAACTGTGCATAAAAGCACAGTTTTGAAATCCAGTCTACAAAAACATGGACAGGCATTATTTTTGTTGATTGTGGTGATTTTTTTTTCCATTTTCTAGGTGAATATGTCATTAAATGATCACATTTTAATAAATGTCTTTGTTTTAAATAAAAAGTAATCTTTCTGATACCATTTGATTTCAATGAATGTGCATCTCCTCCCACCAAAGTCAATGAAACCTGCAAAGTTAACCATATGCCTCCTGTGTTTTGTCAAATATTTCCTGATGTAAATTCCAGAGTGGGTGGGGGCAGGGGTGTGTGGGTGGAGACAGAAATGGAAAGCAGCTTTACTTTGGGAATTTCAATGAAATATTTTTCATTTGGAAAAAAAAAATACTGCCCTCTCTTCACACAGTGATTATTATAACCTGATAAAAATGACATCAGTATACTCTTCACATAATTATTAAGAATACTGATAGCTTTCTAATTTTTATTTTGGCTTTATTTTCTCATTCTTATTGTAATTTATAAAGGTAAACTATTACAAATATATGTCAAGGGAATAACAAGCTCGTCCTGATCTCTAGTGTGGCTACAATGCCCCTGAGTGGCTGTGACTTGACAGTAGCTACTCAAAAAGCCAGTATGGCAGAATAGGATCAGAGAAAACTTTAAGAGGCTGCTTGTGCATAACATTACTATAGAGTAGTGAAGATAAGTGCTAGCCTTGACCTTGATAAAAGGAATGGTGTAATGGTTATCTAGTCGTATTCAACACTCACACTCTTGCAATAATTATTTCAAAAACAACACCAAACAGGCCATTAAACAGATCATAGAGTTTGAGAGTTGCTTGCATCCTCCCTATTGCTGAAATGTTCTGGTAATTGTAAGGTCAGCATTTTAAGCATATAAGGAAGTATATGTTACAAAAGGAGGAAATGCACTCCACTCCTAAAACCTATAGTGTATGCACAGAGTGGATGAAAAATATTTTCATCAGGATTCACCTCACTGGCTACAGTGTGTCAAAATGTACTTTGCTCTCCTATTTATAGGGTTTAAACTATATTTGCACTCTTTTTCCTGAATAACCTTTATAAAAAAAAATATTTGAGGTGTGGCTAAAATAGCTCTTACACTTCGAGAGAGGAATACATTTTTTACTCCCTTTACAAAGTGAAATGCTGAGAAGCAATTAGTTTTGCTGAAACTGCTTACAGTTTTGGGTGTTCCTTCCTGTTGAAAACTTCTCTCTAATCTTCATGTGGCATTTTACTGGATGTCAAGCTATATTTTAAACATCTGCAGAAGGCAGCAAGAAAATGGATTACTGAAAGGCTGAGGTATTTTGTTACTGGTTCTCAGTTTGGGATCCATGTTCAATTCCCTCCCTGCCTGAAGCAATTTACACTCAGGTTTCCCACTTCCCAGAAGAATGCCCTCACTATCAGGATATTCAGCCCTTTTGGCTACGATCTGTTAAACTCTCTTGTTAAACCTAATCCAACTCTCACAGAAAAATCCATTCTGATTAATACATAGGGGCTTTACCATCTGAATTAAGCAAATTAAGAGACTGCAATGGTAAAATACAGGAGCCTCATTTCTTCTTCCCCTCTCTTATTGTACACTAGCTTCCAAGATCAAAAGACTTGTTTGGTACAGAAGCAAGTTATCACCAGGACAGTAAGGATTACCAATTTGTTGCAGTATTAATTTATTTAAGTATTAATGCAGTATTTAAGGTTTACTGCTGATAACGAAGTATAATGTACTTGGAAAATAAGATTGTGAGAAGCATCTTGGGATGCTAGTTTAGGGCACTAATTTTGGATCTACAATGCCAATTAATGTTTACATGTTTTGTACAAAATACAGAAGGGTTAGGATTAGGAAATTCAGGAGAGGATTAGACCCAGGTCAATGAAACCCAAATACCTTCAGATCTACTGAACACTTAGGTAGATAATTGCAGGGAATGCTGTCATGAATCATGTCGTCCCACTTTATCCAAAACTATTTAATCTTAATTATTAATTTGTGCATAGTTTTTTTAAAGAGTAACATTCATGAAATTGTTCTTGCTTAGTCTTAAAACTGATCAAATTATCAGTCAGCTCCATTAGATGAGTCATGGAAGCCATTAGAGTTCACTCAAAGCTGGTATTTTGCAAGGTTCAAAAGATGTGGTTTTGGCTCCTTTTATCTTTTGGTACAGAACGGTCTTCTAGGGATCCTGCCTTTATTTACATACAAACATGAACATAAGTAACATTCTCAAACCATGAAATCTAAGAAATTTTCTGGGGATTGCAATATATAAAGAGTCTTTCCATACATTTTAATAACTTTGACTCACTGTTTCTGTTAGAAGAATGAAATATAATCAAGATGTTAATACTTGAGAAATATTTGATTGTGAAATCAAACTTGAACTATTATAAAGTAACCATACAAAATACAAAACTGTGCCAAATGCCTTGCTAGAAGCATTCAAAAGGGTAAGGTTGGTAGGTAGAGAGAGGTTCTCCCCTTCTACTTTGCCCTAATGAGGCTGCATCTGGAATATTGTGTCCACTTCTGGGCCCCTCAGTTCAAGAAGAGTCTGGCACAGGGCCACTGAAGTGGTTAAGGGATTGGAACATCTTCTTTAGGAGGACAGGTTGGGGGAGCTGAGTCTCTTTAGGCTGGAGAAGAAGAGACTGTGGGGTGACTTCATTAATATCTCTCCAAATATGTAAAGGCTGAGTATCAAGAGGAGTGTCAGGCTCTTCGCAGTGATGTCCAATGATAGGACAAGGGGCAATGGGTGCAAGCTTGAGCATAGGAGATTTCATATGAACATGAAGAGAAACTTTTTCACTGTGAGGGTGACAGAGCACTAGAACAAGCTGCCCAGAGAGGTTGTGGGGTCTCCTTCTCTGGAGACATTCAAAACATGCCTGGACATTCGGTGATTCTCTTGTTAATATTTTTTTAATGGTTGTCATTAATGATTTGTCATGTTGTATTGACAGACTGAGGAGTTTTTGAATATTTTCTGAGACATAGTTTAGATTCAGGTTTTCCAATTTAAAAAAAGAGAAAAAGTTAGTAGGCATTAAGCTAAAAAATTATAATTTATTATCTAACATAACAAAATAAGATTAATGTTATTTTGTGAGTCTGCATTTTTTATTTTCTTGTAATATCTTCCTAATTTACAGTATTATTCTATTTAAAATAATTCAGTAAAAAACCTTAAGAAACAAAATTCTTCCTAACAGAAAATTGAGAATCATCTTATTTTTATCATCTGTTGTGTAGCATGGGAATATTCTTCAAATTATGCATATATTTACTCAGGTTTGTTGAACAGATGTGAGATTAATTATACGTTTAAGTGCTTTGTTGAACAGGGGTCCATATCTTATTAAATTCATATGCCCAAGTGCACGTCCACGTATGCGAATAAGTACTTTGATAATGTGTTAAAGTACGAATTTAGTATGGTTATTGACATATGCCTTTAAATTATCAGATCCAATGAATCATAAAGTGATAAGCCACCCAGCTAGTTACATAATTTCCTATTTCACACATTGAATAAAAATACCTTAAAAATATCCTCTCTGGCTATTAAATAGTGATAATATAAACAGATGAGAGAATGGATTTATTCTCAGGAAAAGCAGGAAATGGTATGGAGCTACAGCAGCAGCAGCAGCAACAGCAACACGAATGAAATTGTACATCAGCTCACGCAATCAAAGTTAAGTTTATGATACTCAAGAGGAAGTCAACACTAAAACCCATTTCAAATAAAATAAAGGAAGTGACTTGCACTTCTGTGTTGCCCATTTCTTCAGGAAAGTGCCAGTAGGTGCTCTTTCCAGCTTGCCTGCAAGGCAGATGAAAGGCTTCTCAGACTAATTACTGCTCAGTTGTGACAGGCTTGGGGGATGGTTTCTATTCCAGAGCCTACCTTGCTTTTTTAGTTTTTTCCCCTTTTTCTTTTTTTTTAATGGTAGTTTTCCTTCAATGCTGTCTGATCTCTGACTCACCACTGTGGAATGAAAAGAAAAGCTTTCTGTGCACTGCCCAGACTGCCACAAACCTTATCCTGATGGTAGCATAGGATTAAATATAGATACTTGTTTTCTTTACGCATTTGTATCACTGTTTGTAACAGACCCTTTACTCTATGGAGAAAGCCTGAGATCTTTCCCAAAGCACCTTGACGTGCAGTGAAATATTGGTATTTGAATTAGAGCCTAATCAGGAGCAGCAGAGAAAGTGATGTGTTTCAGCTCTGTCTTTTTTGTAGCCAATTACTTCAGGCTCCTAGTGTTCATGTCTTCCATGTACTTTCTTTAATTAGCACTTTATTAGTTTGGCTTCAGAAAGCCAGTTCTGGAGAAAACTTTCCTGAAGCTGCCAAATGGTCACAAGCAGGAGGCGATTAAATTTAGTCTTAAGCAATAGGCATCTGCATGCATTCTTTGCATCTCAGTGTGCTTTAAAAGAAGTGTTCCCAATAATTTATGCCCAGAGGGATGTTATGCTATCAGTAAATGCATCTGGAAAATTGTTTCACATTATTACCACTGTCTATATGCTACTTATTTAGATCTATTTTAATAATAGGATTCTTGACTCCTCCCCATTAAGCTCAAGTTGATTTATGTTAATGGCAAAAGAAATATGAAATGCAGGGGTCTACTTTTTGGTAGATTGAACAGGAAAAAAAAAAAGTGGCAATTTCTGTTCAGTACAATCCTTTTTTATTGCTTCCATTATGGGTAGGTCTGTTGTCTTCATTTAATAACTATTAACCCCTGATACAGTCTTCAGATATGACTATTAAGCAGGACTGTGCTAGTCAAAACAGCAAAATAATTGAATAAACACAGATGATTTATTAAAGCAGAGAACATTTTCTTTATTTATTGAGAAATAGTAAATTCAGCAGGAGATGTAAATTCTGTGGATTGTGTTATAGTGCAAATGGTAGTGATGTCAGTGAAAATTTTTGGTTTAATTAAACACAGGGCAGCTGGATACTCTTTGGCCCATCCAATGCTCGTCGTGCAGTATGCCTCAGAGGGCAGACAGGGACCAGGCAGCGCAGGGCTGTCTGAAGACAAAGAGAGGGAAAGCATGAGCAGGGACATGTCTTATTTAAATAGTATGAGATTTATTCCACTTCTCAGTGACTGATATGAAGCAGGTGAATATTCTTGTTTTATGATGTTACGTTTTTAAGTCATCAACCCCCGTCAGCAGGTCTGTGCACAGACAAGGTAGACATTCTTATGAGAAGAATCTGTGTTTTAGGGTCTCTGGGTGGAACCTGCTGCCAGATATTGCCCTTGTTAATATTGCTCCAATTTTTCCCCTCACTGGAGATGTAATCTGGAGGATGTACAGTGGAACCACAGTATTAGAGCTGCTGGAATATCCTTTTGGCAACTTAATGGAATTTTCAAATTATGCTACAGAAGTTATTGAACATGCACTTTCCCATGTAACAGTGGTGTTGGTCATGAACAGGTGGCTCATGGCTTTGCTAGTTCACGAACATGAGTTCTGGTAGAAGTCATTGAAAAGATGATTATTTACCAGCAATTTACAAGGTCTCTCTGTTGGTTCATAGTTATACTATGCCTCAACTGATTTAAGCAAATGAAAACATTAAAAGAATGAAAAGGCATTTACTCTGAATAACTTTATTTTTCCTTATGCCATAGATAAAACATATACTTTATTTTAGCTAATAAAAATGCATAAACAAATTAAGAACTTGATTCACCATCTTGTACATAAATAATATGCACGAATTCAGTGGACACATTTTAAAGAAGGATGTTCAACACATAGGTCAGCAACCTGTTCTGATGTAGGCCTTAAGCAGTCACTTACATCTGTGCTGAGGAAGTACAAAAAGCTGTGGAAGCCCAATCTGAGGGCACAGTCCTAGAGTTACTTATGCTGCCATGGTTTAGCCCCAGCTGTCAGCTAAGCACCGCACAGCCTTTCACTCACCCTTACGATAGGATGGGGGAGAGAATAGCAAGAGTAAATATGGGTTTAAAACAAGTTAATATTAATAATAATAATATATACACAAAACAAGTGATAAACAGCATAATTTATCAACACCCAAAGCTGAATCTTTGCAAGACCTCCACCTGCCCAGCTTCTCAGCCCACCCCCCCAGTTATACACTGCACATGACATAATATGGTATGGAATATCTCTTTGGTCAGTTTGGGTCAGCTGTCTTGGCTGTGTCCTCTCCAAGCTTCTGTGGTGCCCTCCACCTTCTTGTTGTCAGGACAGTATGTGAAGCTGAAAATTCCTTGACTGCTTGGCAGCAACTAGAACCATCAGTGTGCTGTCAACGTTGTTCTCATCCTAAATCTTAAAGACAGCACTGTACCAGCAGCTACCAGAAAGAAAATTATCTCTGTCCCTACTGAAATCAGGACAATCCACACATCTCAAATATAAAGGAAGTAATTAATGAGGAATTCTATCTTAACACTCGTCAATAGCATTTTGGTTTTACAGACAATAACTTAGAAAGAATAAGGAAGCAATACCTAACGGTGAAAACAGCTAGGAGATACTGTTCAATCAACTGCTATCATACCTATTAGAAATAAACATTTTTTTTCCAAAACAGTACATTTTTGTAATATTCCACAAAGTACAGGAAAAGAATGAAAATGCAAAAAACCTGATTTTACTATGAGCCAAGACTAATTTTACAACGATCTTTTAGCGAAGTGTTTATTTTTTTTTTACTGCTATCAGTCCCCTATTATGAATGAATTCAGTGATTTGTGGTGCCACGGTCATGCATTTTCAGCTGGTAGGTGGCAGAACTTCCTTGAAAATGAGCAAGGATTAACATTTAGCTTCATTCATCAACAGCACCAGTAGCACTAAGACCAGCTGTGGTTTGACGGGATCACTAGAGCGCTTTAGCTAACAAAACCTAGAGCTCTTACTAGTGCTGTCATATCTCATAAGCAAGGCTGCCTCACCAGGCATGACTGCATCCATAAGTAAACCTGTGAAAAGAAATTTATAGTTTCTATGCCCACCCTAGTTGTCTTAAAGCTTCACAGTGTTAAGTACCTTTTGAATTGCAATTGGTTGGTTTAGATTTGACACTACTCTTAATGTGAGGGTTTCTTCCAAACCCAGAAAACAGTATAAAGCTGTATCCATATGTGTCTTGGGGAGAAAAGGTAAGGACACCTTCTAAGAGGCAAGCCCAAAACTCCGGATAGCACTCACTGAGTACAAAATGGAACATGTCAAGTAAATCACAGCTTATAACTAACAGTTTCTCCTGCTGTCCTGGGACCCACTTGTGCTATGAGGTAAAATTGTCTTCTTATGCTGCACAGACACATTTCTATTTTGAAACCAATATGTATTGTATAGAAAAAAGCTGTGAATGTACATGGAGAAGGAAATTACTAAACATACAGTGTGTGAACACTTCTCTTTCTATCTAATCATACACCTATCTTCTGTCTAGCTATTGTTTTTTAATTTCAGAATTCTTTCCCTAAATCATCTTGTGCCACCTCTGTAACATAAACTAAAAATATTTATTTGATTGGAGAAATACATCTAGTTCTAGGCGTGAATGGAACTAAACAGTATAGAAACCCACAAATATCTCTAGCACAAAAGAAGGAGAACAATTTTTTTTCATTTTAAAATGATGGGATAATATTTATTTTTCAAATTACAATTAAACATCTTATAATTTTACTAAGACACAAGATAATTGTCATGAAGGACAATGGATAGATAGATCACCTATGTATTAAGAGTAGTATACATAAATGAATAGGAAAGAATATAATAGAATTTTATGTATTTGCATAAGTTACAAAATATTTTCAAATAGCCTTTCAAACCTAGCATTTAAATGTGTTAATATTCATGAGAAACAGGGGAAAAACATCTTAAATGAGTTAGAAAATACTTCTTTTCACTGCAATAGGTAGTCGAGGAGAGCAGATCTTTGAAGGTTCTGATTTGGGTGATCCTGGATTTTATCTTGTTTTGATTTTGTTCTGTCAAACCTTTTTAAGAGGAAGATTACTTAAACTGCATGAATTTGAAATACACAAACTACCCTTTCATTAGGTAGTAAAAATCTTGCATTAATAGCATATGGTGTTGTATGACTGTTGAAACTTCACTGCCTTCCTAAAATAATTTTCTGTTCATGTCTAAAGTTAATGCTGATCTTGATTGAGAACTCCTTTCTCATTTTTAAAGTATTTACACAAGACAGAGTTCAAAATACTTCAGAAATAACACATGATTAAAATCCAAAGTGACAATTACAGAAAATAATATATTTCATTCATTTGATACACGATATTTTTTCTGCTTGACTCAAAAATATATTAGGAATTATATTTATTAAATGTGCAGTCCAAAAGGGAGGATAAGTGGAGGAAGTGAACAAGTGAAGGGATTTACAGTACTCGCATGCATTAAGTTTAGCTGCTTCTGAAAGTGTAGTGGTTTGCTTAAAGTCAAAGGACATACTGAGATGTCAAATTCAGAAATAGGTTCTAGAGTCATTCTTATGACCAAAAGCATCTCAGCATTTTTAATAAGTGTTTTCTTTCTAAAAATGGAAGACGTTGAAAAAATGTTGCTGCTTATATTTGTGATCAATAATTTAATCTAATTTCTTTGTCTATTAAGCACAGGATTTTTGTCAATTCAAACATTTTAATTATATTTTAGTTTTATTTAATATGATGGAAAAGTAATGAAAAATAGTGGACTTGTTTTATCATTTCTGAAATAAGAAAATTCTTCTTACATAGTAGTTTGGGGAATTTTTCTCTTTCTCATAAAACCAATCTTAAGAACAGCATAAGAATTTATTTCAGTTTGTTTGTTCCTAGAGCTGTGTTAAACTAAAATAAAACACAAGATCACTGGGATTTGAGGAATATAAATAAGTACTGTCTGCCAGGAAGCATGAACAATGACATTTAATTTTAGAACCCCTTCACATAAAACTATTTCTGATTTACAGTAATACATAATGCAGAAATATATAAATGTGAAAACTATATTTCAACTCATAAAAAAGACAAAAAGTTAATTATGAATAATCTTTTCTAAAATCTATAACATTATTAAATGATCTTTTAAAGTCTGTAAATACATCCTATTACTGTTAGTTTATGGAATAGGTCCACTAATAAGAAAGGAAACACAGAACCATTATATGTGGGCTCATTTATACACAAGACTAATTTTTAACCTCATTTGAATGTCCCAATGCTTAAGGACTTCCTCTTTGTTTTTCTCCTTTTCCTAACAGCATTCTTCCTTTTATATTTTATCTTTCATTTAAATGATCTCCAATTCTGACAATAGAGCTTGACTGGATCTCCAGCAACTCTTTCTCTGGGGATCTTTTTCAATGTCCTTCATTTAGTCACTGTCTCTAAGTTCATCACATTGCTGCACACTAGGAAACAAGATACAGAAAACAGTGAAAGGAGTCAAGTGCAGATAGCAAGTACAGAAGGTAAAACATCAACATCATCTGAAAGTGCAGCACCTCAGGGCAGCCCGAAAGAATCCACATCTTCACTTACAAGTAACACCCTTACATACATGAAAATTAAAAGAAAGGAAATACCCAAAGCTGATAATGGCAACAAAGTGGTATTGACTACAGTGAGAAGCTAGTGACGATGACCGCAGATTTCAGGTGACACAGCCAGGCAAAGCTAAATATGAGAGACTGATCAAATATATGCAGCTTGCAGGAAAGAGAAAAGAAGTATTACATGTATGCATTAAATAATACAATTGTCAAAACAAGTGTAAGGAAATCCCATCGAATTTGTATGCTGTATATAGAGACTTCCTTTTTGCTGGACTTCTCTTCGAAAGACAGTGATGCAGAAACAGAGTAACTGTGTCAGGTTCTGAAAGGGCAAAGTGAAAAAAAAAAAGGAGGAGGAAATAGGTAATTAAGATTATCTTGCTGAGGAACATAAAGCATATTGTCCAATTGAATACTATTAGCAGTTTCATACCCAGAGGTTGTAGCTAGATGTGCCCACTGACATTTCAAGGACTACCTTTTTTCTGCATGTAACGTTAAAAATCTTGCCTGCTTATTCCATGGTCTGTCTAGCATGACTTCAGGGACTCTACAGTTGTTTCAGAATGTCTTTCCTATAATAATGCATTTGCAAAAGGATCTGGAAAATTTCTATTTACTCTTGGTTCTCTTCTTTCTTGCTTGCTTCTATAAAATTCCATCTTAATTTAACATTTCTTAAAACAGGATGAGTGCTGGATGGGGACTCTAGTAGTCCCAATTTTCCTCCTGATTTTGCAACTGCAAAACTTCCAGGACATATCCAAAGGTCCTTGAGACTCAGGATTCCAATCTGTAAAATAGGAAAAATGGTAACTAAGAAATTATCCTTATATGCAAGAGATTCTTATTATTTTAGTTAAAGAAATTTAATAACTACATGTAAAATGGACTGGTAGAATGATTCCTCTGTTATTAAATGGATAAGAAATCAAAACATGGTTTTGTTTCCCGTGGTCACTTTTATGCAAAATACTTAGAAGCAGAACAACCCAGAGCGAGTAAGCAGACAGTAAGCACTTCCCATAAGCATGTTTGCACCTCACAATGTGGGCAGTGCAGTCAAGACACCATTTATCTTAGCATAAAGACTTTGCTATGTTATATGATAAGCTCAGGTATATGAATGAGCTCCGAAAGGAGGGAAGAGGGTCAGTTCTGGTCTTTTCTCCCAAATATCAAGTGATAGCACATGATTACTTTTCATTGAATCACATGAATAAATATGTTATCACTGAAGCACTTCCAGTAATGCTTTTGGACTCGAGTTTGAGCAGATCCATCTGGGAGCCAGCTGAAACTGGCTCTGACAATGGGGCAGCTTCTGGAGTCTTTGCACAGAAGCCACTCCTGCAGCACTTCTGTTACCAAAATACTTCCAAGTAAACCCCTTACAGTCTTGCAATGAGAGAAGTTATCATGCAAAACTCTTCCTTTCACAAGCAACTCTACAACCTTTCACCCATCCATCACAAGACTGATGTGGCAATGCCTTTAATTTCCCATCCCAAATGCTTATCTCCATGTGGTCTTGCAGTCATGGAGTCTGAACCACAGGTATGCTGGGTTTTCTGTGGAAAGGGATTGCCTTTACTATTCAAATTGTCCTGTTCTTCCTCTGTCTCTATTCCATCAACTTGTAGCTTTCAGTTGTGGTGGGTTGACCATGGACAGAGGCCAGGTGTCCACCAAAGCTGGTCCATTACTCCTCCTCTCAGCTGGATAGGGGAGAGAAAATATAATGAAAAGCTCGTGGGTTGAGATAAGGGCGGGGAGAGATCACTCACCCGTTACCACCACAGGCAAAATAGACTCAGCTTATAAATAAGCACATTTAATAATATGTAATAAGAAATAAAACTAAATCTTAAATCACTTCCCCCTGACCCCTCCCTTCTTCCCGGACTCAACTTTATTCCCAGATTCTCTACACCCCTCCCCTACAAACAGCACAGGTGGACAGGGAAGGGGGGTTGCGCTCAATTCATCACATGTTGTCTCAGCCTCTCCTTTCTTCTCAAGGGGAGGACTCCTTGCACTCTTCCCCTGCTCCAGCACTGGGTCCCTCCCACAGGACAGTCTTCCACAAACCTCTCCAACATGAGTCCTTCCCACAGGCTGAAGTTATTAATGAACTGCTCCAGTGTGGGTTCCTTCCATGGGGTGCAGACTTTCAGGAACAGACTGCTCCAGTGTGAGGTTCCTCTCTGGGGTCACAAGTCATGCCAGCAAACCTGCTTTCATGTGGGATCCTCTCTCTGTGGGGCCATAGGTCCTGACAGGACTTTGTTCTGGTGTGGGATCCACAGGTGCAAGTGGATATTTCCTCCATCATCATCCTCAGTGGCTTGAAGGGTGACAGTCTGCCTCATCATGGTCTTCTATGGGCTGCAGGGGAATCTCTAGTCTGGTGTCTGGACTACATACTCTTCTTCCTTCTTCTCTGGCATTTGTGTCAACAGAGTGTTTTTTCTCCTATATTCTCACCCATCTCTCTGATTGCAATGTGTCTTGATGTTTTTGTCCCCCTTCTTAAATGTGTTATCTCAGAGGCATTACCACTGTTACTGATGGGCTCAGCCTTGGCCAGAAGTGGGTGCATCTTTAAGCTGGCTGGCACTGACTCTATCGAACATAGGGGCAGCTTCTAGCAGAAACCACCCTTGTAGCCACCCCCTGAAAAAAAAAAACAACTTTGCCATTTAAACCCAAAACATCAACCTGTAAATCCATACTGAGATGTTTTCCCACCTCTTATTACAGCTTTTAGTTTACAATGCCAGCAGCTAGTAATAATGTCATCTACTTATTCAACAAATACTACCCTGTAACAGATATGCACCAAGTGTAACTGTGGATCAATGTGCAACTGCATCTGGTCAAGCATGTTTCAATAATAACATATAACATCATGGACTGGTAGACCCAGGGGGCAGTTTGAGTGAGTCCCAGTGAAAAATGTATAGCTACTAAGCAAAAAGTGTATGGGAGAAATTGCATGCTGGATTAGGAAGGATGCCTGAGAAACAATACTCATCTGGAGGCTGCTTTTGCTCTTCTTCCAAGCAGCTGGCTACTTGGAAGCTGTTTTTATGTTTCTTTGTTTTGCCTTCTCTCTTGCTCTCTCCTTTATTTTCTTTTCTCTTCTACCCCCTCAGCCTCATAATGCAATTTTGAAAGGGCTGTATGCCATTAGCTTATCAGTTTATCACTGTGGTTTGCAAGCCAAGGCGTAATAACAATACATTTACAGTAATTAGAGTACTTGACATCATTGTGGATGCTCACTGCATGCAGGGGAGTTGAAAGTCTGAGAATATTCTGGTACCATTTGAACACGAGGAGTTTACGCAGACCCCTCTGGGCTCAAAATTCATGTTAATGTTACAGGCACACATTCATGTCCCGATATTCCATTAAATTCTGCCAGCTCCTGATAGTAAACAGAAGTTTCCACTACAAGGAATCTAAACTATTGAAAGGGATAATGTCCATCTATTTTGCTATAAAATAATTACAATTATTTAGTTTTGTAATACACCTTACCTGATCACAAGAGAAATTGTGTGGAAGTTTAGCTCTTGTATCAAACTGGTTTGTCCAAGGTTTTCTAGACAAGTGTACATTAAAAAATGTCTGTGTACATTGAAGTTATTTACTTAGGTGCCTTGTAGCCCTGCATCTCTAGCTCTTCATGAATTGTGAAACAAATACCTATAAGTGATTGAGAAGTTTGTGTTTTTTTTTTTTATTTTTAAGCTGTCTTCAAAATGTAAATTCCATCTGAAAAGTTGTATGTATTTTTTGTATGGGTTTGTTTTCTTTTTCTTTAGATTTTTGTTGAAAAAATAACAACAGAAAACTCAGTAAATTCATAATTTTCATTAGCTTTAGGGGAAGTATTTAGTTTTCTCTAAAAATTACTTCTTGCACATAAAAAATACTTTCATTTTTAGTTGTCAGAAGTTGGAGTAGTTTTCCAGGGTTTTGTTTGTTTCTGTTTCTGAAGTGATAACTTGTCAGAACTAGTTTGATTAAGTGTTCTATTTTCATGAAATGTTTTGATGAGGGACAAGAGATGAAAGCTGAACAATGCTGGTATCAGTATATGGGTATCAGTCTTGTAGAGGCAATATTGCTAATTGTGAAATGATTTTAAATGTATCTAACTTTGTTATAGATCTCTGGTACCTTTGTAGGTACAATGAATATATTGATACAGCATTTTGTTACTTAATTGCTATTCTTCTTGCTCTGTAAAGTTGTAATATATGGAAAATACTGCAGACTTCTATTCCCCAATGACCTATTGAGTAGATGAAAAATTGAGAATTCTCAGCTTGCATTTTAATAGCTTGCATCTAACTTACATTTGTCAGGCATTTGGTTGTGTGATCAAATTGAATAGTGGTGGTTTTAATTGTGAATTAATCAGAGAAGAATAAAACACTAAGCAGCTCAATGCCTATTTTGCATACACAGCTGTAAGTTTTGTGGATAAAAATGTGGCTGTAAAACAAGACGTCTAGGTTCCTAAGGCTTATAATCACTAACAGACATTCTGAAAAATAGTTGCACACTGAAAATAGAATCTTTCAAAAAGGAAATAACATTTATGAAATAAAACTTTCTAATTTATAAAGGTGGTTTTTTTTGTATGGATAAAAGTTCAGATACGGTTGGTTCAGCTGACATTTTCACTGAGAGGCTTCAACCAGCTCAGTAGCATGACTGGCATGCTGTTTCACCATGTTACACATCTGTTCTTTTTGCTGAGACACCATCCATATCCTGTTTTCAGGATTAATTAATCATTTATTAATCATGAAAAAATATTTTAAAGGGCTATTTTTTTTTAAAATGCTTATCATTAATCTTCTTAACATTAACAATTCTTAATATTGTTTTAAATTTTAAAATATTAATAGCCAAGAGGTGGCAGTAGACCATCCTGCATTTACTGTATTCATTAGAAGTATATGCTTGGCTTTCTTGGATAATCACAACTATTTTCAATCAGATACATGACACTTTTTAAAATTTTCCATTACCTAGCATTCTGAGTGTAGCTCCCATGCAATCAGAGTCTTGAAGGTCTTTGTTAGAATTAAAAGAAAGTAAATATTTCCTCCAAAGATAGCAAGACGGGTGCTTAAAAAGTATATGACTGGCCAGCTATGAAAGAGACCAAGATAAGCCTTTGATCCTCGTGAGTGGGGGGAGGATGGGTACATCCTATCACCCCAAGCTCAAGCATCCCCTAAAAGCTTGCAGTTACATGCAGTTCTGTGACTTTGTGAGATCCATCTCCCACTCCCACTCTCCGCCCCGCCCCCCACTCCCCCCCAATTTATCAGGATTGGGAATGATTGTTGCAGGGTTATGAATGAATGAATGTTTGTTGCTGAAATTATCCCATAATAACCACAAGGGAAGGCATGAAAAAGAAATGAGGATGTGCAGCTAGCAATAGTATCACAATCAGACATTAAGTATGAGATTTTATCTCCCCGGCATAAAGATTTTCCCCATAGAGGTAAGCAGGGAAGTTTGTGGCTGGAGAAGCAGAAGATTATTTTCATCTTGGTTTTGCTTTCCTCAAAACCACTCTTGCCTTGCAGTGAGCACAGGCTGAGTGTGAAGGAGCATTTCACACAGACAGGTGGCCTGAAAAGTTATGCAAGGCTGGCTGAGGTTTGTGAAAGCTGGTGGAGAGCTTTCTTATCTCACAAATCAACTCACATTTTGCTAAGAAAATAGAGTAACTGGCTGGATTTTTTCCGCAAACATATAACTCTTTTTTTTTGCCTTCGTAAACTGAGGGATGGATGGGTGAACTTTCAGGCATAACAGAGGTCTCTCCATCTGAGAGTGCTGTAGGACAGCAAAGCTGTTCCCATGGTGAGAAATATGAGGTACTGCTTTCTTAGTAAGGAGCATACATTGCTGAATAACAATATATTAATAACCAGACCGTAAAACAACTGGCACTGGCTGTCACTGGAGTCAACAGCCAAAGCAACATAATTATACCAGAACCCACAATGTGATTCAGACACTTTTGACCAAATTCAGAAACGAAATTAAGGTTTGAGGCACCACCATGGGAAGCTCTGCTGTCCTCAGAGTGATAAAATGCAGTCTTAACCAGGAGCAGCTGCTTCAGTCAGCTGTTTCTGTGGCACAAGGAGTTTTATCCATATCTTCAGAAATATCCAGTCTGAAATGAACTGACTACTTTCACTTAACAAGGAAAGGCAACTGAGGCACAGATGACACAGAAGCAGCAGCAGCCAGGGCAAAGTAGTCTTTTCTTGCTTATGGGAAAGGTCCAGCATAGTCAGACATGGGTCATAAGATCTGTTTAAATGTTGATCACAGATATTAAGGAAAAATTCAATCAATGGGCCAATAAACAGGAAGGCGGGAATGAGAGAGGAACTGAAGTGTATGCTCATTCTAGAGACTGTGGGATTTTGTAAAGAGATGCACAATATACTGTACAGCTGAAGGTTGTATATTGCTCACACAATCTTTGGCTCAGGCTATGAAATGAGCAAAATTAGAGAGCTGGTGCTGAAAATCATTAAAGGAAGTTGCTTGGCAGTTAAGCTTCTGTAACTTGATTTTTTTACTGATTAGTCCTAGCATAAACCATTCAGTTCCTGCACCATTTAGGCTGATACCTAGGGCATGGAGAAATTTAATTTTATTTTAGGGCCAGCCTGAGACCTTGCAGAATGTGATTGTACAACCTGTGATATCGTAGCTCCTGGAATAAAGGTTTCTACAGTGAATATGAGTGAGATATGGGAAGGAAAGGGTACAATGTGGCTTACGAGTTCAAAAACCTGCTGTGGGAAGCCCAGATGTAATATCAGTATCTTCAGTCTCTTAACACATAGAGTAACAGAGGACAAGAACTGCAAAAATATGGGAAAAATAAGTTGTGCAAAGCTGCTGCAGTATAGATTTGCTTCTAACAGTACCTTCTAGTAACAAGAGCTTGACTTGTCACAGAAAGGGAGTTACTACAGGACAGAGGTGTCGATGACAGTGCAGTTAACAGACATGTTGTTTAAAATCTCCCAGTAAATCAGATTGAACTTTTCTGGGTTGATTTAGTTATTTCACATGCAAATAGGGACCCATTAAGTTAGGTTTATCAATGGTAACATCTGAAAGCATACAGACATATAAAAGTTCCACCTGCAGAAGGTAAATCAAGGTTTTATATGTGCTTAATGGTTGAAATTTTTTTTTGGGGGGAGGCATTTATGGGTCACAGTAGTTGGAGACCAGCTGTGTGATCAAAAAGGCTTGGCTTACAGAAGGTTGTCCCTTCTTTTTTTGAGGTTTCTGGGATGGAAATTTATTAGAATGGAAGCTGTCCACAGGATAGGAACCATTAAAGTAGGAATCATGACTTGCACTGTGTCTGTTATTGCAAATAGTTCCCAGTGGAATTAATAAGGTTGTGGCCCAAGCAAAATATAAAACTCTTCATTACATTTTGTTCCTTGAGTTTTTTAGGGAAAAGGGATTTGGAACAAACCAAAAAGAGATAATTTTCTTAGCCTCTCTTTTTAATTTAACGTCTTGCAAAATTTTGTGCTTAAAATATATCTACAGATTTTTTTTTTTCCCCTTGGATGGTTATAAATGTAAACTACTATTTTTCTATACCAAATTAATTCACATTTGAAGTTTTTATGACCATGGAAAACTTTGCAATTGCAAAATTTTCTTATCTAAGTTTTTTAAAATGCTATACTATATAAACAATAAAAACACCACTTATATTTGAAATCTTATTTGCAAAGCCATGATAGTAATATAGAGATATCATTTGTATTATCACAAGTATGTAACCATCAAATACTATTCCGCAGAGAACATGTGATGAAACCTTATTCATCTGTTACCTAATGATAATCCTATACAAATATCCTGGTGTGTTCTTAGTAGCATATTTATGATCTTGTTGTGTCTGGTCCAAGTTTCTTGACATTCTGAGTCGCCCTTTGGGGAAATATGACATCTTGCAGTAATGTACGCTGTGCATGTCAAAAAACAATGCCAATCTGCTTCTGCTACTCTGAGTTTTAAAAGTGGAAAGAGCAGGCTGCTCGTTTTTTAACATATGCAGGATGGCAATGTTTACAAGACCAGCTGGAAAAGCAAGTACTTGTACAAAACAGCGCATGGAGAAAACAGAACAGGAGGAAGGAAAGGAAAAAAAAAAGAAAAAACAACCACTCAAATTTTATACTAATCAAACACTGAACAGAGATGAAAGGAGACCCTTAACTTTAGACCTTACAGGCCAAAATGAAATGGCTCTGAAATACTTGGTGCTGTGGAACATAAAAAGAGCTTTTTATTGGTAGCTCCAGACGTTCCCACTTACTAAAGGCTCCCGCCCAACAACAAAATACTGCCCCACCCCAAAATAAAGCCCCAAACCAACCAACAATGAATGCCCAAACCCTAAGAAGAAATGAAAATAAGTGTAAGAATGAAAACAGTTTTTAGGAAAAGATATAGAATAGAATGTGGCCTGTATTGGGTCTAGCTGGTTTGGAGTAAATTTTCCCCACAGCAGCCCTCCAAGTGCTGTGCTGTGTATCAGTAGCTCACAAGGTGCTGGTAACACACCAGTGTTTTGGCTGCTGCTGAGCTGCACTGCCAGAGAACCAAGGCTGTCTCTCTCCAGCATCACCCCTCACAAGTAGGCTGGGGGTGGGCAAGATCTTGGGAGGGGACACAGCAAGGACAGCTGACCCAGGCTGACCAAAGGGATATTCCATGCCATATGATGTCTGCTCAGCAATAAAAGTTAAAGAAAGGAGGAGGAATTGGAGAGCAATCATTATTTATGTCATTTGAATTTCAGAATAACAGCTACATCTACTGAAGCACTGCTTTACAGGGAGTAGCTGAACGTCATCTGCTGATGGGAAGTAGATAATAAATCTTCTGTTTTCCTTTGTTTCCATATGCAACATTTTGCTTTACTAAACTGACTTTATCATGACCCATGAGGTTTTTACCATCTTATTTTCTCCTTGCCCTGTCCTGAGGAGAAGAGTGATGGAGCAGCTTGGTGGCCACATGGCATCCAGCCAAGGTCAACCCACCACAGACCTGGTTAGCTTCATGGAATGTCTTTATGTGCTATTAAGAAATAAATTATTAGATAAGGTAAATAAAAACTTGTAAGTCTTTGAGAACTTAGCTCTAGGGGTTTGATGATTTCAGCACTGGAGCCATAGTTCAGCTGGGTCAGCTAAGAATAATCTCTAGTTTGCTTGTAGTGTAAATCAGGTCATAAAAAAGTCTGTTGTGATGTGATTGCATTGCTTAGAATATTTCAACAGGTTCATCTAGAGCTAGCCCAGATATTTCTATTCTTCACAAAGCCTACTATCCTTACATTGCTCTAAGAATATTTAGAAAGAACCCAAGAGATTATATTTTTTGAATAAAATGACATTTAGCTGCATGTGATTTCTATCACTTATCCAGTATTATGGTAATGAGGTCTGAGTAAAATCTTCCCTCTGAAAAAACAGATTCACAGTTTTCTGTTTATAAATGGACATGTAAGTTATCTCCTGAGTGATATTTATATTCCTTTTATAATTCTATTTCTTTGTTATCCATTATGGGTTCTTTTTTGCAGTCACTTAGAATCAAAAATATAAGCACACGCATTAAATTTATAATGCTAACCATTTGAGTGGCATGGAAAACTTGAGAAGAATGATGGGGTGAATCTGTGCATATATAGACCTATCTGCTCTGTGTCTTCATTTATGTCACCTGGAGTGCAGGAACAATCCCTTTTCATGCTGTAAGAATATGGTTTAAGTCAAGCTGTCTAAGGAAAAACAAAACAAAAGAAACAAATGGAGTAAGGTAATATATACCCTCACTAAAAATTACCTAGATATTTACTGTAGTGTTTAATAGCAGAGTTATAAAATTATTGATAAGAAGCAGTCCTTTTTTGTTAGTAGAATAATGCAGACTGTCTCTCAGAGAAAAGAAAAAAAAAAGAAATAAAAAAGGAAAAAAAAGGTAAGTGCTTAGCACATGTTGAAAATACAATAACTTTATTTCATCACCTGAATGAAGAATTAGGATTCTGTTTTAAAAACAAATAACAAAGCAACAAGAACTGTATCAATGATATATATAACATGCTGCACGTTGCAGAAGTAATTTTCCTGAGTTATCATAGTCAAAACACTTTTTGATCTTAAACTAGCTTCTTTGGAACCACACATCTCAGGGTAGTAAAATGAATCTATTGTCATTCAGACACTGATAATTTAAGTATAATACAGTATGTAACAATGTAAAATCAGATAATCTTTACTTTTGGACTTATTTTTTTTAATAAGTATACAGGTGTTCATAGAAATATTTCCTCTGTTGCACTCAGCAATAATATAAAAATTAAAAAGTCAAATAATTTTATTTTTATCTTACCTTTAAATGAATAAGTACATAACTGCCAAAACCATAGGAAATATTGTTTCAAAATGGTCAGTACAAGATTCACCTTTAGGAATCAAGTTGTCTTTTCAAATGGGAAATAGGATGGATAGTCTAGACAGAAGAGAACTATTTAAGCATACCTTTTACTTGTGTTATTATCCTTTTAATATTAATTTATTAAACCAAACACTACACAGTGAGATTCAGTGCAGTTGTGTGGGGGGTATTTAGGCAAATAGTAACCGCAATTTATGTTCATATTCCACATTTGTATTGTAAAAACGGAATACTTAAACATGACGATCACTGGATCAAAACGTGAACAATGGTGGTGACTTTGCATCAGATGCTATCCTTGAAAATGAAAAATGTTATATAATATGTAACAAATATATGATTTGGGTTTTATTGTTTCCTCTTCAGTTGAGTAAGATAAGAAAGAGTAACAATGGAACAAGATAGAGAGCTGAAGGAATATAGACACATTCATCAGCAATACTGGGAATGACTGACTTAAAATATGGGTAATTGATTGATTCCAGAATTTAAAAAAATTAAAACCCAAGGATAATACTGAACCTAACCTATAGAACTACAGAACAAAATAATCAAGTTGTTAGACAAAGGCAAATATTTACAGTAAACCAAAATTACATATTTGGAAGATGAACATTAATCATTAAAAAATATTTTCAAAGAACTTGAAGATTTCAATTACATTGTCTCTCTGTCTTAAAGCAAAAATAGGACATTAGTCTTTGAGATGTGCATAGAATGAAATTTGCAACATATTATTTGAATAGAAGTGTCTACACTGGGAAGGTCTACAAATGAGAACTTAGGTCTTCCAAAGACTATAGAAGACAGGGTATTGAAGTACAAGAACGGAATTAGCTTCTGTAAATTTTTATTTCTAAGCAAGAACAGCAAATGTGTCTCATACAGGGGTAAGTTTTCAGAGTTACCCAACACCTA
The DNA here is from genome assembly GCA_013400835.1 of Zapornia atra. Lineage (NCBI taxonomy): Eukaryota > Metazoa > Chordata > Aves > Gruiformes > Rallidae > Zapornia > Zapornia atra. The sequence continues at coordinate 59,590 of VZTU01018325.1, forward strand.
CTGAAGCAATGGTACCTCATGGAATATTTACTTAAACTTCCCCCTATATTATGCAAACAGGACAATAGCCCCATTGTGCCACTTGAGGACAAACAATAACGTAGCACTTAAACATACTCCTCAGAGTGTCAATTCTTTTCTCAGGGATAAAGAAAAGAAGAATCACTTTCTAAACACTGCAACTTCCTTTAATATATTTTCCCTATAACTTTTTGCAAGAATTTGTTCCATTTTTTTACTACTTGCTGTGTATCAGGGTTATCATATAATTTTTTGAAAGGTTAGATAGAAAAATTGTGTTTTCCCCAGTAGCATGTGAAAAAATAAAAGGACCTTGATTAGATAGGGTATTTTACTGATGAGAAGCAACTGTCAGAGGGAAATATGAAAATCTTTATAGTGATTTAATATAGACTTCATATTGTGTTGCAATGCAATTAAAGTTTAGTAATTGACTGATAGTTCTATAGATTGCTTGTAAAATATTAAGTACAAAAAGACTTAGTGCTTTCCATTTATAATGGTAAACTGTTATAAAACCAAGAACAAAAATAAATCAGAACCTTAGCCATACTTAAAATTCTGTCAGCAACATATTATAAATTATATAATGAAAATCAGACACAAAGAACTTATGAATATTAATTTAAGGCTTCTGTGAAATTAATATAATTAAACAATGAAGAATTAGTTGCTGTTTCTTTAAGAAAGATTCAGAGTATAGATTTTATTCTTACTCTGTACTTCCACACTTATTAGTAACTCAATTCACTTCCATGCATGCAGCCTTTAACAGAACAAGATGAATAGTGAAAACATTGCTTATATATGTGGCCTGATTGGTATCAGAGGTGTAACTTACTGCCTTGAAGCTTGAATGGAATGCAAAACGCAATAAGCACTGCACAAAGGAAGAAACTTTTGATGTTCAAGCATCATATAGGACACAAATTTTTTCTTAAAATCTAACCCACAAAACAGGAGAAACATACTAAGACATTGGCCTGCAAGTGACATAGTTTAACTTTATGTTGCATTTTAATATATATGTGTGTGAAAATATTTGCATTCCTGATCCCAAGTCCTTTAAACTTCATTAAGAAAATATTAATAGTCAACATTTCACAGTTATAACATTTTTTCTCTCAAATCCCACTTTTCATTGTGAAATGTATTTTCCTGGATAAACAATATAACAAAACATAGCAACTGGAAGGATTTTCAGTGTAATGAAAGCACCATTCAATTTAGTTAAGGTGAGATGACTTTTTTCAGAATTTTTCTTTCACAAAATTTCTTTTAAAGTCTTTTAATTTTGACAGTGAATTAAAATAATTTTTGAAAAGTTCAATTTTTTAAAAAGGAGGAATCTTTAAATTTTGACTATTTGCAAAGTCTGTGCCTCTACCATCACTAACAATCTAGTTTTGAGTACATAACATGTTTGAATAATTTTTTTCAGTAAGAAAAAAATCCAACCCTCTTTAATAAATAGCTTAGCAGTTCCTAAAGTTTGAGGGACAAAATTTTATTTGGGTAATTTTGATATTTCGGGTAAACAAAGAAGCATTCCCATCTTAAGACAATAATTCCATTGAAGCAACTGTGCAAAAATGATCAGGCAAAAATAAAGAGAGATTTATGTGGCACATCTGTCAGCCTTTGAGATTTGAGGTAAAGGTTCAATAGTTCCTACATTATAATTATCTAGTCTAGTACAGTGTTTTTAATCAAAGGAGCTGAGCGCCTTGTATCTGATGCTTAGGAAACAATGCTGACTGCTCAAGTTTCACAGCCTATTTATGATGTCTTTTTAGAAACCTAACAGTTCATGAGACAAGAAAGCATTTTTTAAGATAATAGGAAAGGAAGGAAAAGCTTTATGCTAATACCTTATATCAATGAGTCAGAATCTTTACTGTTATCTGCAGATGCATAATTAGCACTGCTAACAGTAATGACATAACTTTATCCCAGGGTTAGTGAACACTATCTCCAAAGACTGTCAGGAACAGTTCTGAATGATCTTCCATTAGAAGACTTTTCATGACCAGTAATTTTGTATGAGCATTGGCAAAATTATTCAACTACTATTTAGCACTCTTTCAGAGGTCTTTCTCTTAATTTTTAAAGTATA
>VZTU01018325.1:64440-96449 GCA_013400835.1 Zapornia atra
AGTGTCAGAGGTGGTTTACTGTTTGTGGCATAGAGATTTTATGGCCCTTTCCTAATTTAAAATTTATTATCAGTTGCCTATGAGTTGAAAGAAGACAACACTGTGACCAAGCAGTTTCTTCCAGTTTTGTCCTTAGGCAGTGCAATGCAGCTAACATCTCTGTTGGTTTTTTTCTTGTATGCACAGGTTTAGATTCATTTTCTTCATTCTGAAATGTGTAGTTTAGTGTTTCTTCACAGAATACGGTACTTTTAGCCTAATCTAAATCCCAAAGTGACTAAATAAGGTGGAGTAGGCTTCCACAACTGTAAAAGTAGTTTTTATCCTCAATTTCCCATAAAAATGTGCTATGCCAAATGTTTGAGCCACTAACAAGGCAATTTAAGTATTGATTCACACTCTGAATGCCCTCAGTTCATTGTGATATCAGTCATCCACAAGACCTGCTTGAACATTTAAAAACAGAAAGTACTGAAATACCAAAGAAGTGTGTAAAATTATAAGATGTAAATGTCTAAATCATGCTAAGAATTGAATGGCCATTTTCAGTCAATTCTGCAATTATCTAGCAGACAGGACTATGACATCCTTGTTAGAGTGGTTTTAAAATTAATTCCGCACAGAATGTTTTGTATTTCTACTTACTTGGAGATTGGGTTTTATTTTACCTTTCACCTCTTCTTCTTTCTGAATATCTAGAATCTCAATCCTCTTTTTTTTCTTTGCATTTTATATCTACAGACTTTATCTCCGTAAAACAGCAAATATCCCACTGGAGGTACATCCCACTCCATAAAAGATAGTGAAGCTCAGTAGCACTGTTCAGTGCTATTCCATTTGTTCTACTGCTATACTTCTTATTCTTTTTTTTCTATGCTCTACACAGTCTGAGAAAATGACAGGTCAGGAAGCAGTTACTTAGAGTAAATAAAAGAGCATCAATAAAAGCATTCCTTGATGCACCATGTCCAGTAAAACCAGGTTTTAGTCAATTAAGTGTCTTTTTTGTTGACAATCCCATGAACAACAACAAGAAAAACATTACCTTTGGTGGCATGGAATTTCAATGTACAGTCACAGTGGGCAGGTATTATTAGGTGCTATGAAAAAAAATTAAGACCATCTAAGTATTTATTAGGATTTGTACTTATCAAAAGAGCTTTTTACTGTTAGATTGTTTGCCTAATCTGATGGCAATAAAACCAGGAAGAAAACTGAGGAAGATGAAAATTCTAATTGTACTTTAATTTTAGAAATTTTAGAAATTCAAAACACCTCGGGATAAAAACCAAACAAAAAAGTCTTGGCTTTGTGAAAATTTCTTGCAGAAATAAAGTAACAGGTTTTATATTTAATTAAATTTTAAAAATAGCAATGCGTTCTAATTAGTATTTCAGACATACACATTTATTGTGGCTTTGGATGGGGGGAATGTTCTTTTGTCAGGGAGGGGTGTTGTCCTGTTTCTCCAAAGGAGAGCTATGCTTAGTTAACCTGGATGGGGTAATCTTGAAATAAATTTAAAAATTCAGGCTTTCAGAAAGGAAGAAGTTGTGAAAAGGAAGTCATCCCTTGGAATATTACTTTTTAGAATATTATACATTTTTAAAGGAGTGTACAATTAGATTAATAGATATTTTAATGCAACAGTTTATGAACTTGGCATTTTGTATCATGGAAAAGCATCCGTACTAAGTTTTTTCCATCATAATGTTTAAGTAGGTCATTACAGTGGAAGTACACATTACATTGAGATGGATGAGATGTAGCTAACAGATATTGCTGTCACTTATAAATAAATAAATATACTTTAGAATAATGGAGATGAAATAAATATCATAATATATATATCCTACTGCTTCACACAAAGGCCATGACATATTGTGAATTACACCTATTGTATTGTCAGACATCCAGTTATGCTGCAACCATTGAGATTCTAGATTAGAACCAATAATAAGATTAATAACATAGAAAAACACGTATTACAAAAATAGTGATACTACACTTAATATGTTGTAGGAGTTTTATTATGAAAATCAAGCGATGTGGTACTCTCTCCTTTCCATACATTCTCCTGGTTATATATTATTCGAATGCTGAGTGCTTTGCTTTTTAAACAGTACATTCTTGGCAAAGCATAAGTGTACTGCAGACGGTATTCCTTTTAAATAAAAAGCCTTCCATCTGAAACTCTTTCTTATAGCAATGTGTTTTCTACTGTTGATGTATTGCTTGAGTTCCTTACTCTCAGATGACTATTCTATGGGTAAGGATATCATATTTTCTGCAGAAATTTCACATTTTGAAAACAGAAAATAATAAGAACTTGAAGGAAACTTCTGTCAGATAAAGTGAAAAAGAACCACCATAAAATCAAAACATGCAAATACACTTTCAAAAGAAAATTTCAATCAGAAGTTATTTAATTATCCAAATTGTGACAATGGGGTCATGAGTGTACACGTTGCCTGTGTGTGTAAATTAAGTCAAATAAATTATAAAAAAATTGGAATCAGAGACAATAATAAAGAAAAAAAATCATTTCATTGGTTTTATTAATATATAAAATAATGGCAATTTGCAAACCCACCACAAATATTTCTCATTGAATAATTTTTTTTGCCACTCTAATAGAAAAGAGAGCACACTTTCAAAAAGGTAGCTCCATTGGCATCCATGGGCACTAACATCAGGTTGTTAAAGAGCACATTTTCAAATATTTAGGAGTGAGGCAACAACGAAGAAATACTAACATTAAAACAATTTCTTAACTAGTAAGAAATTGTGAGTAGTAGATAAAAAGTAGAAATGTTCTTGGCTTTGCCAATGTGGTCAGCATTTTTACCTGAAAAAGTATCTTTTCTATATAAAATGTTTTCTTGATTTTCTTTCTAAAAAAAAAAAAGGAACTTTCAGCTTTTGATGCATTTCCACCAGATCTGTAAGGGGTATACCTTATTCAATAGAGTCTTTTGAGTGGGGTTTTTTGGTTGTTTTCTTTGGGAATTTGTGTGTGTGTGTGTTAGGGTGTGTGTGTGTGTGAAAGTTTCTTCTTGCCCTGAATTCTTAAAAAATAATTTATTTGAAGTTGTGAGTGACTTGCAGGACTTGAGACTGTCAGACCAGTCCAGAACCTTGCAGAAAGCAGTTGTGCTAATCTACAATGTCCTCAACACAGATCTGAGTATGCACCTTGAGCATTGATTTGCAAAGATATGCTTACACCAAGAAAACTAGTTGCCTAATAAGATTAAAAAATGTCTACGTGTGCTATGGTCTGAGATACAGGATGGACAGTTTTAAATCCCATCATGACAGCAGTGTGAGAACGATGCATAATTTCATTAAAAAACTGATATTGTTTGTCAGTACCCCTCACGTGCTGTTTTAACAAAGATGGATCTCTGAGAGTTACCCTACTCCACCCTCTTCTACTGTACTCTGGGTGCAGAAGGATGTTCAGGCTCAGGTTACCACTCACCACCCAGAGCAATAGTGGCACAAACCCATGGCACCACTGTTGCTTATCTAGGACTCCATGGCTCCAAATACAATTTCAAAACTTCATATAATACAATGCTATCTGTTGCAGTGCTAATACCCTGAAGGTCTGTGAGCTTGTCTCTGCTATGTTCTGTGATGCAGCAGGGACCCATTTCAGCCATCAATGCTGGGACTGTCTCCTTCCCCTTTCTGAGCTGCAGCTGAAAGGAAGGAGGAAAAGAGGTGTAAGAAGAGGTGCATTCCTAAGCACTACAGCAGTGCATGCCAAGAAACCAGCTTCTGTTGTATGGTTGTTCTCCCATGTGGAACCTCATCCAGGGAGAGAATATAAATGCTTTCAGAGTCTGTAGTAGAGCAAAGATCCTTCTTTGGCCACATACCACCCTGCTGCTGGTGGTGGCCAAAAGCAGGTAATTAGGGATAATTTTAGTAAGCAGGAGTTTACTTGAAACCTTCCTCTATTATTCCTGATCATCAAAAACTACTTGAGGAATTTTCTGGACAATACCTCTGGACCATCACATTTAATAGTCACTGATAGACCATCCTACATTTGTTTAATGCCTTTTAAATAGCAATTATTATTTTGTTTTTCATAGCATTCATTGCAAATGAGTTGCACAATTCAATTATGTTTGTTTGATTTAGCTGCCTGTCCCTGGGTGTCCTCCTACTCTACGGTTATTCAGAATTTCCTGCTGACATTGCTGTGGGGCTGATGATTGTAGTGGAGCAAAAAGCATTTGTAGTGATAGTTAGAACTAAGCATTGGAAGTTATTGCATTTTAATGGCGGGGGGGGAGGGAGGGAGGCAGTGGGAAGGTGAGAAAAAACAAGAAATATTATTTCTGGTTATCTTACAGTACTGTAGGCAAGGAACGTTTAAATACAGATTGTGAAAACTATTGCAGGTGATGGGGAATCTTCTCAATTCAGCATGTGTTGTTTAACTAATGCTACTAAGCAGTGCAGCCAGGAGATCTAACTGGGACAGATCACTCTATTTTTTATGCTAAGCTTGAAATACGTTCCACAGAATCAAAAGTTCAATCTCTGATAGTGCCAGTTTAACCTAGCAATTTAACCGAGGCAGAAAAAACCTGAATAGCATGCTGTTTACGGTGTTATGGGTCTTTCAAATAAGACCTCTATGATTTTTTATTTTATGTGTTCATAAAAAAAGATCCCATAGCTATTCTTTGTAGCTGACGAATTGACTCTGCTCTCCTCGGGAAAAAATGTCTTTCCTTTAAGCATTATGCAATATAGTTCACACAGCTCAGCTGCTGCCCTCCAATTCCAGAAGGGAATGTACTTTTTCAGTTCCATATGTTTACAGTACATAAAAGATTTGCAGACCTTTGTGACATAAAAATGTTTTAAATATAGTCTGATATTATATTTATAATAGATATGTGAACTGGTAAATGATTTCAAAATGCTACCAGTGACACAAGATACTGGACAATGGATGACTAATTATCACAGAATCACAGAATAGTAGGAGTTGGAAGGGACCTCAAGAGATCATCGGGTCCAACCCCCTGCCAAAGCAAGTTCCCTAGGACATATCACACAGGTAGGTGTCCAGATGGGTCTGAAATATCTCCAGAGGAGACTCTACAATCCCCCTGGGCAGCCTGTCCCAGGGCTCTGTCACCCTCACTGTGAAAAAATTCTTCCGCATGTTGGTGTGGAACTTCCTATGCTCCAACTTGCAGCCATTGCCCCTTGTCCTGTCTCCACAGACCACTGAAAAGAGATTGGCCATTTTCCCCTGTGTCCCACCATGTTCTTTAGAGTGGGATGAACAACTAATACTAAAGCAGAACATAGAAATCTTGTCAATTCACCTATTGAGTTTATTCTTACATGAAAAGATAGTTTCATGTCTTGTGTCTTAAAGTCCTGTAGCTTCAAGACACTGCATTTCCTTGACCATAAACTCAGTCTTTGCCAATAGAAACTTTTTCTAATAAGCATTTTTTTCCATATAGCATTTTTTCATTAAAAAGCTTTCAATTCTGACTCATTGGCTTTTTCATTATGAAAAAATGTCAAAGCAAATAGATTTCACCAAGATCTGCTAAACAGAAAGACTTCACATTGCCAAAATACATAGAGCACATATGTCAGCATGTAACATGCAACAACTCAGATGGGCTCAGATAGAAATACACTTCACCCAGCAAGCACCTACTAATATTTCTGTATGTACTGATTTGTACATTGATTTTATTCTGAGCTAAATATCCTTAGCTGTTCCTAACACAAATTTCAACTGTTTGGTGAATGTCATGTCTCATACTCGTAAGAAAAATGTTGTTTTCTACCTAGATGCGGTGATATCCTTCTGTAAACAAGCGTGAGAGTTTACAAAGAATCCAGATGAAAAATAGCCAGAAATTGACAGCTTGAGCACCAGTAAGTATTAACACCCTCCTTGCTAATTGCTACCCTCACAAATTAATGGAAGACTTTTAAATCTCTTGACAGTGGTTATGTAACATTCTGTGGTTAAGGGAACTCGAGGCAGTACATAACAGATGCCGTCATTAATATGCAACTGCATATGCTTCCAGTACACAAGATTTTCTGAGCTTTTTTTTCCATCCTCTTTTCTTTTTTTTTTTTCTTTGCTATTTGAAAAGAATTCTTTAAAATTTTTAGTTTCTGCTTTTTCACATAGGTGTTTTAAAGTGACCTGGTTTGACTCTGCCTTTTTCTGTGAGCAAGCATGTTTGGACAATGCTCCAGAAACGTGCTAAATATCTATTCTTAGTAGAATGAGAATTAGTTACAATTTAACAGGCTGCATATGATCAACAAATTATCTTTTAATAGGTCTTATTTTCCTTCTTTTTTTCTAAGAAATGTAGAAAATAAAATAACAATTTGGGAAACCATGTGCTTTATTATCCCTGCTGAGTTTCATCCTCTTACTTTTTTAAGACTTAAAACCTATCTTGAACTTACGAGTTCTGGTTCTTCATGGAATTATTTTTTTATTATTGCAGATCTTTATGGGTTTCATTTTAACTAAAATCAACTGATAGACACTTACTGTGTGAGCTGACTACACACACAAAAAAGCCATCCAAATCAATACATCTGCCCAATGACACATACAGTGTCAATAATTAGGCATGGCAATGGAAGGAGTGATTGATTAAAAATGTAATATAAAACTGAAAATGAAAAAGTCATTACTGATACAGATTTTATTAATTTTTCACTTCTTTTTTTTTATACAACTTCTGTCATGTCCCCTCTTTTCATTCTCCATCCCTTCTTTCCCTATGATTGAGGACTTCCTCAGCATTAGTTTGCAATGGTCTCTGTTCGCTTTTCAGCCTGAGCTCTTTTCTCCCACTAACCAGGACAGCAGGGGTCTGAAGCAAGGTGGACTCTAAAAGCACCCTGTTGACAAGGATGCACACACCATCTTTCTTACTCTTAGAGATCACAGCTTGGTCTCTTTTGTCCCTTTGCATTTCTCAACAGTCTCCAACAGGGAATTGATGTCACTTCTCCTGGTGAAAAACAGTTGATGTACATCTGCCTTAGGGACTTGGAGCTTACTCCTGAGTCACTGATGGGTATGTGACTGAGCATCAGTGAATTGGAGAGGACATCTCTGGAAAGAGAGCTGCACAGCAGCACACATGAAAGACTTCTACCTTACTGTTAGCCACAGCCTCAGGGTCTCTCAGATCACCAGTGCTGTTCTGGTCTTCTCATCTGTCCTGAATGGTGTGAGGGAGACTACATGAATGGTGGCTTGGAAAGGAGAGCCAAATACAAAAGTGTGGCAGCCGCTTTTCTTTCTCACTAAGGGAATCAAATGGTTGTTTTTAAGTGATAAAAGACCGTATTGAGCTAGATCCCAGCCTGTGTTGCTGCTTGAGGTTATTCTGTTCCAGATCTGCAGGGCTTATATTTTCCTGTAATACTTCATGCATTCATTGGTGCAATTATCCAGCCTGTGGTAGTCAGTCTGCATGCTGACTCCTCCTTCCACCACATCTGCCTGTCCTGACATTTCAGTGCAATCCACAACTTTGGTGAGCATTAATTCAGTCCCACCTTCAAGACAGTCTGCAAGGACACCCAACAGCATCTGACCCAGGAGAAACTCCTGGGGAACTGATTTCTGTCAGTGGGATTTTGAACCATTCATCACCACCCTTTGAGCTTGGTAGTTTGGATCCATTTCTACTTAAATAGCTATCAGTGCAGCAGACAGATTGATAACTTATTTATGGGGATGTAGTGGGAGAATGTGTCCAAATATCAAGGTAGATAGCATCCAGAGCCCTACCCTCATCCACTCAGCAAGCTGTTTCATCTAAGAAGGCAGCTTGGTTGTAAAAGTACGATTCAATCTGGGTAAATCCATATTAGATTCTCTCAGTCACCTTCTTGCCTTTATGTTCCCAGGAGGTCCTTCTCTGAAGACCTCTTCCTTAATTCTCCCAGGAAGTGAAGGTGGCTGTGTGCAGTTTCTGACTTTTTTTTTTCCTTGTGTTTGTATTTGATTGATAGGAATCATTTTTGTCATTGTGCCATGCGAACACTCTCAGCACTCTTAGATACATCTTGTCTGGTCTCATAAATTTATGTATGTCTGTTTTGTGCAGGGTGTCCCTAACTCAACCTTCCTTTACCATTAGCAGTTCATCACTTCCCTTGGTGTTAGAGACCTAGGATTGAAGACTGCAACAAATGAGACAATTACTTTCTGGGTCCCTGCTGTGATGTTTGTGACTAACTTGCCAGTCCCATTTGGCAGTACACCTGTATTTTCCTTCTATTTTTGATTCCTTTTAACATATCTAACAAAGACTAACATAGATGACTTTCATGTTAGTCTTGATATCTCTTGCCAGTTTGAGTTGCAGCAGAGCTTCTGCTCTCCTCACTGCATAGCTGAACACCAATATCATATATCTGTTTTCATTTTGGAGTCTCTACCATTTTACATCTCTCAGGTGCTTCTTTTCTGCATTGGTAGTGCACTGTCTACACAAGTTGGTTTCTGGCTGTATAGGTCTTTTCACACCGAGTGGCAAGGGTTGTCCTTGTGCTTGGAGAAAGTTGTGTCTGAAAATCTGCTTGATCTCCCAAGCCCATTTTCCCTTCAAGACAGGCTCACCTCCAAGGATACCCCCTCCTCACTATTCCCTAAGTAAGTTGAGATCTGTTCTTCTCAGCATCTTTATTTGGTCTTTTTTTCCTCACCCTTAGGATCTTAAACTTCACAACTTTGTAATCAACACGTTACCAAAGCTGCTGCTTATACTCGTGTCTAAATTTATCTTCCTTACTTGTACATGGTTGTTCTGGAGGAGCACCATTACTACCCAATAAGCATTCACTGCAATTCTTTTTGGAAATTTTCCTCAGTGCATTCCAGAAATCTACATTTCTGTGTGCTGCTGAGATGCTTTCCAACAAATATCAGGGTGGTTGAAGTCTCTGTGAGAACTAGGGCAAGTAAGTCTGAAGCATCTCTGTGGTATCTGAGGAAGACATGACCTACCCCTTCTCCCTGATCCAGTGGTCTGTAACAGACACCTACCACAAAGTCTCACTGGATGGTAGTTCCCTCCTTTGAATCAAAAAACACTCTGCAGAGCGCAGTTATCCTCCATGCACTCAGATTTTTCTTTTACAGAGAGTGAAAGCCCTCCTCCTCTTTTACAATTTCTGTCTTTCCAGTGTGGCTTGTACCTGTCCATTGAAGGTGTCCGCTCACATGAGATAACCTCTTGAATTTCTTTAAATTCTTTAAGCATTGTGACTGTGGGATGGCACCTGCAATTCTATTTGTTCTCATCTGTTCCTAAGAGTGTAAGTATTGCTGTACCTTTTATAAATGTTAGAGCATCTCATATGGCTCTGCTTCTCACATGCTTTCACCCTGTACCCTCTTGCTTCCTGGTTTTAGAGAACACTTCCCATGAAAACCATGTTTTTGGTGAGTAATGAGGAAGGATGAGAAGAACTGGTTTGTGTCTCAGGAGATTTAAGCTGGGGGGAAATACAATGTGATATGATTTGTATGTTGTAGGATGCAATGTAGCAGGAATGACTGGAAACAGCAAAGCACGAGTTTTGCATGGAACCAGACTAGTGCAACAATGACCCAAACCAAGCCAGTGCTGGTGCCTAACAATCAAATATACTGCATCCTTGTCCTGAAAACACATCTTAACAGATGGGGCCCAAGTAACAGCCTGTTTGTGAACATTTGGAGGAGCAGAGGAAGCCCATGGAATGGAAGAGTAATATCTATCTGTTAAAGGACAGGGAATAGTGGTTAAAGAGAATGTATAAATCTGTATGTTGAGTATAAAGATGGTTTAAGTATGTAGTGCAAATTCTAAGTGTTGGTAAGGAGGTATTTAAGTAATGAGAATTAAATACCATGGAATGGTTAGAAGGTGTATATATGTGTCTTAAATTATTTGGGACCTGAACATAAGGAAAATAGCATGGAATAAGGAGTGGAGATCATATTGCTGAGATGGAGGCCCCACAGCAGCTCTCACAGTTCTCTGCTGTGCATCAGTAGCTCGCAAGGTGTTGGTAACATACCAGTGTTTTGTTGCTGCTGAGCAACGCTGGCACAGCACCAGCACTGTCTCTCTTCAGCATCTCCTCCTCATGAGTAGGCAGAGTGTGGACAAGGTCTTGGGAGGGGACACAGCCAGGACAGTTCACCCAAAGTGACCCAAAGCGTCCATACTTTATGACATCTGCTCAGCAGTGAAAACCTAAGAGAAAGGGGGAGGAAGGGGGAAAATTCATTATTTATGACATTTGTCTTCTGGAGCAACTGCTATGCCCACTGAAGTACTGCTTCTCTGGAAGTTGCCAGACATCATCTGCTGATGGACAGTTGAAACTATTTATTTTTTTTTCCTTTTGCTTCCATGCATGGCCTTTTGCCTTATTAAACTGCCTTTATCTTGACTTATGACTTTTTTTCCATCTTATATTTTGCCCTTCCCTGTCGGCTTAGGAGGGGAGTGATAAAGCAATTAGGTGGACACCTGCATCCAGACAAGGTCAACACATCACAATGCTATAGGACAGTGTTATAAAACTTTTGAAAATGACAGTTAGTCAGATAAAGTTTATGAAACTCCAGAATAGTATTTTAATTAAGCATTTAATTAAGAGTTCAGTAATACTATGGCTGCAAAGAAATCTGGATTCTAAGAAAAACATGAATCATATTAAACTTTGTTGAACTTTAGAAGCACTTTAGACAAGCTAACAAACAGGAAAGAAATTGAAATTGAAAATAAAGAGGTACTTTCCCTTTCTTTTCCACTGTTTGGAAGATTGTCTAACAGATTAAAGGTGGGAAAGCAAGGATTTCATATTTTTCAGAGCAATGTACATATGGCTCATCAGTTAACTTAAATACCTTCTACATATGAATGCAGGTGTTCATCTGCTTTTACTTCCTATATTAACATCTATTTTCTCAACAGCGTCAACAAATTTTTCAGAAAGTAATTCAGAACTGACAAGTTAGGGGTATACTTCTTACCAGTCATCATGGAGGTGGCCTAAACCAAAGCTTATATCTAGTTCATTGTATGAGTAACCATGATATTAACTAGGTGTACATGGAAATAAATGAATTATATGTATTGTGTTGTATTTAAAAAGGAAATGCCACTTTTATCCTGCACTTTGAACTTTCTAAGAACCCTGAGAGCTTATTTTATTCCCCAAAATGGTGCCTCAAACATAAGGGAGAGAGGCATAAAAGAACCATCCCACGGATTCTTTACTTTTGTTCTCTATATTGATTTTTTCTTAGTAGGATATTACGCTGATGCAGCTTATAAGTGAAATAAAAAAAACCCCAACAATTTCCCTCTCTCTCAAAAATAAGAAAAGGCGACCTGTTTCTTATAAAAATACCCACTTTGTGCCAGGAATCCTTTGGAAAAGCATAGCAACTAAAAGGATGTTTCTTTTGCAAACCAATTGCAGACTTCCCAAATAAATTAATTAAGAGTTTGCCTTGGGCTTATAAACTCATAGTTGTGGAATTAATTTGTAAAACTCCTAATTTGTAAAACTTAGTGTTACTCTATATGCCATTCAAAGCTCCGAAAAATATTATTAAATGTTTGGAGAGAAGTGGAAGGATGTTACAAAGCTGGGAGTTTTCCTTTGAATACAGAATAAATAAACATTGAGGTGATGCAAATGAAAACCTAAGAGTTTCTAATCTCCTCTATAACAAATTAAAGGATAATAATGTTATAGAAGCATAAATTCTTCTGAATAGAGTGTCACAGATTTACAGGTTAGGTTTCTCAGGCTCTTGCCCTGAGAAATCTGACAAAAACAAAAGCTTATAGTACTGCACAATAACCAGCACTTTTCAATACATTTTGGTGCAGGCTACAGACTGCTTTGTGTTGACTCTGTTGGTTCTGCTGTCAGAGTATAAGCTCTCTGGAACAACCTATCACTCTTATGAATTAATTGAAGTGTACTGGAAGCAAATGATTCAGCCTACTAGGCACGTGACTTCAAATTCCTTACTTCTGAAGCTGAATGTCATAAAGTCATATTTTATGCTGTAATATGCAAATGTTACATCACAGTAGTCTTTCTCACTTCTTTGTAGATGTCTTGACTTAGTCTAAGAGTGAGGATATGCAAAACATAAAAGACCAATGAGAGGCATACAGTATCCTTGATGGCCATTATCTGGTTTTGTTTTTATTTTCCCAGCTCCATCTGCCCACCTCCTTTTCCTGTGTACATGTGCCACACCATGCACACCCTGAGCACACACACAGAGACACCCCTCAGTCACCTTCTAGCCTATGGCAACAACAACAACTGAGAGCAGCATGAGTTTCACTTCACTGGCTTTCCAGCAGCAGCACAGCTTTGTTTATTCTAGCCTTGAAGCAAAGAATACCTGTGTAGCAAAAAGTCAGTAGTTTATCTGTCTAGAGTACTCGTTGCACTAGGTGGCAACAGCAGAGATTTCCTAATCACATCTCAGTCTGTATAGGTAATTTCTAGTGCTGTAAATGTATATTTATGTATTCAGTTAGGTGCCATTAGTGTTTTAGAGACTCAGTGTCTGTTTTGATTACCCCAAAAGATGTAAAATTGGAGATTCATTTACCTGCTTCACATAAAATTATGCTTGTATGCAATTGCCTTTACATTATTTTTTCTGATTTTAGTGTTATTTTAAAAGCAACCATTTAAATGTCTCTGCATTTTGCGAGGACAACTGTGGTTTATGTCTTTTTTTTAAGATTCTGAATAAAGCAATAGTTTCAGAAAGAGCTAGTCATCATGTAGGCAGTCGCTTTGAATCCTTGTCTACACAGTCTCTTAATCCCGATTGCAATTTCTTTCTATGCCTGTCTTTTTTCGCGTTGGAACAGATTGCCAATCACAAAATATATCTATGCAGGTGACAAATTATCCATAGAAAACAAGCTGATACCAATGAATGTGTCTCACTTGTGACCTAAATCTAGACATAACTTGCCTCTAGCTTGAAAAGCTTGTGCATTAACCCACTGTGCCATCTAACCACCCTCTACCTCTGGCAAGCTAATGAATGATTCAGTGGTTTTCATGGCTTCAGTTCGACACTATTTCTGCAGCTGGAGACACAGACTAAAAAAAGTATTGCAAGTGGAACGCATTCACAAAAGCTATTGCTCATTAATGCGATTTGTTTGCTGTGTTGTCTCCACAATGGCTTTTTTCCGTAATCTATTCATTTTCAATTTCCTATTGTTCCGATACTGCAGTAATAATAAACTGTTCTACAGAAACGAAGAGGTGATTTCACATTATTTCAGCATGATCTTGACCTCCATGCAGGAAATACACATGGGCTCTTTGAGCACTACCTACCTATGAATAAATAATTTCCCCTAACAAAATGTGTAAGGAAAAAAAAATCAGATATTAAATTTAAACTGTTCTATATAACTCTGATTTAATATTTTCTTTAGATGGTACAATGGAAACAGTTGGATCATTTTACTTTGTTAGCTATGCAGCAGAGAAAATAATTTAGGCATTCTATCTATCCAATCAGACATAGCATTATAAACAGAAATTTTCTTGTTACTGCAAATCAAATACATGGGATGGAAAAGAACATCTGGTGCTGAAAAGAAAAGGCATTTCAAATGTACTCTATTGGAAATAATCAGTGCTTTCCTAAAGTTAGAGTGCATTTCCAGTTGATAAGGATCACAGACCTGGGGATCCTCCCAGCTGTATTATCTTGTCCTTGCTCAGTGCTGCCTTAAAATGGAAACAAGGAATGTGAAATAAAAAGAAGTAATTATGCTGAATGTTATTTAAAAGTAGCAGGCACTGCAGATGAGGCCACAAAGTTTCAGTCTTTCATTTATTTCAAACTCAATTATGCAGATATAAGGAAAGTGCTTAAGGCCATTACCTGTTTTACTCTCATTGATTTTCAAAAGAGTGAGGGGGAGGGGGTATAAATTCATTAGAAGCTTTTGGAACTCCTGTTTGTAATCTTCTGTGATTATATAGCCCAGAAAATTAGGGCACATTTTATTACCATACAAAATGGATATGCAGCCCATCCATTGAAGGTTTATCCTATCAAAAGCAAAGGAAAAAACACCTCAAAATTCCACATTAAATCCCAAAATAATGTAATGTTCCCCTTAGGGAGAAAATTCAACTGTTCAGTACTAAGTTAGAGAAAATACATCTATTCTGCACCGATCATTTGCCCAAATCTGTGTTTGTTCCCTATCAGATCTAAGACTATTATCCCACAATATTTTTCAGATTGGTGTACAGACACCAATGTTTATCTTAGTGGCTACCATTCATACGTTTATAAAATCACCCCCAAAAGTTTGTTTATTCCAGTTCTCAATATGCCTGACATGTCAGTTTGAGCTTTAAGGTATTACCCAGCTTGAGGAAAGTTAACAACACTGCTTTCAAAAATAGAGCCTTCAATGAGTATAATCCAGCTTAAATGTTGTGAATATATCAACTGTTTTAACAAATGTGAAAAAACTTTGGAAACTACTTTCAGAAGCATCTAAAATTGTTGTGTAGCTCATTTGGCATCAAGCGATGCAGAATACCTCAGTTCCAGCTCATCCTGCAATGCTGCTTGGTTCTGAGGAACACCAGCAGTCTGAGACCCACCTCCCATGTCACAACTGTATTTTACTCTGGTCTTATTTGATAGGTGTACACTTTGCTTCAGACAAGACAAGAGGGATGTTGCTCTACATTACTTATGCAGACATTAGAAATAAAGGGAATATAAATGTTTCATTTTTCTCTATTATTTTCCTAGCCAATTAACCTTAGAAACTGAGTCCTTTTCTTCCTGTAGAATAGCTGTATTTGTATATTGTTGTAATACATTGGTTGTTTCCTACAATTCTCCAATGAATAAAAATTGTTACAAATGCTGTTGTCAGGCCATTCACATTTTCTCAGTATGCAGCAGGTTTTACATACACAGAATGTTTAATTAATTTTCTGATTAATGGGCTGCTTTTATTATGCTACTGCCATTTGGCAGCTGTTTTGACAAAACTGCCTTCCTCATTACAGAATTTCTACTTGTGAAAGGAAGTCAACCATAGCAAATGGGCTTATTGAATTATCCAGCTCACCAATTATATAGTATAAAATTATTCATCCTGATATAATTTGATCAGGAAAAATCATTTATCTTTAGTAACTGTGTTAAATTAGATATTATTCTGCTGGATAGGTGCAATTTTGCAAGTGTCTGTACTTAGAGAACTTTTTTTAATTTACTTGAACACTAAGTTATTGCCTATTTTCTGATTTCACTTTGTTACCAAAAAGGTTAGTTCCTGACTAATCGCTCCACCGAGTCCAATTCATTCAATCCTTGAAAAGCAACACTTAGCCATTTTAGAGCAAAATGCCAGATTGATACATATCATTGGCAATACAGTTTCAAAAGATCTCTTATAGATGTATTTCAATCTGTTTATAAACCAATTAATTTAAAATCAGTCTTGTGACTTCAATGGTATTTAGTTGTGTGCTTTGCATGTATTTTGGCACTATTGCAACAATGTTGCAACCAACATCAGCATTGTTATTTCAAATCCTATTTTATTCAACCTACACATTTAGAATTAAACTCACTTTCAATATATTTGCATCTTATCATTATCCTACATAATCTCTCTTATTAAAAGCCAATGATTCATACATTTGAAAATTAATGTTATGTATAAAAAAAAGGAATGTAACATGGCTGTGGACTACAGTGAACAGGTAGTTAAAAATAAATACCTATTATTATTTAGCTTGAAAAATAAACAATTTTCCTTACATATCAGAACCGCTTTTTCAGTGTAAAACAATCCTGAAATTTTTGCTGAACAGTACAGACACTGTATATTTGGGTTACACTTATTTGACTGCAAATCATCTCAAGGTGTTCTCCAAATACTTCACTATGCACTACAATTTTCTCAAAGCATAAGTGAGTTCTTTTGCTGCTCTGTATGCCTGGATAAACAAAAGTATAATGATTTTACCAGCATGCATAGACATAGGATTGACATCTCTCCATTGATCTAATTACAGTTTTACAGCACTTTCCTTCCGTCTTCTCTGTGGCTTCACAATCCACACTGCTTTTCCAATGCTGTGTCAGTTTTTCTCTGCTCTGTCTAAGCCTATTTAAGAAACAACCAAGAAAAGAGTCAAAATCATCTTTTAATACACCATGAAGTCATGTTTACCTGGAGGATAACCCTATGCATATTTCCTTTCGGCTTCACTCCTGTTAGTGTCTGATTAATCAAAAGTATGTCAGCAAGTGTTGGAAATACCTGGGATGACAGTGTTGTGGTTCTACAGTGACTCCTGTATACCTGGACTTTGGTCCAGCTGGTGCCAGTGTCTGCTGCATCTTAGATATCCTTAATACACCTAAGTACAGATTAATTTCTGGAGCCTAATGGCAATGGGATAATTGTCACTCTTGACATCTGTAGGTTTCCATTAGAGTACCTGTTGTAGGATCAGGTTATCTTCCACATTGGGATGATGAAAAATGGTCTAATTGACTGATACTCCTGCCTTTACATTGGTGCTGGTGCTGAGGTGACAGTCACCTGTTTCTGCACTTTGGTTCCATTCCAGTGGGTCACTGGTCTTTTGCTGCCTGGATTATAGATCTGCTGCAAAGAAGGTCAGAACATCCACCACAGTTTTCATTGTGAGCAGCTGAAGCCTGCAAGGTTATGCAGCATCTTTCTTTAATGTCTATCAAAAAGGTTTTGTTTTGTTGTTGTTTGGTGGGGGTTTTGTTTTTTGTTTTGTTTTGTTTTCCCCTCCTAAATGCAGATACATAGTATGCTCAGTTTTAGCAGAGACACCTTTGGGTCCTCGTTTAGTGTCTCCATAAGGAGCTGGCATATATGAAAATTAACAAGAATACTGGGGTGAACTAAAATACCCTGGGAAGCAGTTTATACAGCTTATCATCACCAGAGCCAAACATTTCAAAGGCGATCTTCCAGTACAAGCAGTCACAACTCGATTTCTGGGGATATCAACATTTATGTTCCTGTCAGCCACAGCTTTGCTGTGGTTCATGCAGCCTCATAACCCACATTTTCTTGCTGCTCATTCCATGTACTCTCAGAGAGGTTAAAGACCCTTAGTGCTGCTGGAGACTGACTCAAGAGCAACCTGGCTGTTCATCTCAATATCTATACAACTAAGGTGCAGGGTCCATTCAGCTGGGTAGCTGTAGGAGGTCAGAGCAGGGACCCCTGAAGTATTTTGTGAGAGGAGTGCTGCTCTAGTACGGGAAGTAGCAAAACTTTTAGATAAATGTGGTTATGTTTTGACTTGTGAAATATGCTGGGTAGTTTAGCAAGAGACACATTTATGTGACTAATTAAGAAAGATAGCTTCTTGGTAACTTCTTAGGGAAGTTGTAAATCACAGCTGAAAACTGTTTCTTGAAGCATATCAAGCTCATAGCCATCAGAGACCCAAAAAACCCAAAAAACCCCTAAAGTTATTTGTATCACGAAGATACATAACTCATTCTTAATCAGCTTCAGAAAAGGTCTAGTTCAAAGCTGCAGTTTGTAACAGTAATACTAAAGAAAATTCGTAAAACAATTTTAGTGATGAAAAGTGTAGACTTGGTTTTCAAGTCTTTATTCTTAAAGTTGAGTGTAGACAAGGAATCTTTTGTTTCTAGAAAATAGCGTTTAAGGGATTACATTCAGGAACTAATTTTTGTTCTTCTAGGTCACTGTAGTAAATGCAGGACATTTTTCTCTAGTGCTCTGTTATTTCCATGGCATTTCTCCCTGAACTGTTTCATATGAAGTTCTTACTTTGCCTTGAATGCAGTTTCTTTCAGTTGCTTTCTTGTCTTGTATTTCCAGCTTCAAAGATTTCATGTTGTTAACAACTTTATACAGATCTGTATCTTTGTTTCTCATAGCCTGCTTGTTTCTTTGGAATATAAAAAGTTTTATTTCTGGAGAATAAAATCAGGTTTGTTTTTTTTTCTTATGATGATAAACCTGTTAGTGAAAATAGCCATCATACAATGTAACAGACTGAGTCGTTCTCTGGTGCTTGTGTAAGATGTCAGAGTTCATGAGAAGAAAAAAAAAATTCTTAAATGTTTTATTTTGCCCTTTAGTGACTGAATGAAATCAAATAAGCAAATAAGCTGAAATGGTTCAGATGAACACAGCTAGATAGAAGAGAAGAAGCAGGGCTATTGTAACCATATAGGGCTGTTTGAGTATAACCTCTGTGAGCCTGTCTGCTGTTCATGACTGGTACAACATATGACTTTAAGTAGTGCACTTGTTTTCAATCTTCTAGAGCAATACTTCCACATCAAGCTGGCAATAACCACATTGTGTCCACCCCCACAACGAGTTTATGTGATGATTGAAACAATATCTCATCTCATTTCTATTTACCAGGTTAAAGGAAGTTTCTCTCAAGAATGGGCTTTCATCTATTTGCAGCAGGAAATTTATTTTAAAAATAAATAAATAAATAAGACTCTCAGGGCTGCCAACACAGGTCAGTGTAAAACGATTCTAAAATACTTGGTTATGGCAAAGTTTTTTTTCTGAGCACTTTATCTGAACAATACTGAAAATCTCTGCAAAATAGTTTATCTTCTCTAGCTAGTTTGCACAGACCTACTTAATATGCCTTAATAACCTCTCTCCCCTTTTTGCTCTCCCCAAATACTTCTGTTAGGTATTTCAAAAAGCTTTTTTATGGCAACTGAGAATTTGAAGTAGCCATTTAAGTGACCATTCTCACTCTAAGATATCTGTACAAGTAGACAAAGCAATGAGATTAAATGACCACACACTTTACTAAATTGCTTAGCATTTCAAACTTCAGATGGTTTTACAGTGTGTAACTTAAGCTGTCTGTCCCTGTGGAATATCAGCAAGAGGGAAAGGACTTCAACATTGATCTCTTTTTTCCAGAAAAAAGACCTTCAGTGATTTGGTTCAGTTTGGCCCTAGGTATACGAAGGAGAATTTTTTTTTCATTAATCTTTATTATCCCTTAATTCATATATGTATGAATTAAGATAAGCATAAATGCCTTTTCTTCTAAAACCCATAGTATTTCCCATGTTTTGTATTAACTGGAAGGAGTTCAGAATTTTTTTCTTGTATTTAAATCTACCAGGTTTTTAATGGTTCATATGGTTAAAGACCAGCTTCCCAACACTCATATCTATGTCTGAAGACTTACTGTTACAAAGCAGTGCTCTGAGCTTCAAAACCTCAGCTACAGCTACTCTAAATTAATTTCTTCATATCAATGTTTTCTTAGTGCGACAGGAAGATAAATGGATTCTCAGGAGGCTCAAGACTGTATTTCAAAGGGCAGAAAATTATCTGGATAATCTGCAGTACTAGATCCTTGTAAGGAACTATGCATACAGTCTCTTAGAAAGAAAGTTTTCCAGAGACTTACGGAGAATGATGGAACTGGAGTTGAAATTAAAGTAGCTGTTAAACACAATGAATCCTTGGTTTCCTGGAAATGGCTAAACATCTGCCTGCTGAGGGGAAGTAGTGAATTAATTACTTATTTTGCTTTGCCTGTGTGCATAGCTTTGCTTTACCTATTGAACTGTCTTGTGATCCATAAGTCTTTTTTTCTTTTGCCCTTCTGATTCTCTTTCCCATCCCACTGACAGTGTATGAGCAAAAGGCTATGTGGGGTTGAGGTCATCCCACCACAGATGAAAACCCTTCTCCTGTGTATTTTAGGAGTAGAAGGATGTCCTTGGCTAGAAGATCATTAGCTCAGGTGCAGAGGTAGAAGGACAAGGTGAATTGAAACTGGTTGGAAGGACTCCAAAAGAAGCAGTGAGATTGAGGGGAGATGTTCTCTGACAGAATAAATACCACACAGTGAGAAGTGGGATTTTTTCATTATTATTATTTCCTCTCCCCTGCTATTAGTCAGGCAGGGAACTGTATTTTGAAGGCAAGAAAAGAATTTGTCTTCCTCTTTGGGGATAGTAATATGATCCCTAAACCCTTGTGATGGCTCTGCTTCCACTGTGTCTTTAAAGTCTACATCAGACAACTTTGTCTGTACAAAGATAGCTTCTTATTAGTGCAGGAATTGTAACAAGAAACTTTCAGAAATAAAAAGAATGGGGAGGGTGGGGGGTGGGGGTGGTGGTGAAGGACAAAGAATAGAAACAAAGTAGCTTGTAAGCAAATCTCACCTTTTCCTGATACATCTTTGCACTGTGGGTTTCAAAAAATCCCCCGCAATATCTGTGGGTGCACTGTCACTCTCACTGCTCCTTCTAGCCCCCATTCCTTGAGCAATGTGCTCACTGTACATTGTGGAACATGATCTTTTCTCTCCTGCAGAGGGATCCCCCTTATCTACAGTGTGGCAAGCAGGACAAGGACTCAATCACAGAATCACAGAATTGTAAGGAAAATAGGGCCTTGTTAAGAAGCCACATCCTTTTAAGGGACTCGACTTATGTTCATAGATATTAACTGTGAATATGTGTCCTAAACACTTTTTAGGAACTTTTGCAGAGAATAATAACAGCAGTCAGGAGTGAAAAGAAAGCACAGCTTTCCATGTTTTCCTGGTCAGAGAAAACTGGGGTAATCATTAAAAAACTTATTGTACAGTTAATGAGGAAAGATATTACAGAACAAAAGAAATTTGAGACAGAGCTCCTGTTTGTTTTGAAAAAAACACTCCTGGTTTTATTTCCTTTACAGAAATAAAACCAAAAGGGATTAGTTAAACTCCTGACTAGCTCTTTCTTTTTCTAAGAGTAATAGAGAACAGTGAAGAAAGACAGAAAAAGTTAAGGTAGAAGCAAACTAAACTCAAAAGATCAAGTTTCTATGGCATAAATTAGTTAGGTTAGTGTTCCTTCACATTGTACTATATTATTAAAAAAGACTGGTAGACACCGGGAATTAGTAGTATTAAAAAATAAAAAACAAATCCAAAACACACCTCCTAAGAGTAAGTAGTCACCCCTGTGAAACATTGCAAATGGAGTTCATCTTGTCAGACAGTATAATTAGATCTTGAGACGTATTTGTTGTAATGTATGTAATGATAAAGCAAGTCCCATGTTATAAGAATTGAGACAGATTTTTCTCTCCCATGCATTGCAGTATATTTCTGTTGCACTTGAATGCATTCATTTCTGGGATGCAGCAGAGGAAATATATTGCTTAGCAAAAACATGATGATGAACTCTGCTTTAGGCAGGTTATGGGATTTGCTGAGCCTGTTGTCTGATCATGCACAGCAACTGCTATGTTCCAAACCCAGAACTCGGTTCCTGTAAGAGTCACACTGATTGTTTTACATATGTATTTCTCCACAAAATTCTGCTTTAGGAAATTAAAATCTTGGAAGTAACATCAGAGGTAAAATGACTTACCACATTCTCTGTAAATACACTAAGAAGCAAAACATTTAAAGGTAAGATGAAACCAGAAATTATAATATTCAGGATATTCAGAATGACCCAGACACCTTTAAGACTCTTCTAGGAGTTTTGACAAAAATGATACTGATGTTATAAGAATACAGCATTTGCAAGTGGTTATTTTTTACTCTGAAGACAGTTGGGTTCTGTTTAGAGGAATGAAGGGGATTATCACTTTGGAAAAGATGTCGTTCTCCTACAAAAATCGTACTGGAGAATATGTGACTCCCAAATTAAGCTAGGGGACTCTAAAAATGTTTGGGTTTTTAATGTATGACTTTGCTTACTACCAAAGCTACTCTCAGGAAATTGTATAATCTATCAGGATTTAACATATAAGAAGTTAAATAATAATAGTTTCATTTTATATTGATCAGGCTGTAGGAGGTGGGACTCGAGTTTCATAAAAATGTATACTAGATGGAAGAAGTGAAGATCTTACTTTGTTTTACATAGGTCAGTTTCTTTCAACATAATCATAGAATCATTAAAGTTGGAAAAGACCTCCAAGACCATCTAGTTACAATGACCAGGTCTGAAAGGAAAGACATCTTATTTTGGTCTTATCTGTTGTTTGTGGATAGAGATAGGTGATTCTCTCCCTCTACTCTGCTGACACCCCACCTGGAGTACTGTGTCCAGTTCTGGGGCCCTTCTCATAAGAAGGACATGGAACTGTTGGAGTGAGTCCAGAGGAGGGCTGCAAAGATGATCAGAAGGCTGGAGCATCTCTCCTATGCAGACAGGCTGAGAGACCTGGGCTTGTTCATCCTAGAGAAGAGAAGGTTCCAGGGCGACCTTGTCACAGCCTTGCAGTACCTAAAGGGGCCTTCAGGAAAGCTGAAGAGGGACTCTTTGTCAGATTGTAGTGATAGGACAAGGGGCAATGGATTGAAACAAAAAGAAAGTAGATTTAGATCAGACATTAGGAAGAAAATTTTCACTATAAAGGTAGTGAGGCATTGTAACAGATTGCCCAGAGAAGCTGTGAATGCCCTATCCTTGGAAGTGTTCCAGAACAGGTTGGATGGGGTTTAGGACACCCCTCATGTCAGGGTGGTTGGAACTGGGTGATCGGAACTGGGTGATCTTTTAGGTCACTTACAACCCAAACAGTTCTGTGATTCTATGATTCTTCTCCAGTTTGGAAGAAAAAGAATTTTACCTTATAGTTAAAGATCTCCAGAAAGTTGGCAGTGTTTCCTCTGTTTTATGGAAAGGTGCTTGTTTATTACAGGGAGGTTTATGGGAAATTTTAAAGAACAATTGGAATAGAGGTTGTCAGACTAAGAAGGTAGACAGAAGGAAGAAATCATTTTAATAAACAAGGGAGAAAACATGTTTTGGTTATGTCCTAATGGAATACTACTATTCTTAGAGGAACACTTATCAGTATACTCCAAATAGAGGAACTACCATTTTCTGGTTTCTTGTCAAAACTTTTTCAGCATAGATTTGGGGAGGGACATGGTGATAGATTTGTTTTCTTCACACGTTACACCTAGTGCATTCCTGAGACCAACACTGCTATATTGCTGGTTGAGATGTATTATGTTAAGTACTGCACACAGCATACTCAGTATAAGAAGCACAAATCACTGGAAATAATGGAATTTATTATTTGGACCTGAAAAAAAATAATATTTTGCTATAGAGAACTGTTAAATGGCATGTTCATTTCTTTATTAATTTCAGAAAGCTATCCTGCAATAGTAAATGTCTTATTTTTGTTAGAACTAGTGTGAAAAAATGTGCCTGATTGAATGGATTTATGAATTTAAATGGATGTTTAAAATGTCTTGTAAGATTTGCTTATTTGTCAACCACTTATTAAATGTATTTACAATTGCACAGTAAATTCTATGAAATACACTAAAACTGAGTGATAGTATTTCCTGGTTTATAGGAGACTTTGCCTTTAGTGACATTAGATTGATAAGCTACAAGAAAACTGCAGATGTCTTAAAACAGTCACACTCCTATTCCGGATACATGTAGCACTACTGTCCAGAGTTATTATTCACCTTGATTACACCAGCATTAAATGGGTCATCTGTTCTAAATCTTCAGTAAAAATATATAGCTCTTTTACAGGATGCAGCCAAAGGGGAAAGAAATCAGTATCAGAAATCTGCAATGTTTGATTCCTTACTAATATCATATTAATGTCATGGTGTACCTGGGGGGGTTGGGGGTGGGAAGAAGGGAAGGGGGCAGAGGAAGAGGACGAAAGAAAAAGGATATATTTTTCTTCCTGATTTAACATTTTGGGCTGTGATAAAAAAAAAGTTGCCTTGTTCAAAATTCAGATTCTATCTGATACCTTTGAGCAAACTGTAAAAATTATCAAATAGAGAAAAAAGCAGTATTTTTATCTTCTCATATGAAGTACTAAAAATGACTTGCAGAGTAGAGGCCATCTTTATATCAAAAATTAAATAGACGTGAAATAACTAATCAGATGTATAACATGATTGAGATTTTTTTTCACATCTGTGCCCTTGCACATAGACATATATATACTTTAAATCTGTGTATTTACACTACTGAAATATGCATAAGTGACTAGTGAACTATTTACATTTTGGTATCCAAAACCGGACATCTGCTAATTTTTTACTTTTGATGGAGGCTTAGTACTATCAAAGTTCCACCAGCTCCTTCAACATGTGTCAGTAGAGAACAAGATTCCTGTTTAATATTACAAAGAACATTCCACTTATGATGATCACTAGAACTTCTAGCCACAAATTCACCAAATAGGGCAAAGCTATCAACCACATGCGGTACAATGAAGCACAACAGTTCTCCTGGAGCACAACCTAATGCTTCAGTAGGGCATGTGGCTTGGAGTGTGGTTCTTTATAGGGATGTGGCTTGGTAATT
This sequence comes from Zapornia atra, assembly GCA_013400835.1. Lineage (NCBI taxonomy): Eukaryota > Metazoa > Chordata > Aves > Gruiformes > Rallidae > Zapornia > Zapornia atra. The sequence goes on from VZTU01018325.1 coordinate 88,904, forward strand.
GGTAGCAAAGTAAAATTGGGATATAAGATCAAGTGATTTAAAGTAATAAAGAATATTTTTCTAATGATTTAAGGATAACCATGTATTTGTAATCTTATGTATATTTTTGAGGTAGACTTTACCTAAAAAAATGGATTGTATGATCAAATAGCACCTTGCCTGGTACTATTAAGGAGAGCGGGTTAACAAAAATTTTTCTTTCTGGGAAAGTTATTTTAAAGCTACTTTCCTCAGAGATATTTCTTCTTAATCTAATATCAGATGTGTGACATGAAATGCTTATTGCTCAATTTACTGCTTCTTACATTAACAAAAAAACTTCTTCAAAACATTATGTGTATTACTGAAAATGTTATGAACACTTTTAAAAGTGCTTTGTTTGAAAAAGTTAGTACCTTGTCAGCAGGGTTAGTTTGTAGGGGTTTTATTTGTTGGGTTTTTTTAAGAAGGTTTTAATTAAAAAAAGCAAAAGGGTAGATCAAATATATTAAATAAGGTTTCTGGACTGATCTCAACAGAACACTTAATAAGTTTATTTTTGTTTTTGGCAAGTAAGAATATGTAAAACAAGAAATGAAAACAATACTCTGGCCACCAACTCCACAAAACAATATGTACCAAGTGTAAAACCTCAGGAAACAGGAAATAAAATATTACCTTTTGCAGATTAATGTGAACACTTATTGGTGCAGCTACTTATTTTCAAACCAGCTCATATTTTATCTTATTAGGAAAATAAATAAAACTAAAGTACATATAAATTACTACTGTTATTTTTATTAAAACTTTCTTGTTACTAAGGAATACTACGTTTCCCCAGTTTCGCCTGAATTTCATGGAGATTGATGGATCATGTCAGCTTCCTAGTAGTTTATATTCAATCTGATGATGGTATTCAGATATAGTAAATAGATAAACTTGCTTGAGTGCTGTATTTATTTTCTATTTGAACACAGATCTACGTAACAATTTTTTCATATGAAATGAAGTTTTCATGTGAGCAGACTTGTTAATTGTACATATCAGCAGACTGCTTGGATCATTTGTGAAGCTGAGCTGGACTGAAGTTCAAGCCTAAGTGAATAATCTCCATTGTTGAACATCCATCATAAGGACTTTGGGTGAATCATGACTTTCTCTAGGTTGTCAACTGCCTAGAAAGTCAGCATCAGGAGACTAAGAAAACTATTAATTTAAAATAACCTCAATTCTTGCATGCCATTGGGATAACTACTAAAACTGAAGCTCATGTTTTGAAAAAAAACTTAATCATGAAATTTCTGCAAAGATAATCTTTAGTAATTTTATGGTTGTTCTGCAAAGACTAGTTGATGGAGGCCTATAGGAGAAGACAGGTTTGGTCCCCCATCAGTTGACATTTTTTCTCATGTAGAATAATTTTTAAAAAGTCCCAATCAGATTAGGGGAATTTTAAATTTAAGACACCGTGGTAAATTCTAAAGGTTCTTCAGAGTTGGAGAGAAGTAGATTGTGACTTAATAGTACAACAGTTTCTGGTTTTCTTAAGAAAATTTTTGTAATACTATTTTACTCCATTTTTAACACTTCTTCCTAAGAAACCCCATCAAAAATTCAGATATGCTTCCCCTCACACCCACACTCAACTGCCCTCATTTTACAGAAGGAAAATAAAAGCATTTAGAAATAATTGTATTTGTCAGCCTAGCTATCTGTCTCCTTATCTAGAGGACAAATTTTTTATTCTTTTATTCATGTAATAAAGTAACAAATATTTTTGCTTATTCAGAATTTAAACATGTTTCTCAATGCCCCGGGGGAGTTTTGGTTATTATTGGCCTACTGCTTTCCACTTCTCCTAAGCAAAGCACTCTGTAGGCCCACTTTGTTCTCGAGTACACTAGGCATATTGGGGACAATCATTAAGGTCTCACTTTATGTCAGTAGACTTTCATCCTATAGCCTTGAAGACACTCTTAATTCAAGGCTGGGAAAGGTAAAATTAGAGAGACATTAAAAAAAAAATCCATTTATCAATCTACTTCCATTAAATTTAAAACATAAATGTATCTTTTCTGTTATCTACCTCATGTCCTGACCCCTATCATTCAGAAAGTTTGTAATTGTGAAAGTCATCTTCCTTAAGATGCATCTATTAGAAGAAAATCCTTTGCAGTGAAGCATTTAGCTTTAACAGATAATTTCTTTTTGAAGTCCCATGTTTTTGAAGTATTGATTCTTTCTTTTTTTTTCTTATCAGGGAGATATCAGAAATGGCTAGAATAATTAAAATAAGAATTATTTCCCTTTGAAAATAAGCCTTCATTAAACCATACTTTTCACAAAGAAAAGCACCTCTCCTTTGGTACATTTCAGTGTGAAGAAGTTCTCATGCTCTATATCAGCATGTGCAATCATGGTGTGCTTGTCAGCAAACCCTCTGAAACAAGTTGTCCTTCATCATATAATTAAAGCAGAGGTTGATTCTCTTCAAATCAGTCTATCATGAGATAGCACCGAGAGTAAATTCTTTCTGAAAATACATACAATATATCTTTTGATATATTCCTAGGATTTCATCAATTCCTAGGATTTTGAGAGAAGCAAATGAAATAAAAATCAGAATTGTTACGCTAACAGTCTCAGATTATTTAGTACTTGTTGGTTATAATATTCTCAACATCACTTTGCCTCTGTGGACTTTCATACAACTCTCTGAGAATTTGCTTTCATTAAACTTAGCTGTGTTATCCAAAAAAAGGAGGAAGAACTGAAGTTTCTTGTCTTTAGAGGAGCAATGTTTTGTCAGCAAATATAGCACTCTACAGCAAATATAGCACTCTACTTCAGTGTTTTTCATTTCCCTCCTTTTTTTTCCTCCCAGTGAGGTTTCTATTACAAGAAAAAGAAAGGCACTGCTTTTTTTTCTTTTTTTTTTTTTTTTTTTTAAGATATGAACTCTGCATTTCTAGGCAGTCTAAATCGCCCATGAGAATATTTATTGAGAAAAAAGGGTACTAACAAAAACGTTCAGAGAAAGGTGGAAAATGTGAAGGAGACATTTGATTTCCTAGAGAGTTTGGTTTTATCTATGCAGTAGCTTAAATTTTCTTTATTTTTTATCTTTTGCAACTGGGAAAAAAAAAAAGAAACAAACAGCACCTATCCCACTTCATCTGAATACACATTACAGAGATAAAGCTTGTCAGATAGTGAGAAAAAGCCTTTTTCAAAGGATTTAGAGCAAATTAAAAATCTTCTAAGGCATGAAATGAGACACATATGTGCTCAGTCCAGATTTCTAAAATAGAAGTGAGAAAAGTGGAGTAAAAAATCTTCCAAATGAATTCTGCTAAGAAAATGTTCCACAAAGTATAGGTAGTCTTACAGTGATGAGCTGAACAGCTGGAGAGTATTATGTCACACAAGCTCTGGCAGGGGACTGATTCTGAAAACTGTATCTGTTTATCTAATAACTTGACTCTTTTCAAGCCAGGTCAAAACTTCACATTAATGCAGCCTGAAAGCAATCTTTGTTTTTATGTCTGGTCTCCAGGAGAGGTGTGATGCCACAGACCTGAATAACGCAAAACGGTTTTTCCCATTCCTTCCATGTACACACATGAACACGTGGCACAGTGTCGTGTAGCATAGCATGAGCACTCGCCATCCTGTGTGTTTGTACTTAAAAGAGACTGGTAAAGTTTTTGTAAGACCTACAAGTATTTTTAACACAGTATCTCTGACTAAGCCCTCTGACGGAGCAGGTCTTCACCGGTCCCATTGAAGTGTGTCAGTTCTACTTCTGACAGGCAGCAAAGGTGATTCAGCTGTGTGAGTCCTCAGCGCAGCCCTGCAGAGCTCCTGCCTACCCCTCGCCGACACCTCTGGCTGCTTAGAGCTGCGACTATGTCACCTATCAGCCCTCCACCCACTGAGTTTAGAAACTGTGTTCTTTTTTTAGCATGGGTAGGGACAAGTGTATCTGAAAACATCTTGTAGCCAAGTTTAAATGAAGGTCGACACACTCCTTTTCTGGGTCATTAATAGATGGGGTCTTGGAAACACTTTGTGCTGTCTCACAAAGACAGGATGTCTGCAGGGAGACTGAGAGGAGATTCATGTAGTGGCTTGCAGAGAAGACTCTGCAGGAAAGAGGTAATTCTTATATCTATTTTCTAACACAGAAGCCAAGGGAGTAAATGGTCTAAGTTTACTAAATGTGCTGAGTTAAGGGAAAAGTTCAGAGCACAATGATAAAAGTGCTCTCGCAAAGTTTTCTTGAGAGTACATGGGGCAGATGCAAATGGAGAACTTACTTACCCACACTTTCATGGCATGTGTTGTTCATGCTGGTTCAATTTTGTGCAAATGAGCAAACGAGTGAATAATTACGATTAGTACTGTAAGAGCACAAAGATAAGAATAGTTTCTTGGTGTGCCGTCTAATTCATTAAGTTGGGTCAATGAGATGGTAATGCTATGATTTTTAACAATCTATGTTTGGTAGAGTGCATTCTCAGTTAACTTCAAATTCTCATTTGGATACTATTCAGACAGGTAGAGTACAAACCTGAACAAAAGATCTCACTTTTTTATTCTTTGTGAATATGTATACAGCAGTGACATTTTCTCATAACCCTAACATACTTTTTTGTTCACATGGCATTTAATTGTGTCATAGGATGCTTGTCTCATTTTCTCCCTTTATTGTGCTCTTCCATGACAAACTGGGCTTGGGAATGGTCAAGAAATAGAGGAGAAGTGAAGATATTACAGAGAGAAAATACTTTCTAACAGTTGCGTCTTGAATCCTAAAATTTCAATTCTCATACTGTCTATTCCTTTAAAACTTCACCTGGGAGACTTGTAATGGCATTTAGTGAATTTCTTTAAATTTAAATTTTATTTACTTTATTCATTTTGCAAAGATAAATTAAGCATCTGTTAATTGTTCTTCTTGCTGACTCAATTAAGTGTCATAAAAGCACGTCATTTCACTAAACTAGGCATTAAACTAATAAATGTAGAGGCTGGATTCTTCTATTTACATCGATACATTGAGAACATTATCCATTCATGTGTTTGTACCACATCTACAGCTAGAACCTGGGCCCAGATGCAGAGAAAAAAAAATAATTCTGATAACTGGAAAGGACTCTAAATACTATTTTTACATCTTCAAAATGAAAACTGCTGTTATAACCAGTTGGTTGTCTAAGGTAATCCCTGTCTGGTGATCTATTCAGCCTTACTGAGATTTGCACTATCTGGTATGACCTCCTTCCGGAAGGTTTTTTAAGTAATTTTCTTTCATTACAATGATAGCAGGCATTTCAACTATTTAAAAAATAGCTCTGTGACTCTTAACACCCATCAAGTGTGCAGGTGAGACAGATTCAAAGGCTGTCTGTCCAGCATGGAGTTGGATATGGATTTTTATCTTCTGCAGGGAATCTGTGATTGCAGTAGCTTTCATTCCTTTCTTAAAGAACTACCACTTTCAATAGATATTTAAATGTTTGTTGAAGCAGAGACAGACCGAGATAAACTGTATTTTCATTGAGCAGAAAGATGTTTTTCCTTGGTGACTGAGTGGGAAGTAACCAGTATTCCCATTTATTTTTCTATAGACTGTTCAAAAGTCTTCTTTCCCTCAGCTCTCTCAGATCAGTTGAAAAAAGCCTGTTCAAATTTACAGGGCTCGTTAGAATTTAAATGAAGATTATGACATTCATAATTTCAAATTAGGAAATTTTGCAAATATAGAACCTGTGTAGAATATTAGATCTGTGTTCCCACTGTTTCCAATTGTATCTAGGCAAAGTTTCAATAAATTCCTTAAGTGTATACTATGGATTTACTTTTTTGGTGATACTTACCTGTCTATTGTATGGGCTCTTGATTTAAGCTTACGGGTAGTTACTTTCAGAAATACTTTAATTAGCTTGACGATTTTAACATGAATTATTGTATACCTTGGTTAGTTTTATATGGAACTGCAGAAGCTAACATTCCCTCTGCATTGGCAGTAACCAGTAAAATGCTTGGTAGAAGCCTGCTCTAAAGTAGGAGTGATACATTTTGCCTTTTATTTGTTAGAAGGAACCATCGTGCTTGTATTGTACCATACCTTAGTGAAGTCCTGAACAAAATCTTTAAGTCCAATCCTGAATTTTATTTTTGCTCAGGAGACTGAGCAAATCTAACTGTTTGTTAGATTTTTAGATTGTTAGAGTACTGTAGCAGCACAGGGATTTGCATCCACAATGTTAATAAAAAAAAAGAAAAAATTCAAAAAACCCAAAGTAACACATGCTCCTCTCCTGCCTACCTGACCCCAATTCCACAAATACTAATGAGTATCTCTGCAATAGATATGTCATCAGTTATGCCAATCACTAAACAGAAATCTAGACAATGACCTGTATACCTCCATAAACTTCCCTTCAAAATCTGAAGCATCTTTTAAATAGCTATTCTAAACTACCATTTTGGATATTCCTTTAAACTGACATGTCGGAATGACTTCCTTATGTATAATCATACATGTTTAAAGGTAAAGGGAAGCATCTCCAAACTAACACAGTCAATGGCACATTCAGCTAGTTTTTGGTCAAATTTGAGTATTACTGTCCCAAGAGCGTCTTGCAGAGGTATTATTCTAGATGACCCTGATTTATTTTCTGCAAAGAGGGACAGTGTCTTCAAATTCCATTGACCTTTTGTGCAAAAGAACATTCAGAACCAGTACCACTTTCAAGAAGAACAGCAGCAGTAAAATTTCAATTGTCAGAAGATAAAGCAGTCTCTTTTTGAAAGACGAGTGCTGTTGCCACACTGGTGTATATTATTGTCTTTAAACTATTAATGAAGAATGAGTTCTTATACAAACCAGACAAAACCCAAGTTCCTTTATTTGAAACCTTTCACTTATAAATAATTACAGAACACTTTTATAATTGCATTTTTGTCTGTATATTTTAGAGATTTCATTCTACACTACATCCTGGATATCTTTCATATTTTGCAACTTGTAGAATAGATGGGTCATAAGCATGTAATAAAATGAAGTGTGTGTGCAGACTAAAAATATTTGTCTGTACCCGAATGTATAAACACACACAGAGCACCATATAACAGACTCAAATAAGATGTGTTTAGATTTTAAATTGTAATCTACAATGTCAATTTATACTACAGCTTAATTTAAATAGAACTACCAAGCTATGTAGCATGAATGTGCACTGCAAACTAACTTTGCAAACATGAAAAAACTCCACTGCTGTGACTACATTTAATGTCTTTGTCCTGGTTTTGTCTGGAATAGAGTTAAATTTTATTACCAGGAGCTGGTATGGTACTTTGTTTTGGATTTAGGATGACAGCAATGTTGATACCATACTAATGTTTTAGTTGTTGCCAAACAATCAAGGATTTGTATCAAAAATAGTGTGGCCAGTAGGTCTAAGGAAGTGATTGAGGCCGCACCTCAAGTACTGTGTCCTGTTCTGGGCTCCTCACCATAAGAAGGACATTGAGGTCCTCGAGCCAGTCCAGAGAAGGG
>VZTU01018327.1:343-13857 GCA_013400835.1 Zapornia atra
TACTGCTTAATGTTCACTGTACGTATAAACTAGAAGATTGGGTTTGAGCTTATTACGTATTTCTTGACTGGAAGGAGGACATACAGCCTTTGTACTAATGCTGGATACTGGTCTATCCAGCTACTCTAAGTTTTGTCCAAAGTTGGGCATGGTTGGATTTTAAAAACATTAAGAACAAAATTATATTAATTTAAGCCAAGTATTTCTAGAAATGTCTTCTCTTTGCTTCATATTCTCTTATTGTTCTGAAAGACTTTTGCAGTTGCACAAGTTGCTTAAAGTTAAAAATACAATTAGGAGAGTAAATCTTTTCATCTATCCTTTTTTCCTCTTTTTTACTCTTCCAATGCTCAGTTGACAATTTTTTCTAGGTTTGACTTCAGAGACAGCTACTGCAGAGCAAATCTTCTGTCGCTTTGGCTGTGACTTTCTTTTTTTAAGTAGGTACATAAAGTGAAAGCCTGTGGTATGAGTAAGGCAAGCATTATGTTCAGATGTGCTCAAATTTATTCCATCTGACAAGTATCTGGATTTTGGTATTAAGTTTTGTTAGAGAACTCATATTCAAAGATTTTTTTAGCTTAAAGTGTTGTGCAGTGGGTTTTTTAAGGGGTAGAAGAAAAAATATATGTTTAAGGATAGTTATTATTCTCCCATGAAAATGGTGGGAAGAGGCCCTTGATAGCACGAATCTAGACTATTTCTGGAAGAGTTTGCACTAAAAGTAAGAAAAAATTTTGAAAAGGAAGAAGCGGAGGTCATCTAAAGATCCTTGAGAATAAGTGATAGGCACTACCTGAAAGGCAGCACTTGAGGCTATACTGAACTCAGGCAAAAAAAAACCAACAAGTTATCTAGGGAATAATGAGAAACAATACCAAAGAAGGCAAATGAGAAAAAAATAATTGAATTAACAGCACAAATTGACATTGAAGTTAAAAAGGTGATAATAATGTTAATTTTATTATATCCTCTTATTCTTCTATTGCTTTATTTTACTTTCTCGGAGTATTTGTTTTGTTTTCAAAATAAGAGCAGCTATATAACAATTACTAAAATGGAGACTTTACAGAAAGAGCAATATCCTTCAGTATCAATCAGTGGGAGCTTTTTCTTCTGTTTTACTGGTCTTAAGTCAGTGTTGCTTTACTTTTTACTATATCCACTTTAGTTTGGTGTGAGTTAGACAAAGCCATTTGGGGTGACTGCCCTCAAAACAGTGTAAGAGTAAAGTGAGGAAAATACAGCCTGACAATCCAAAGATGAAAGGCAATGGCACTTCCACATCACTGGAATAGTTAAGATTTTCCTTGACAAAGAATTGATTTTCATTATATGGAAATATCAACCATTTAATAAATGGTTATAATCTGCCCTGGACACATGATCTAAAAGGCCACTGAGAGTGTTCTCTCTGAAAGTTGAGTGACTTTCCAAACAGATTGGTAGTCCCAGTTGTTGTTGGACAGATTATTCAGACCATTGAAACACAAAAAGAAAACCTCCAAACAATTCCAAGTTGGATGTAACTGGAATGTGGTTCTAAGAAGGAACACGCAGGCTAAAGCGATCTCTGCCTTCAAAGACACTTTTTCTGGATATCAAGAGTTAACTCAGTGGAGACAACCTCTTTTCCAGAAAGAATCTGAAGCTTTAGAGGTCAAGCCTCTTCACAAACTCAAAAAGCCGTGGATTTAAAGAAATAAGTGTTTTCATTCACAACTATCACTGTGAATGGTTTTTTACAGATGTTAGGATCCTGATTTTTAGCATGACCCTTACCTGGCCAGAGGCTTCACTCAAATGTGTCAAACAGCAAGTGTGTCTAGGCTGTCTGGTTCAAGCAACCCATTTACTAACTTATTTTTCTGAAAAAACATTTTCAGAGAAAACATGAAAGACCTATCAAATATCTCTGTTCACCATGTTTTCCAATTACAAGTGTGGCCTTCAAGAAATCACATGCAATAGCAACGCTATCAAGTAGTAATGTGCAAATTTAGACTAATTTTATTCTGAACCTTTAGCTATTAAATAGGAGAAATATGCTGATATTTTACTGTTACTTTGATCTTTCTTAATTCCAATGCAAAAAAGGCTTTTAAAGGATCTTAACTTAAAAATTTAAATTTTGCCCAAATATTTGTAAAAATATTCAAAGTAGTATCAATATGTACCCATCAAGCCTGAAGTAGGTTCATATCTAGATAAGGCATTCATTTAAACTAGCTTAAAAAGCACACGAAATCACTGTTGATTCTAATGGGTCCCAGTCTGGCAAGATACTAAATTTAAGCACTATTAGACTACATGAAATGATCCGAGACAGACAAATTTCATGATTATTCAGCAGGAGCAATTCAGCAGTTGTTAATTGCTATCAGGGGACATAGAGACCATGCCTCTCAAATGGGCAAGCTCTCCTGGGAAGAAATACTGCTAGCATAAGGACTTTGCTGCACGCACGCACACACACACACTGATTAAATGAACCAATTAATTAAGTGCTCACATGTGAATTACCATGTGCCCAGAGTTAGGGGGAGCATTCATCTAAAGTAGCAAACTGAGGAAGCAATTGCAAGTCAGGAAAAGAGCCATGGCAGGTGTCAGAGCCTTCCACCACCAGGACAGCTAATTTCCTCTGTCATATCCTTTTGCTCTGCTGACCAAAGGCAAAGCTAATGAGCCTGCTACTCCCTGTCTTCCATACAAATAAGTAGCAAATAAGTACTCCTCGTTGAGTGGGTTCATGAAAATAATCATGTCATTGATAACAAGCCAGAAATAAGCTCCAGAAGCTGTCTCTGAACATCTGTAAGCTTCTGAAAAACTGTTCTTCCACTGTAACCGATTCAGTTACCTTGACCAATATATATAGCTCCAAAACAGCTTTTTTACCATTCTGCCTTTACTCACAAGAGCTCGTGAAAAATATTAATCCTCTATCTAAAGTGAATTTACACACTAAAACTCTTCTTTCCATCTATATTCCAGCTTCTCCTTCTTTCTGTAACATTTTTGCATCCATCATAGACATATTAATAGCTGTTTATGCATATCAAATATTGATTCTTCAACTGATTGACCTAAAAAGGAATTTTTCCATTACAGCACTATAGTACAGGTAGCCAGATCTCAAACCATCTAAAATGTATAGTTTCACTTCATTTGGGTTGTTTGTACTTCTTTCTGGTTATTTGAGAAGTCGAACCGGAATGTCACAATTCTGATAGCTATCGGCATTTAAGCTGCCACCCAATGTGATCCACAGACAGCTAATAAACTTTTGTTCATATCCCAGTCAAAATACACTGATTTAATGTCTAACACCGATATTTACCTCCCTAAAGTGCTTCTATGGAACAGATCATGCCTCCTCTCAGAATTGGAAAGGTTAAAAGCCAAGGTACTTTAGCAGTACATTTCTGCACCTATTAATGATTAAATCCACCTATTCTGAAAACACAATGACCGAATTGATACTTAATATTACAAGTATGGTCTCCATATGGGTTTGTAGATTTCCTGTTCTCTCCTAGAACTATATTAGCTGACACACCCCTGGACAGTATCCTATCTAGCCATCCTGTGATTGACTACTGCACCTCCACTCATCAGCTCCTAGCTTATTGCAGAAATGCTCGTTATTAGTCCCCAGGTGCATGAACTTGCATGCTGTGCTATTGAATTTCATCCCATTTCTATTACTTGAGTCTTCAGGGTCATCCAATATACCCCTTGGCTATTTCATACAACTAATGGTCCCAGCCAAATACCACTTTCATATTTCTCTTATTCCCATTTCTGTGACTTTTTCCTTCCTGCCCAGCAGTTCCTGATCCAAAGACTTTTCAGCAAGGCCCCAAACTTCTAATTCAGGTCAGTTTTTAAACTAGAAAATTCCCATAATATGCACTGATACTTCACGCAAATTCAGTCTCAGTATTCTCACCTACTTTTATGGTGGGGGTGGGGGGTGATGAAGAAAATATTCCTATGTTTCTAACAAGTTCAATGGGAATTAAGTTGTTTCCTCTTTGCAAAGAAACAGCATTTGACAGAAGTTACTACAGAGTGGCAATCCATTTGTCAATATTAGTTTAAATATATTCATAGATTATAGGTAATAGAAACTCTGAATGCGGTACTTTAATATCAAAAACATTTTATAGAATTTTTACATTGCGAAATCAAGAACATAAGCACAAGATATGCACAAATCACTAGTCTTACTTAAATTGTATATATCTAGGAGGCAATTGTGAGTGTAAAACGTTATGATTATTGCATTTTTGTGTAGAACTTGAACTCAGGTAGGGATTTATGCATAAAATTTTCCTAATTCCAAAACCATAACATTTTATTACAGAAACACAGAATGGCATGGGTTGGAAGGGACCCCAAGGATCATAGAGTTCCAACCACCCCTGCCACAGGCAGGGCCACCAACCTCCAGGCCTGAATCTACACAAGGTTGCCCAGGGCCCCCCATCCAACCTAGTCCTGAACACTTCCAGGGACAGGGCATCCACTACTTCTCTGGGCAGCCTGTTCCAGCACATCACCACTCTTTCTGTAAAAAGCTTCCCCCTAATATCTAATCTAAATCTTCCTTCCTTTAGCTTTAACCCATTCCCCCTTGTCCTGCCATTGTCTATCCTTTTAAAAAGTTGAATCCCCTCCTGTTTGTATGCTCCCTTCAGGTACTGGAAACCTGCAAAGAGGTCCCCCCGCAGCCTTCTCTTCTCCAGGCTGAACAAGCCCAGCTCCCTCAGTCTCTCTTTGTAGGGCAGGTGCTCCAGCCCTCTAATCATCTTCATGGCCCTCCTCTGAATCATCTCCAACAGTTCTACATCTTTCTTGTATTGGGGGCCTCAGATCTGGACACAGTACTCCAGATGGGGCCTCACGAGGGCAGAGTAGAGAGGGACAATCACCTCCCTGTCCCTGCTGGCCACCCCTCTTCTAATGGAGCCCAGGATACCATTGGCCTTGCGAGCCGCAAGAGCACACTGATGGCTCATGTTAAGTTTCTTGTCCACAATGACACCCATGTCCTTCTCAGCAGGGCTACTCTCAAGAAGCTCTTCTCCCAGTCTGTATCTATGTTTGGGATTCTTCCAGCCTGTCAAGATCCCTCTGGATCCCTCCTGTCCTTCTGTTGTGTCACCCCCACACTTGCTGAGGGTGCACTCAATTCCATCATCAATGTCATTGATAAAGATGTTAAAGAGCACCGGTCCCCAGACAGACCCCTGGGGGACACCGCTTGTCACCGGCCTCCACCTGGACCCATTGACCACCACCCTTTGGCTACGGTCTGTTAACCAGTTTTTATCCACTGGATGGTCCACCCATCAAATCCACATCTCTCCAATTTGGAGATAAGTATGTGGTGGGGGACTGTGTCAAAGGCCTTGCACAAGTCCAGGTAGATGACATCGGTTGCCTTCCCTTTATCTACCGATGCTGTCACTCCATCATAGAAAGTCACCAGATTGGTGAGGCATGACCTTCCCTTGGTGAAGCCGTGCTGGCTGTCCCAGATCATGGCTCATCTCTCGTGTGCTTCAACATGTCATCCTGGAGGATCTGTTCCATGATCTTACCAGGCACAGAGGTGAAGTTATTTGACCTTGTTTGAATACTCCTGATTACAGGATAACAAATTATTAAGTATTTAATTGCATAGGTATACTACTCTATAAAATTCCACAGTCTGTGATAGGCAGCTAGCTCCTTCTCCCACCTAAGGAAATTTTCCTTTTTTTTTTCTCCTGACAAAGAGACAGCCTTGTGAAATTTTAATAACACTACAAAATAGCTCATCTTCATGATGAGACATTGTTCATGTTCACAAAAATGACAAGACCATGATAAAGCAGTGAATTTACATCAGCCTCCTACATTATTTAATTTCTTATCTACTATTAGCAATGATCTTGCAGGTATCCAAAATACTCTAGCAAAGGTAAGACAATAAGAAATGACATAGAACAGCATCATTTAGGTTGGAAAAAACCTTTAAAATCATCGGGTCCAATCATTAACCTAGCACTGTCAAGTCCAACCACTTAGCCACGTTGCAAAGCACCACATCTACATGTCTTTTAAATACCTCCAGGGATGGTGACAATTACTTCCCTGGGAAGCCTGTACCAATACTTGATGACCTTCTTTAGTGAAGACATTTTTCCTAATACCAAATTCTAAACCTCCCCTGGCACCACTTGAGGCTGTTTCATCTTTGCTTATCACTGGTTACTTGGGAAGAAGAGACTGACACCCACCTGGCTACAACCTCCTCTCAGGTAGTTGTAGAGAGCAACAAGCTCTCTGCTCAGCCTCCTCCAGACTAATCAACCCTAGTTCCCTCAGCCCCTCCTCAACAGACTTGTGCTCTAGACGTTTCATCAGCTTCGCTGCCCTTCTCTGGACACATTCCAGTATCTCAACGTCCTTCTTGTAGTGAGGGGCCCAAACCTGAATACAGCACTCAAGGTGCCAAGTACAGGTGGACAACCCCCTCCCTACTCCAGCTTGCCAGAAATAAAATAGATAATAATTTCCTGAATGCTTACAATATTTAATGGGCATTACTATATTTAATGGGCTATCAGCTTAAGTGAAGTTAATGATATAGATTGCAACAAAACTGTAATGATTAAAGACCAGTAAGACACAGGCATCAATTCAGCTCTGTGTCACAGTAGTCCCTATTTAACATGAAATCCTTCAGTATATTTAATAAATCAGAATACAAATAGTGCCTAGAGGTCCCCATCTCTGTCAAAACTTATTGTTCTATGAATACATATAAGAAAACAGTTGCTCTTCTAGAGACCTTAAAGATGCTACTATTTTCTCTTGAGAGTAGAGTTCTTCACAATTTTGAAGCCATCTCCATTGATAATTCACCCTAAATTTACTGTTTTTCAAAAAAAGGAGGAAATATAAAGTATCTCTTTATTAAGAGTATATAAAGGCATAAGAGTCCTTGATCTACTTAAAGATTTTTCCTGTTTCAGTTCAGTTTTTTTCTCAAAGCCAAACAACTTTAACTCACCTCGGTGTAGCATCATGCTGAATTTTAAAATTATAAGCATACTTTAACCTGTTGTCCTAGTTTACTGCTAGGATAGAGTTAATTTTCATCATAAGCTGGAACAGGACACAGATAGGAGAGCTGACCCAAACAAGCCAAATGAATATTCTTTTTATAAACTATAAAAAGAATATTTCATAATTTAAACTAAAATATTAATTTACGTGTGCTAGCCTCTAGCAGAGGCTATGTTGTCTTGTGTGAGTTTCTGTATCTCTTACAGGTTGTCTCAAAGTAGACGATTTACCTAATAATGTTCCATTTTCCAAACAAATGTCAGCATACAGATCTGGTTAAGTGGGATGCAGCTTACAAATTTGCATATTTTTTTCCTCTCTGCTCTGCTTTATCTTATCTCTTTCTCTCTCAGAAATAAAAAAATCTGCATGACTTATTTTTCTCATTCAAGAAATTACCACCTCCCAGAAGAATTACCTGTTTTGCATATAGTATATGCGACACTTCCTACAATGTACCTATCCAAAACCTTGCCAAGAAAAACATCATCTCATGGATATTTAAGAAAAAGACCCACATGAGTTGTCCAGCCAGCCTAAGATCACACACAGCAAATACCAAAAAGAGGTATAGTTTAATCTAATGCTGAGTTAGGAATTCCTCCTTTCACTAAGCTAGCCTATACTTAACACTGCAGCTTACAGTACTGTGGTGGCTCAGCCCCAAACACCACAGCACCACATCCCCACTCCCAGAGAAGAAAGAGGCAGAGCCATCATGGGCTGTGATAAGGGCAGTTTGACAAAATCACAAGCAGAACAGTAACAGCCCATGGCAAATTACACACACCCAGTGATAAGACAGAGTACTTTACCAACCCAAGGATTACAGTGCTGTACAATGCAAGGACCAGCCCAAAGTCCCAGTCAAACTCAGACTGCTCTGGAGGAACCCAGGAGTACCTCTCCCCAGCAAGCCCCTTTTATGGGAGAATGATGTCAGGTGGTGTGGGAAACAGCCCGGGGCTAACTCAGCTCACCTGGGCTGGCTGCTTGGAGAGGTTGACTCTGGCCTGGCCAGGGCAAGTACATACACACACACTTTTATATACATATGAATGAAAAAATATTTTCAGCAACAATGCTAACAGTCTAGCATGAGTTTATATACAAAATGAATGTGTGGAACTCATTATCTGAAAGGAAAACAGGTTTGGGCTGTTTCTGGAACAACAAATTCTACAGATCTTTAAATGCACCTTCACACAAACAGGTGAAAATTCACTAGAGCAATCAATTTGGCCTAGAAGTAGCTACTATGCTCAGCTCTAATCTCAAACAACAAAAACATTTGACCTATTACCTATGCCCTTTTTGACATAACAGGAACAGTGGATGCTTTTGAGTTTAATGAAGAAACCAAGACTGACATTATTGCTACACTGTAAGTTTTATTATGGGACACAGTAGTCTACTACATATTTTGCTATATCCTGTCATGATTCAGACTTTCACTGTGATAAGACAGAAAGCAAAGTTTTTTAAGATTAGTAACCGAGGCAGAATTTTTCTATGCTACAAGTCACAAGCAGCAAGGAAAAATTTATATTAGAATGTCCATCCTGTTTTTTTCTGTAAGGTCTTCTCACAGTTCTCCTACATAAATTGTATTTAAATGGAAGTGGTATCTCCTCATTTCCAGCATGCACTTGGTTTTCATCCTAGCAAAGGTTTTTCATTTTGTTTTTTATTTAAAGTAGTTAAGAATATTAATGTACTAGTGCAAAAGAGTAAAGACTGTATCTTAATTATAATTATTTAAGTATAAAAAGACTAGACACTGCTGGATGACATTGCTGTCCCAGAGAACAGCTTAGTCAATGAACTGAAATGAAATGCTTCCCCCAGGTGCTTTGGAAGATGTCATGATCTCTTCAACATGATGAAGCTAACAGGCTTACAGAGATCAGGGTAAAAGCTGGTTATGGTGTTAAAAGGTACAGCCATCACAGTTTGAACTTTTAATCTTGAAGAAGTTACAATTTTCTCTCCTCATGGATGCCATGGGGGCATTTGAATGCAGGCTTCATATTATTCAAGTTAAACTAGTGAAGAAAACCTTAAGGTCACTTGATAACAAGTGGAATCATTTTGCAAGCTGAGCAATCCAGCACTCAATGCCTTCTGATGCTAGTCTCTGAGACCGTAAGTTTTAGAGATCTAAGCATTACAGGAGAAAGCTTTCCACCACAGACAGAAAGGTGATTCTTGCTCAATCTTTTGGATCACCACCAAGTGTCAAATATTACAATGCTACCACATGTAATCTCATGTACATACAGGGCATTCATCTGAGATGATGGGGCAAAATTCCACCCACTCATCACAGCATAGATGAATCCACAGACAAAATTTATTCTCATTTAACAAATGTTTTCTGTCCCTTCCTGAGTGGTTTTTCCTCCAGGCAGGGAAGTTCTGTTGTGAATGGATCTAACCTCTGAACACAGGCACTGCCTATTCAGAATCTGTAAAGAGCCTATGAACTGGGTTTAATTCTTGCTAGCTCTCTAGAAGTCATTATTGGGACAGAGAGCATTGCTTTGCTCACAAAACATCTCCTCCCTGAGCTATTTTTAAAGCAACTTTAAGAAATCCAGAAATCTTGCAATGCCTATACCTAACGCAATGCTGCTATGCTGTGTTCTAGCAGCAAGACAAAAATTTGAAGAAATAGTTCTTGAGAACATTCTTCCAATTAACTTAGCAATAAATAATTTTCACAGTTAATGACAGTACCTAAACTTCTCAGTTCCTACCTGATTCATTCTGTATTGCTACTGGATCTTGCAATTACGCTCCAAGTCATAAATGCATGTGTGAAATAGCAGCAGACCCTTGTAGCACACAGCCTTCCAGTACGCTGTGCCCACTGCCCAGCCAACATCTTCTCAGACAAGGTAAGAAACTAACACCTCCTCCTCCCATCTGAATTTTAAGAAAGACACCTATATTCACACACAAGCACAACTGATGAACGGTGTCTTGCAGAAACAATAGTGTATAAGGTCAGGCTTTCTCTGCAAAAAAACTCATATCAAAGTGACGACAGCTCTGGGAAGATAGGTCTTACTGAAGCTTTTCTTCTTGCTTTAAATGTTACTTCAAATATCAGAAAGATCAAGCACCACTAACATTATTCTGTAATTGAACAATACTAATCATTATAACACTCTGATGAGGCAGCGTCCTTTCCAGGTCACCTGTTTTGACAGCTTCTTACAGTATTACATGGAGAAAGCCAGTACTGAAAATGAACAAAAGATAAAATCATATTTGATGCATGTGTGTGCTTTGACCACACTTTTAAGTTAACAATATGAAGCTAAAGGGTAGCTCGTAATTACCTTTAGACAAGGTGTTCATATTGGCTTACAATATGAAAGTTTCACAGAAAGGCTCATTCATGCAATATGTAGCAACATACTTCTCTGTTTATAGAAACATAGAATGGTTTCAGTTGGAGGGACCTCAAGAATCATCTAGTCCCAATCCCCCAGAAATGTGAATTCATTGAGTATTGAAAACAGATGAAAATACCTGGTATAAATCAAGTGTCTCACGCTGCTGACAGATCAAGAGTTAGAAAGATAGAGTAAGTTATAAGGAAATGGAAGATTAGCAGTGAGTGAATTTAGCTGCTGGAAGAGTAATAAACTAGAAGAGAGTTGAAGAAAAAATATATACACAAAGCCAGAAAACCTTGTGGTCATTTATCTTCATACCTGCAAGCTATAATAGCATAAAAGTTGATATTCTGGGGTTGGCACTACTTTACTAGTATAGCTTTGAGCAAACCAGTTGACCATATTATTTGTTCAATAGAGAGAACACATCAGACAACTAACCGTAACAGCACACAGCCTCCACCCTGACTCTGCTTTCCAAGCCGAGTACGAAAGAGGCCCATCGCCAACATGGGTCAGAATTAGCTTTTCACTCTTCCAAAATACTACACTTACTGTGCATAAGGATCTACCCACAGAAATCTGCATGCTAATCACGTCCATGCTGCGTTACTACCACACACAATGCTAAGTTGAAATAAAAGTAGAGTATCACAGTTCTTTCATGTATGGATGGTATACTGCTCTGTTCTCCTCTGTTAGTGTGCAGCCAACTTGCTGCAATGGCTCAGCCCCAAACAGTAGCTAAGCACCACACACCACTTGCTCACTCCCACAGGAGAAAGACACAGAGCCTCCGTGGTTTGGGATAAAGACAGTTTACTGACAAAAGCACCATGAAACTAGCCAATTAAACTCACACCTGGTGTTAACAGAGTGCTTGCACTATCCAAAGACCAACCCAACACACCAGCCACACTCAGACTGCTCTGGAAGCACCCAGGAGCACAACTCCCCAACCAGCCCCTTTTATGGGGGAGTGACGTAGGATGGTGTGGAAACATCCCTGGCTAACTCAGCTCACCTGTGCAAAGTGCTTGGGGCAGTTGACTCTGGCCTGGCCAGAACCAGGACACTATCCACCGCTTTTCCCACACCATCTACATCATGCCCAGATCTTACATTTCCTGAGTATTTGGCAGGTTCATGACATAATTAATCTATTATTTAGACCATCTGCCCTAGACTGGTTTGGTTATACACCAACAATTTAGCAGCCATCCTCAACTAGAATTAAATGCCTTTGGTGTACATGCTGGAACTCCCCATCCTTTCCTATCACCAAGTGCACCCACGTCCCCAAGCAAAAAGCAGTCCCACAAATATACTTTTTAAGTTCTCTAACTGGGCAGAGATGCCAAGCCACAATGGAGCAGCTCAGATGGGTTTGCCGCTGAGCTGCCAGTTGCTTTGTTTCTATTGCTGCAATCAACCCCACAGGGCATTAGACACCACCCATGACTCAGTACAGAGGTATAATTTTGGCTACTTTTCTCATTTGGCAATCTTTAAAGCCAGCTGGATGGCTTTTCCCTCTGCAAAGTGGCTGGGTTTGCCTTCTCCTTAAACAGCTTCTGCATCTCCTCATGAAGGACTCCATATAGACGCCTTCCACCTACAATGTTTACCAAGAATACAACACAACCCATCGGTGAACAGGGAGTATTTTTTCTCATTTTCTGGCAGTTCACTATCCAGTGGGGCCTCTTCAGCACATGTTACTTCCTCCTTGGTGATATTCCAAAATCTTCGCCTTCTGGCCAGTCTCTGATCACTGACAGGATTCCTGGGTGACTGGGGTTTCCTATTCAAACCCACTGGGTGATAAGGCTGATGCACTTGCTCCACATAGCATCAGTGGCATGGTGCATGGAAGGGGCCTTCCCTTTGAACATCCAGCCCAGCACTAGCAGTAGAGGGTGCCAGAAGGAGCTGGGCTTCGGTTCCAGTCAATTGTGAAGCGGCTCAAACCCCTTCATATGCTGCCAGTGTTTCCTTTTCTGTTGGAGTGCAACAGGCCTCAGATCCTCTGTAGCCCCGACTCCAAAACCCCAGCGTTTGGCCTCTAGTCTCCCCTGGTACTTCTGCCACAGGCTCCAGGTAGGGTATAGATCTCTACACCTAATGAATGTAGAGAACATTCATTACATCTGGCCCTTTCCAGACGGGCCCAAGGGCTACTGCATGGACTGTCTCCTGTTGGATCTGTTGGAAGGCTGGTCGCTGCTCAGGGCCCCACTGGAAATCATTCTTTTTCCAGGTTACGTGGCAGAGAGGGCTTACAATGAGACTGCAGTTTGGGATATGCATTCACCAGGAACCCACTGTGCCTAAGAAAGCTTGTGTCTCTTTTTTCTTGGTTGGTAAAGACATCGCTGATATTTTCTTGATAAAGTCCATGGGGATCTTACGACGTTTGTCCTTGACATTTTATTCCTAAAAATTGAATCTCCTGAGCAGGCCCCTTGACTTCACTTTGCTTTATAGCAAAACCAGCTTTCAAAAGGATTTGGACTATCTTTTTTCCTTTCTCAAAAACATCTTTTGCTGTGTTGCCCCATACAATGTTATCACCACTATACTGCAGGTACTGTGGGGCTTCACCCAGTTATAACACAGATCAGTGTTAGATCCCCATGGCAGGTGATGGGGGTTTTGTTTCTACCCCGGGGCAGTTGATACCAGGCGTACTGGATTCCCTTCCAAGTGAAAGCAAACTCTGGCCTGAACTCCGCTGACAAAGAACCGAGCAGAAAGCAGTTGCAATGTCGATTGTGACGTACCACTTGGCTGCTTTTGGCTCCAGTTCATTCTGGAGTTCCAACATGTCCGGTACTGCAGCCCTCATGGGCGGCGTGACTTCATTCACGCCATGATAGCCCACTGTCAGCCTCCATTCTCCATTGGATTTCTGCACTGGCCAGACTGGACTGTTGAACGGTGAGCAAGTTCTACCAACCACTCCCTGACTCTCCAGTTTCT
>VZTU01018328.1:16771-28875 GCA_013400835.1 Zapornia atra
CGGCCGGTGGCTCCGAGCCCGGGACGGGCCTCCCCGCGGAGCCGCGCAGGGGTCTCTGGTCGCCCGTCCCGGGTCAGCCGTGGTCCTGCTCCCCGGGGGGGTCCCGGGGGCGGCCGGGTGGCAGTGCCAGAGGAGCCTGGCCCGCCGGGCAAGGGGGAGGTGGATGCGGACATGGACCCCTCCTCCGGAGGTCTCTGTGTCTGGGTCCTGGTCTGGCCAGGCTATGGGAAGGGACCCCCACGCTCACAGTGCCACTGGTGCCATGGGTTTCCCTTCCCAAGGTGCAGCTGACACGGGGGGAGCAGGAGCTGGACTCCACAGAAGGAGCATCCCAAGGCGCCAGAGAACCAGCTGGGAAAACAGCCCCTCTCCAAGGGGCACAGCCTGGGCCCTAGGGCTGTAGGCAGAGGGGCAGCGGGCACTTGGGTCCCCAGGCAGGATGGGATTCTTCCTGTCACAGGCCGAGTGGGAGCGATGTGCTGTGCAGGGCCGGCAGTGCTGGGAGCCAGCTGGTGGGACATATGGGCTGCACATGGGCACAATGGGGTTAGACCCTATGGCTGCACCCTGCGGCGAGGACCGGTGCAGGCGGCAGCTGCTCCTGAGCCCTGGTGCTTGGGCACCCTTGAGAGCACTGCTGCCCATCGTGGCTCTGGGCTGGCTGGTTGTGCCGGCTTGGCAGTGGCAGGCAGAGCCCCACAGGGTGCTGGGTGGGCAGTGCCGGGGCCGGCCGGGCTCATACCTGGCTGTGCCGTGCCTGCCGCCAGCCCTGGCCCCACGCTGGCTGCTGCACTGGCCGAGCCAGGGCTGAGGTAAGTGCTGTAATTGTTTTCTCTGTGGCCCGAGATGAATAATTGAGAGGTCTTTGAGGAGAATTAATTAGCCCGTTTATTGGCAGTAAACGCTTTTCTCCAGATGATGAAATAGATCCTGAGCCACACGTGGGGCAGGCGGATGCAGGTTGCTGAGGCTGCTCAGGAGCTCGCCGGTGCCAGGTCTGACAGCCAGCCGTGCCGGTGCCCTGTGTCCAACACAGGACAGGCATGCTAGTGCCAACTCCCACGGCCTCTTGGTAGCCTCATGTGCCTGGAGCTCACAGCACCCATGGCCAACGCTTTGTGTGGGGAACCCAGCGTGGGCGGGAGCAGGGCACATCAAGGGGTGGTCAGGACCCTGTCCCAGCCCAGCGGGAAGCTCCTTCCAGGCTGCTCTGTGCAGGGTGGACTGGTGAATCCCTCTGGGACAGCACTAGCCCACAGCATGGCACAGCACAGCACAGAACAGGGGGCTGGCTGGTGGCCCTGGGCAGAGGGGCAAGACTGAGCCATGCAGCCCCTTGAGCAGTGCTGCCCTTCTGTGACAGCCCTTAGTTGCCAATTGCTGCCACCCCACTGTCCCTGTATCCCCACTGGTTCCTAGTGATGCTGTGGCAGTGCAGGGATGGCAAACCCCAGCACCACAGCGTGGGAGCCCTCTGCCCCCCACCATGTCCCTCTGGCTCCCCTCTCTGGCTCAGCCTGTCCTGGGGGCTCCCTCCCCCTATAAGCCCTCTGCATCCCGTTGCATCTCCTTCCTCGTGGCTACAAAGGTGGTGCCAGCTTGGGGCTTGTGGCCTGCACCTCCTCCTCCTCCTCCCCTGGGTGTGAGGGGAAGGGCCCTGCATGGCCAGAAATGCTTAAACAAGGATTTCCTTGTTGCTGCACGCGCTGTTTGCCTTGCTCCCAGGCCAGCCGTTAATGAGGTTTGGCAGGAGACACTGGCAGCCCCAGCCATTGGATTTCTATAAATCAACCTGGTGCTAATGCGTGGGGCTTGCTGGGATGGAGCTGCTCCACCTCGGTGCATGGGGACCGCAGCCCGCAGGCGGCTCAGGGCTGGGATGGAGCTGCTCAGCCTCTGTGTGCGGGACCACTGCCCATGGGTGCAGAAAGGGGGGTGGGGGAGCACAGCCTGAGAGGCTGGGGTGCTCTGCGGCACCAAGGCACAAACATCTCCTCAGCTTTGGGGTGGGTGCATGAGCCACTGCTGGGTTTGGGGGTAGGCTGGGCTTGGCAGCCGCAGCTCAGGGGGGATGTGGGGGCCCCTCTGGGAGCCCCTGGATGTGGAGCAACCTGGCAGGGCAGAGGGGTGGGGGCTGAGGGGCCGTGGCTGCTTCCCAGCAGGCAGGTCAGGTCGAAGCAGCCCTCTGGCTGTTTGTTTCCAGGAATCGCAGAAAGTGTAAAGCAGCTTCCCACAGCCAAGGTCCCACCGTATCCTGCTCGGGCCCCACAGCCCCCACCTCCCTTCCCCCACACCCGGAGAGCTCAGTGTGCTCAGGGTGCTCAGTGTGCTGGGGGCTGGGGTGGCTCTGCTCCCTGGCCTGCCCTGCTTTGGGGTGGGGGCTTTTGCTGTGCCCGCCACACCGCGCGTGCCGCTCACCCGGCGCTGCGTCAGGCATGCAAAGCAGGGCAGGCAAATTACCCAGCGCCCTGGGAAGCTGCAGCTGGGGCTGGTGGCTACCGCAGGGCTGGTGGCCCCTGCCGGGAAGCAACGCCAGATGGCTGGGCCTGCACGTGGGCCCACGGCACCAAAGCTGCTGCAGCAGATGTGCCCGGCAGCACAGGGAGGATGCGAAGGCTGCAAGTCCTGTGACCCCTTGTAGCGCTGGGCTGAGACCCTGCTCGGGGACGCTGGCTGTACCCGGTCTCACTGGGGCACCTGAATTGGGCCATGGAGATCTGCCTGGAGAGGGGCCTCCTGGGACCTGGCTCTCCCCTGTTTTGTTCCCACAGCCCTGTGCCCAGGAAAGGAGGCGCCGGGAAGCGGGACCTGTTATCTCTGGTTTCCTGCAGTGATACGCTCGCCTCACCAGCACGGTCCCTGTGGGGCCTTGGGTTGCCAGCAGCTTGCTCTCCCCACTGTGGGATGGTTTGTCTGGGGAACCAGCATGGCCTGTGCCCCCCACACCGTGCTCGCCGCAGGGCAGCAGCTGCTGTACCCCAAGGGTGCTGGGAGAGGGGCTGGGCTGCGCCTGGGGCAGGACACCAGTGTCGCAGTGACGTTTCAGTTCCTGCTCTGAGTGCGCTTTCCCCTGCATCAAGAAACCCTCTGCTCTGTCTGACAGTCTCTGCAGCATGCAGACACCGAGAGAAGCCCCAGCCCTGGCATGGCCCTCAGACCATCCAGGCTCCTGTGGGGTCACCGCTGGCTGCCAGCAAAGCCCCAGTCCCCTCCCACCTCCCCTCCAGCCAGAGCCTGGCTGTGGGGCATCAGCAGCCCCTGGGACAGTGGTGTCCCCTCAGTCAGCAATGTCCCCCACAGTGCCCCTGCAGCTGGATGGCACTGGGGGCAGCAGGTGGGTGTCTGTGGCAGCTTCCCCTCCATCTGCTGTCACATGCTTCCACCCTGACAGCATCCCCAGCTCCATTCCCAACAGCCTGGGGCTGCTGCCAGTGCTGACAGGGTGCGATGTGCCCGGTCAGGGTACAGGGAGGATGCTGCCGCTGTGACAGTGCCCGTGCTGCGGCTGGGTCCCAGCACTTCCTCTCTGTTGGCACCTGCTTGTGGGTGCGAGTGCGGCGGGGGGCTGTGGACCGTGTCTGACAGCCTTGGTGAGAGCCTGCCATCAGCTGCGGCCACGCGGCACTGAGCACAGGCGGCACTGGCAAGCCCATGGCCCCACGGGGACGTGTGTCTGGCTGGGGCAGCTCTGCAGGCACCGGCAAGTGCAGGTCTGGGCTGGGGGCACCCACACCACACTGGGACCCCAGCTGATCCTAGCCCTGTCACCGGCTCTGGTGATGCCCCAGGCTCTGTACCTTGGGTGGGCAGGGACCCTCATCACCAGGGTGACCGTGCCTGTGCGTGGGCAGCTGCGAGGCCAAGGCTGGGAACAGGAACCCAGGCGGTTGTGCAAGGGGGACCCACACAGCTGGGAGGGCACGGCGTGCAGCGGCCATGGCCGTGTCGAAATTCCATGCTCTTACAGAAAAGCCCCCAGGCAGAATTCCTGACAGGGGTGATTCATCCCCGCTGGAAGCAATGACTGCACCTCTCCAGTAAACCCACTTCAGCCCCGCAGAAGAAAGGGGCTCAAGTGTGCCACCACACCCCCACCCCCCTACCAGCACCCACGGTGGGGTGCCAGGGCTGCCCTGAGCCCCGCAGGCAGTGCCAGGGTGCTGGGCGTGCCAAGGAGGGATGAGGGTGAGGGTGGTGGGGGGCTGAGCAGCGCTGGGCAGCGGAGAGGTGGGTGCCGGGCGCAGGTCGGGCTCCCCAGCTCCCATCCCTGCGGAGGCCTCCCTGGTCCTGCTGCCACCCGAACCCCCAGTCGGTGCCGCAGCCAGGTGCTTCGGGGGGACGGTGCCCCACGGGCGAGGGCACGCGGGACGGCCCCTTCCAGGAAGCGCGCGCGAGGGCAGCCAGGCTGCAGAGTTCCCGACAGCAGCTCTGGTTTTAATAACAGCTAATCAATGGATGCCCGATTCCGGCCAGAGCAAACTCCTGTGCTTCCTTCCCTTGGCTTCCCGCGCCGGTTGGCTTCCCTGTACAGCAGAACCAACCGGGATGGCAACCCCGACCCTGCGCCTGCACGTGCGCTTCCGAGTGCTGACGGCCCACACCTGCCTGCCCGGCCTGCTTCACCTGCTGCCTGCACCCCAGCCCTGCCCAGCTCGACCACGCTGCATGGGGAGGGGGTGAGGAGGGGAGGATGGGGGTCCTCACCACCCCTGCCCACCCCTCTTCACCCCACACAGGTGCTGCTGGCGGGGTGGCTCCATGTCNGCCCCACGCCGTGATTCAGCCCCCTCCCCCCCCTCCATTTCCCCGCGGGGTTTGCACAAACCTCCCCGCTCGCTTGCTTTGTGCTTGTTTTGAGAACGGATTAGTCATGGCTCTTAGCTGGCTTCCAGCAAACTGCACAACAGCACCATGGAAAAACGAGAACAGCAAAGTGATGACTCAGCAGGGCTCACACTCCCATCACTTGGGTGCCAACTGTCCGCTGCTCCTGTGCAGCCCTGGGGCACTGGTGGGGACCACCTGGCAGTCACTGGAGCCAGGGTGGGTGGGTGACACAGGGAAGAGACCCCCAAGGGCAGCACCTGCCTGCAAGCAGTGGTGGGCGAGCAGGGGCTGGCTGGGTGGGATGCTGGGTCCCTGGGCTCCATTCCCGACCCCCCTCTTGTGCCTAACGAGTGGGGTCCCCCCTCTCCTCTGCTGGCACCTCGCTGCCCTGAGCCCTCCCCCTTGCTCCCTGGCCAGAGCATCCCGCCGCCGGCAGGACCAGCTCAGCGCCACAGAGCTGCCAGGGCTGCTGGGGGGGGCAGTCCTACAAAGGGCAGGGACCCCTGGTGAACGGGGCCCTCCCGGCCTGCACCTGCGCTCCGGGTTCGTGACAGTGACAGGAACTCCTGGGGCGGGTCCTTACCGTACCTCACACCTCGCTCTGCTGCCCTTTATTGCCCTGCCTTGGCTGGCTGCCCGGCGACACGGTTGCGCTGCCAAGCCTCCGTGCCAGGTGGCTTATCGTGATCCCACCGTGCTGGACACCAACCGGTGCTGGCTGCCAAGGATGAACAATGTAATTGCTGGAGTTACAGTAAAATGCTCCCCTTCCCACCCGTTCAATGCTGAGACAGGGCCCTTGGGTCCTTCTAGGGAACATCTGGCCCAGCTGTGCCCTCTGCAGCCGCATGTCCCGGCTCTGCTCCGCTCAGCACCGCCTCTCCCTGGGGCTGCCAATGGGCCGTGGGAGCTGTGGGACCGGTGGAGCCCACCCAGCTTGAGGGCACCTCTGTCATCCCCCCGGCATTGTGCACTGGCCCCATGGATGCAGGGTCCCACGTCTGGGAGCCCTATCCCCAGCCACATGTGCAGTATTGCCATCGCCTGCTCCAGAGCTGGAGCTGGGGCCAGGGCTGATGCAAGGCCAAGGGATGCTCCGGGGCTGGGGTTTGGCACCTGCCCACAGCTGCTCTGCCAGGGTCATCCGAGGACTCTGCCCCGTGCTGGGCAAACACACCCAGGCAGCTGGCAGTCTGCACCCCGGAGTACCCATGGCGACCTCTGGTGTGGTGCTATCAGAGTGCCCGTGCTCAGCAGTGGCGGGCACCTCGCCCCTCACTGCAGGAGCAGCACTGTCTGGGGCTGGGGTCACAGGAAGCAGGAGAGAGGTGATGCCAGGGAGGGCGCAGGATGGGGGGTCTGCCCATGTGCTTCACCCTCTGCCTGCCCTGGGCATGGCACTCCCAGTGACAGCACAGGCGGCACTTGGCAATGGGACTCTTGGTCCCCAGCGCAGAGTCAGGGCTGGGGCTGCAGGATGCAGCCCACCACCATCCACCCACCCAGCAGCCCCAGCACACGCTGGTGCTGAGCTGCTGCTCTCCCCACCTTGGCCATGTCCCCAGCTGCGGAACGGGGTGGGGGGAGCCTGCGGCTGCCATTGCCACAGCAACGTGGCTTTGTTTGAAACCTTCCTCTGAAATGTCAAGCCTTTCTTTGAGCTCCAGCTGCTGGGATGAAAACTTCCTCCTGGGCTGTGGAAACGTGCTGAGGGGGGGGGTTTCCACCCTGAGCGTCCGCCTCTGCGTGGGCAGCAAGAGCTCTGCCCTGCGCCATGGCTGGAGGTCGTGGGGTGCATGTCCCACAGTGGGCAGGGGCTGCAGGGCTGAGGGGAAGGCTGCTGCCCCATAGGGTGCATGGGGCTGGGGCTGGGGAGAGCAGCAGGACCCCCGGGCATGCAGGGACAGGGGGGGTCAGGGGCTGGTGCCTGTGGCTGCGGGGGGCTGGGGCGACACAGCCTGCGGAGCTGCTGATGGAAGAAGTGAGGAATCCAGCTGCTGGCGTCCTGAGAGCTGACTGCAGGCCTGGCCGGAGGAGCAGCAACAGACAGGTTTCCATGGGGATGTACACAGGCCTCTAGGCTCTTCTGCACTCTGAAACACCCCCTGGCCAGGGCGCAGGGGTCCCGCTGCTGCTCCGCCCGCCCTGCCTGCTCGCAGCCCTGCCCGGGCTGGGAGAGCTGGGGGGCCAGGCTGGATGCACGATGAGGGGGCTCAGGGTGAGCCCTGGAGTGGGTAAACATGGGCTGAGCCCCCACGGTGGCCAGGAGTCTCGTGCCGTGCCACTGTGTTGCACTGCCTGTGGGCAGAGGGGCAAGTCAAAGGGATGCCATGGGACCCGGGGGTTCCCGTGGGTCCTGGGTCCTTCACCCACAGCACAGGGATCCTGAGCCCACAGCCGGGACAGCCAGCGCCAGACCCAGGCTGTGCCGCAGAGCCTGAGCTCCGCTTCCCGGCAGCACGCTGGGGAGCAGATGTCTCAGTGCCTGTTCCCAACCGTCCCCGTGGCCCCGGCCCGCAGAGGAATTGCCATGTAAGGAGCAGGTGGTGCCATTTACAGTAAGTCCCCAGCTGCTGCTCGGCCCTTTCCTGCATCCTACTGGGAAATGCGGCGGTGGATGTGGGAATGTCCTGGCGCTGCAGAGCCGAGGCAGGAGGAAGTGTGCGAGGGGTGTGCCGCAAGGTCGGGGTGTTCATAGTGAGCTCCCTGCCTGGCTCTGCCATCCCCACAGCCCCAGGTACTGCTGCTGTCTGCCACCTTCCTTGGGGCAGCCGCTGAGTCCTGATGCAAGGGCAAGAGAGGCTGGTGGGTGACCAGCCCCCTGGGTGATGGCCCAGCCAGCCCTGAGGGACACCCCTCGGGTGCTCCGTGCCGTGCCACTGCTGTGGGCTGGGCATCCTACTCAGCCCCACAGCTGCCATGTCCCATGGGGTGTCATGGGTGGGCTGGCATGGGGCTGGCACCTGCACCACAGCCTGCCCTGCCTGCACATTGCACCTGGAAAAGCTGGCGTGGCACAGGTGGGGCAGGAGTGCTCCAGGCAGGAAGGTCTTTCAGTGCCCACGGCTGGTCCTTGGGCTGCCCTGAGTCCCTCTCTGGGGATACTGGCCTATGACATGAGTGCATCGCTGGCAGCATCGCTGCCCAGACCCAGGAGACATGGAGCGGGGCGGGGAGCCACAGGACTGCCATGTCCCAGCCCCGTCCCCAGCCCCCTGAGCTCCTGCCCTGCCTCCTGTCAGTCTCATGGCAATGCAGGGACAGGGTCTAGTCACCGCTGAGATTGCTTTCCCCATGCAGGAAGCCTCTGGGGGGGTGATCTCAGCCAGCCCCAGCCCCTGTTGCAGGGCAGAGGGGAACTGGCTGCCTGTGACACGCGCCATCAGCCACTTACGAAACGCGGGGCCAAGTCCGCTTGGCTTTTCTGGGGAAGGAGAGAGGTTTGTGAAACCCTGGGCAGGGATTTGCCCGCCAGCTGCCGCGTCACCGCTGCCGTGAGGCTGGGTTTATTCCAAGAAACCCGCGGGGCCGGTGGAGCTTCCCGGACTCTCGACTCAGCAGCGGGTTGCAGAACCGCCGCGGCCAGAGCGGGAGGGGAGAGGCCCCCCAACAGCCCCCGAACGGGAAGCAGCAAAGTCAGGGCTGTTCCCACAGGAACAGGAGGGCTGGGTTCTGCTGCAGGCAGCCCAGCCACTCTCCCTGGAGGGCAGCTCCCCAGTTCTGTCCCACCGTGGCATGCTGTGAAGCCCCTCACTCTGCCAGGGGGCTGAGGGTGCTCAGCGTCCCCGTGTCCCCCTGCCCCAGTCCCAGTTCCCCATCCCCTGCTGTGCCTTGTTCTGCCTGAGACCTACTCCAGGACCCCACCATGTGCTGTGAGCACCGTAGGGCGATGCTCCCCACCAGCCCTGGGATGCTATGCCCCGTGGCGCTGCTCCCACCCTGCTCCCTGGCACAGGGCCGGGAGTCACCGGTGCTGCCGGGAGCCCTGACGTCGGGGATGTGCCTCGGCAGGGCCTGGCGGGCGGCCACCCGTGCGCATGGACATTCCTCACATAGCACCAGCGGGCGTCCGGGCAGGCCGCGTGGTGCTTCCTGGCAGCCCGCGAGCCACAGCCCAGAGAGCAGCACCAAAATAGTCGCTGGGAGCATGCCGGGCCTGTGGCCCGAGCGGGCACATTCACTGTCCCTGTGCTCTGGGGTGATCCCTAAGGGAAGCCTTCTCCCAGTGGCTGCCCTTTCCCGGGTGGGAGCACGGTGCATGATGCCTGGCACGATGCCCATGGTGTGGGGTTGGGGGTGATGGAGGAGCGGTGCAGGGCGCTGCCCGCCACCGAACGCAGCTCTGTGGCCAGGCACCATGCTCCCCTCCAGCCAGAGCTGCGGGTTGACTCCCAGCCCAGCTCACAACCCCACAGCTGGTGCCCGTGGAGGCACCAGTACAGGGCTGGGAGACCCCAGGGGAAATCCTCCTCCTCCTGCCCTCCCTCAGGCATTTGTCTGGGCAGGATGGGGTCTGCAGGGTGTGAGTCTGCACAGGGCAGCCCAGATGCCTCAGGGATGGAGTTGTGGGGGTGAGCAGGACATCGGCTCCCCTGCACAACCCTCCCTGTCCTGAGCCCACTGCACTCGCAGAGGAAGCACCACGAACCATCTTCTAACCCCGCACCCCTCTGTGTCCCACTTGTGCAGCTCTTCATCCCATCACACACCACCTCCTGCTCCCAAATGCATGCTGGGGGCAGGACAGGAGGCAACACAGCCTCGCTGCAGAGCACAGCCTGAGCCCTGCGGAGCCAACACTTAGCCACCAACTCAGCTCCTCCATGCCCAGGATGATGGGCTGAGTCCCATGGTCCAGGGACAAGCTTGTGGCCGCACCACATATCCAGAGCTGGGAGCAGGTCCTGTCCCCGCAGCGCCTCGCAGCTTGGCACAGCCGGTGGGGTGACATCGTGGGGCTCAGACATACCTGAGCGCTGGGGTAGCGCTTACGCACGCCGGGCTGTGAGTCACCATGGAGGGATCACCCCAGCACCGAGCGGCTCCAGGAAGCCGGCGCTTATGTGACATAAACACCATCCCAGCATCGCAGCGTCCGGCGAGAGACATGAGTCAGGCCAGAGGGGTGGGGTGGGGGGGGGCCAAGCAGCCTCAGGGGTGCAGGGGAGGAAACAAACCAGATCTGGCAGGGGTGGTTTTTTTTTTTTCATTAAAAAATAGTGCTCTTTATTATAAATTATGGAAACATTTCCTTTTTGAATATAAATATAAATATGTGCAAAGTTTCATCTGAGTTTTGTTTTGGTTGAATTTTCAAGCATGGTTTTTGCTCAGCCCTCAAGGCTGGAGGTGAAGATGGAATCTTTATAAAAGACAGTGATTCACGTTGGCCTGTAAACATCCCTTTGGTTAAAAATAAAATAAGAATTAAAAAAAAAAACACAAAAAAGAAGCCAATAAAAAAAAACCCAACCGCTTCTCCGAGAGGATGCAGAACAGCGCTCACAAGACGCCGTGCTCCGTGGGATCCTCCCCTGGAGTGTTCCTTGGGAGTTGTGTCCCTGCAGAGCAGCGTGGCTGGGGGTCTGTGGGGAGCAGGGAGGTGGGGTGCGACACTCGGGAGTAATGGTCCAGCGGCAGCACCAGCTCCCTGGGATGCTCCTTGCAGACACAGTTACCGCAGGACTCTCGGCAGCATCAGGACACACCATTTCCCTCCTGGCTTCGTGGCATGTCACCAGGACCGTTCTCACGCAGCGTCACCAAACAATGTGCAGGAACCCAGACCATGGGATAGGGAGAATATTAAGGCTTAGTCCCCCCTGGAAAATGGCAGCGAGGGGAAAAAGGCAGCGACCTCCAAGTGTGGGGCCTGGTGTGAAAGGAGCTTCCACCCACAAGGAGGCAGCAAGAGGTAAAGTACAGTACGGGCAAAAACTCTTTCCCCTTAAAACGGAGGAAAAGCGATCAGGCACTAGCTGGACTCCAGTGCTTTCCGTTCTCTGGAGGGGGGCTCTCACCAGGACACCCCCCCGGTGTGGTCCCGCCGCAGCAGCAGGGATGCGGCTGTTGGGGCACACGTCCCCCCCATGTCACGGGTGTCATCCCGGCCACCTGAGCCCATGGGGACTTTGCTGACAGGATCTCCCCGGCCATGATGGGGAGGCCGCCATGCTGGGCACACTGTAACATCCACAGTCCGACCGGAGCAGCCTCCTTCCCTGTGGAGAGTGTTGCGCTTCCTTGGGGTGTCCCCTCCCAGCACGAAGGGTGCCAGCCTGTGCCAGCCACAGCCCCGGGCAGCTCGCCCCAGTCCTCTCCTCTCCTTCCCAGAGGGAAAGGCTTGCTGTGCCCTGCGAGACCCCATGCTGGTGGGGCATTGTGCGTGTCCCCTGCTCTCTTGTGCTTGTAGCGTGTAACCTCGCTCCAATGGCCCTTAAAGGGGGGCATCGTACTGGTCCAGGAACTCCTTGATGGGGGCCGGCAGCTGAGTCATCTTCTCATAGGAGTCCAGGTGCCCGTTGACGGTCTTGCGGCAGAGGTGCTGCAGGGTGGAGACGCTGGAGGAGAGCGGGCGGCTCAGCACCAGAGGGATCTTTTCACCACCCGAGTAGATGTAGTAGGTGCGCTTGGGGTGCAGGGCTCCCCCGGGCTGCTCGGGGACAGTGCAGGGCGCAGGAGGCATGTAGTGATGGACCAGCTTGAGGACGCAGTCGAAGCGGGGCACGGGCTGGCTGCTGCGCGGGTCGCTCTGCAAGGAGAAGCTGCCGCCCTCGCACTGGATGCGCAGGTTCTTGGTGCCCGACTCCGTCTTGACGCTGAGGGTGAAGAAGTGCCGCTGGTCTGAGCTGTCCCTGATGAGGAAGGTGCCGGCCGGCTCAGCGCTCAGCAGCACGTTGGCTTCGCCTCCCGTCACTGTGCTCCAGTAGAACCCGCTCTCCTGCAGCTTGCGCACGGTGTTCACCACCAGCTGGTACTCGCTCTTGGAGCTGAACGTCTTGAGGCGCAGGCTGGTGTCGAGGGGGCGGCTCATCCCGGCGGCGGGGAACTTGCTGTGGGTGACCATGGCGCAGGGAGCCAGCTTTGCGCGCCCGGGTGCTGCTGCTGCCAGGAGCAGCGGCTGCTACACCATCACCTGCGGCAGAGACAGCGGTGAGCCACGGCACCCCCGGCTTTCCCTTCCCCTCCCGGGGGGAGGCACCGGCATCCCCGGGTGCAGGCTATCGCCCCTTCCCCCGCACGGCGCCGGCATCCTCAACCCCGGCGCTTCCCGGGGG